>ML781968.1:478967-524315 GCA_009831015.1 Picea engelmannii | reverse complement strand
TCTAAGTCTAGTAGGTGTGTCCAACAATCATTGATACATCTTGTTAGAGTTGAGGAACATCTTGTATTTCTTGGCATATGGTTAAGGGTTTTTGTGGTACATCATTTAGAGCTTGTATTTGTGAAGTGGTTGATTCTTTGATAGGTTGTATATCAGAAAGGGTTTGGTGCCTAGTCCATGTGAGGTTTATTATACTTATTCATGATTATAATTATATGGAACACAACTAGAGAGATACATATGCATTTGGTTAAAGGATACGTATGAGGATGTATGCATAGGGAAAATTTATAGTCTAGACACAATGACGGGTTGAAGGTTTATATGACAGAGGATGCAGAGGGTCATAGTTTTTCATGAGAGAGAAAACCCTAGTTTTCAAAAGGCATACGCAGGATGAAGTATAGATAGATCGTGTATATATGTGGGTTGCAGTATAGATAGGACACATACATACACACGTTGCAGAAAAAATAGTTCGTGTATATATTGGTTTTGATTAGTATAGGAAGGGTATAGTTATAGGTTGACTACATGACAATGACACAGATTGGATACAAGTTATTGGCTCAGGTTGGAAAAGGTTTACAATAGTATATCTCACAGTGACAGTGTGAAAATGGTTTAATCATATTACTTATGTTTCAGGGTGGTAGGATAGGGTAAGGATAGGTGGTTGTATCCACCTTCCGGTTGTAGCTGGAGAACATAGGGGGTTGTAGCCTCCTTTTGGTTGTAGCTAGAGAATTGGGGAGTTGTAGCTTCTCTCAGGTTTTGGCCTGAAAATATAGGGGGTTGGAGTCTCCTTCCAATTGTGGTTGGATAACGAAGGAATTTGGTGCTTCCAATGAATGTAATTATTAAATTCATATAAGAAAAAACATTATGTGGTTTTCTCCCGCATTGAGTTTCCACTTAAAAAAATTGGTGTACTATGTATGTGTATGATTGTTCATTTTTCATGGTTTATTTACTCTTCACTTACTAGATGATAATGATATATTGATCATAAAGATAAATAACACTTGCATACTGTGGTTAAAACAATTAAAAATCTATATTAATGATTCACCCCCCCCCCCCCNCCTTCATAAATCAGTTTAACCACTGAAAGGTAGATCATGGAAAAAAACAATATGTATAAAAATGGAATACCAGTGTTTGATGGAAAAAACTATGCATTATGGAGAAGAAGGATGAAAACATATGTACAGGCACAAGGATTTAAGGTTTGTCAATTAGTTTTAGATGGATACAAAGGACAAAAAATTCCACCAACAAATGAAAGTGGAAGGAAACTCAGTCTAAATAATTCCAAAGACACAAAGGCACTTCTGAGTGGTATTTGTGATTCGGTATATGTCAAAGTTATGCATTGCAGCTCGAATAAAGATATCTGGGACAAACTTTAGAATATTTATGAAGGATATGCAAAAGTCAAGGAAACAAAGCTTCGAACTTACAGAGGTCAATTCAAACAGCTAAAGATGAAGCAAGATGAGAATATTGCAACTTACTTCTTACAAGTTGATGAAAAAGTGAATGCAATCATAGGATTGGGAGAAGAAGTTGATGAATCTATAATTTTTAAAAAGGTACTAAGATCTCTTCCAATGAGATTCGATCCTAATATCTCAACACTAGAGGAAAGAGAAGATCTAGACTCAATAAGCATGGATGAACTACATGGAATCTTCACAACCCATGAAATGAGAACTGAACAAGAGAATTCAAGAATAAAAGAAGCAACATTTAAATCATCCAAGAGTTCAAAGAAAAAGGAAAAAGAATATAACATAATCATTGACATATTGAAAGATGATGAAGAAGTGGCCAACTTTGTCAGAAGACTAAAAAAGGGAACCGACGATAGATATAGAGGTAATCTTCCATTGATTTTTTTTAATTGTGATGGTATTGGTCATTTTGATAACAAATTTCCTCACAAGAACATGAAAAGAAATGAAGAAGATGATTCAAATAGAAACAAACATATAAAGACAAAAGAACCAAAACAAAAGTCTTCAAGAAAAATTCCTGCACCAAAGAAGACGACTCCTCATCAGAAGAAGATGAAGTCAATGAAAGTGAGACAGAAAGAGTTTTATTCATGGAAATAGAAGACTCCGATAAAGAAGACACTAAAGAGGAATATGAACAGGTAGAAGTTGACTACAGAGAAGAATTTTTGAGTGTTATAGAAGTTATAAAAAGAGAAAAGAAGAAAAAAAAAACTCTAGGAGGAACTAGACAAGAAAGAAGACACTCAGGATTCAAACTCTGAAGAACTAGAGAAGATGATCATTGAAATAAAGGTTCAATAGAAGAGAAAAGAATTGAAGAAGCACTCAGAGAACAACTAGAATAAAAAGATAGGATCATTATAAATTTGGAAGCAGAGGTTGTTACATTGAGAAAATACCTTAAACAGAAAAACATCCAAAACAACTCAAAAGTTTTGGATAATATTATCAACAATCAAAGGCCACATCATGAAAAGTCCAGGCTAGGATACAATAAGACAAAAATAGGTTCAAGATCCAAAAACACTGATAAAGAAACACAACGAAGATGTTATGAAAAGAAAGTAATAGGAGACAAGAAGTTTTATAGGGAATATCACAGGGACACTCCTCCACCTAGAAGATTCATATTTCAGAATCAGCGGTAGTTAGAAACAAGCAGGCCTCAGGAAGAAGAAGGATTCAGAATATATTCAAATCCCACGTATCAAACCATATTTTTTTTTTTATGTTATGCATGTAATAATTTTGGACATAAAGCTGTAAATTGCAGAGCTCATAGCGGGAACATAACAAAATTTGAAATTCATGCACAAAATGGTTATCTAAGAAGGCCTAGTGAAAGACAGAGAAGAAGCTACAACAATTTTGAATCATTGAGCACTGAAGTGGAATGATACAAGTGCAACAACTTTGGACACGTGACCAAATATTGTAGAATGACATTCCCTCCTAGAGAATCAGAACAAAATGGCAATAGTCACAGACATGAACCTCAAAATAGAATATGGATAAGAAAAAAGAACTAGTTTAACAATGAAGAATTCATACTCGCTCTATAATATAAGCACAAGAAACACAGCTAGTATGTTGATAGTGGTTTCTCAAAGAAAATGATAGGTGATGAAGAAAAGTTTCTTACGTTGAGAAAGGAAAGAGATGGATCAGTCTCCTTTGGAAATGATGACTCAGCTAGAATCATTAGTGTTAGCCTATGGCTTACCTTTACCAATCACTAAGTCTAAATTGTCACCTATATTTGTATTATTCATTTAGGATATTAGTAATATATCCTCAAGTGATGACTAATGAGTTATTTAATATTGCCTAGCCTAGTCATCATGCATGATTTTAGGATCTAGAGAAAATCTCTCTATGAGGTGGCATCACCCATTGTACTATAAATATGTAACATTGAATTGAATAATTTAGTGTTGGATGATATGCATTTTCTGCCATGTTGTTGTTCTTGTTTCTGATTTATCAATTGGTATCAGAGCCTGGTGTGGCTTAAATCCCTCACGAGATGGGAGAGAGTTGATTTTTAATTCACTGTACATACGTTAGCGTAGGAGAGATTGGATTGTTTTATTTCTTATATCCAAATCAACATAGAGCAATAAATTGGAAATGAAATTAGAGTGATGGCATATGACGACATGGAGAGGACTGCCATTATCGAGCTTGTGGAGAAGGCACATTCATTCTCCTAATGGAGTTGTGATTACTTCATTGAGGTAGTGTGGTATCACGCCTGTTGCTTGGAAGTGAAGCTGTGCGGAGTTCTAGCCTGTGTGGAGGAGCCACAATCATCACTGTGGAGCTGTGCACACTACAAACAGTGATTTGGGATATATGGACAACGATATGGTAAAGAGATTATATATTGAATCTATTCAATATTATAGATCAAATAAATGTGTATATGATCGAGATCTATAGATCTAAAAACTAAAAACTAAAATAAAAAATTGTGATTTAGAAAGAACTCAAGTCGACTGGGAAAGAATCATTCCAAATCAAATCACAAAATCTTGGTTTAGATTTGCAATTTCCTTTCTTTTTTCATTTCCAGCTCTACTCTGTTCAATCTCAAAGGACTCGTTGGGATTGGTAGCCATTGGAAAAGCTCTCTATTATTTAACTACTTGAATAAGAGGAAGCACGACAGAATGTATAAAGTGCAGCACCCTTAAGAGATATATAAAAGCCTCAAATGGGCCCATGTATTGACCTCTTGATTGTGATCTAAATCATTCAGATCACTTCTCTATTCAACCTCCCTAATTGGCCACTTTGATAGCAACAGATCAGTACCCACAAAAACAGACCCTTAACATTCAGATCACATCGTTCTTCTTCAAATCAGGGTTCTGTTGATCATAGCAGCTTACACACAACCCCTCTTGGTGTAAGATCGGTCTCTTATTTATATAAAATAATATGGTATGCATTGTTTCAAATATGAATTCAATTAGCATAAGCATTCCAATATGCCAGCGTGAACTCCTTGGTTTGATTTTCTCTATAGAATGTTGAGATGAGCAAGTGGTTAATTATTATCCTAGTATCTATTCGAGATTATAGATCAGATAAAAGTGTATATGCTTGAAGATCTGTAGATCTAAAAACAAAAATTGTGATCTCAAGAAAGTTTCCAACAAAAATGGATCTATAGACACAAAAACGCTACCAGATCAAAAATGTTGTGTAAGGTGTTGTGAGGTAGCCGCGTAAGGTGTTGGAGCTCGTCCCTTCATTAGGTGTACACCAGTCAATGCTAAGGTGCCAATCAGCCATTTAAGATTGTACCTCTTTCTGATACATGGTTTCCATCAATAGATATAATCATTTAATGCTCCTAGATCTGTGAATCTAGTCTCATTATTGCTATTTTACATTGAATATACAATAAATTCCATGTGGAAAGTTGTTTTTTATGAAGGACATGTGTGATGAAGAAGGCCTTCTATGTATGATCATGTCATTTAGAAAATTGCAGGACAGGAGCTCAACTGTTCAATAATGGCATGGAGAAGACTTCACTCATAAAATCAATCCACCCATATTTATTTTTGGTGCCTTTGTAATAAGAACTTTTGCTGCAATAGCTTTCGTTTCACTGGCATTGGGATTTTTTTATTCTGATGGTGTCAGGAATGATACTTTTTCTGTAGGGGGTGAAGTTTCTTTTGACATTGCATCAGGAAACTTCTTGAAATATGATGCAGGCTTGAGCTTTTCAAAGCCCGATTTTGTTTCTTCTTTGACTTTAACTGGCATGGATAGGCATAATCCCAACACCAATTCACCATCATCAAATGTATTATATTGAAGACCATGTTGTGGGTTGTTCCTCTGCTTGCAAATAAATCGACTATAACAAAGGGTTTTTGCAATGTTGTCTCTGCATATTGAAGTAGGATATCGGTTCATGATTCTGTCTCAGATCAGAAGCCTGGTAACCCATTGCATTTTAGGCAGGTTTAACATGGCTTGTCTTAAATCATTACAGAAAACAAACCCAATATAAAAATCAACGACATGCACAACGATTTTCTCATAGAACGTTGATTTCCTCATCGAGTCTTCGTAATCTACTCAATGATCTCCTCATCTATTTTCTAAAATGATTTTCTCCACGATTTGTTCATATGCTCAAAATATTCATCTGAGGTAGGTGGCACCAAAAGGAGGGCATGACAATTGCGAGGACTTTGCAATGTATTGCAATACAAGGTTGCTTGTTGTTGAGAAAGATGGCCTAGGAAGAAGTGGGCAAGCTGGAACAATAATTGGTGCTCCTCTTGCTGTTATTCTCTCTTCTCCCTTTTGACTCCGATTGGCTGGTCTAGTAGGTGTTGCTATAGTCACAACTGGGGTTTATTGTTTAAGAATATATGCAGCAGATATCGGTATTCAAACTGATGTAGCTGAGGTACTAGTGGAGGAGTTGGCTATAAATCTTGGTTGGTCAACCAGTGGTGAGCCTTCATTTGATGAAAGTTCTACAACATAGGCATTAAGAAGAAACATAAGCTCCATTTACAACATAGAAGATAATCAAAAAGTTGAAGGCCCAGTTCCAAAGTAACATACTGGTTTCTAATTGACCCATTCTGCATGAAAATGAGATTTTTTAGTGGCATCAGAAAGGTTGGCCGTTTAAAGTTCAAGCTAGTTTTTTCCTTTGTGAAAAGTATTCTAGTTTTACATTCATAAGTTAATAGTGCTATACATATCAGCATTTATGCACTTTATTTAATGGAATCACTATGTCATACTAAGTTACATAAATCTTTTCACATAAATTATATATTTAAAAATATGGCTCTATGAAAGATTATGAAAGACATTGCTTAGGAAGAAGATGTGGAGAGATAAAAGAGCAAAGGGAGGTGTTTTATATTCAAGGATTTGGGCTTTCAATTTTTGAAAATTCATCAAAGGCTTCAAAATTTGGAAATTTGGGACGTTTTGGCATTTGTAAAAGATTTCTAGCAGACATTGCATGGTAATCAATATATCGAGAAATTTGTAGAATGAGGAGAAATGAAGCTTAGTTGAAAGCTTCATGTAACATTTGTATTAATTAAATCATATTTTATTTGGCTCTTGTGTCCTAGATCTGTTCGAAATTGAATAAGGGGATCTTATGTACACTTTGTATTGTGTGCGATGGATTATTCTTAATGTTGCTCTTTTGTGTCTAGTTTTGGCACTTAAAACATAATTGTACAAAGCAATCATATACACACTAAAGTACAAGTCAACTTAATGAAATTCAAGCACATGTGAGCATTTCCAGTGAAGCACATACATTTAAGCACAATCAAATCTCACAATTAAGAAGCAACGAAGATATCAAATTGGCAATCACATCAACAAATGGACACATCAAGCACCTAATATTCAAGGACTCAAAACGTCATCAAAGAAGTCAACTTTGAAGATCACTTCAACTTCAACATCAACTACAAGTAATGTACTTGCAAATAATATTTTTTGTAAGTAATCAAGATCAACTATAATTGTTTTGTAAATGTCCAATCAAATCAAGTTGAATTGTAATTTTTGGTGCATTCTCAGTTGATCCCGACACCCATTTGATTTGTTGTAAGTAAAAATTGACAAGGTTGAGTAGTTTAACTCAAATCATTGTAATCAAGTTTTGGATGCATTTTTGGTGGTAACCAACATCCTCAACTTCTTGGAAGAAAGAAGGAAAAGTTCAAGCGAGCGAGAAACAAATTCAAGCGAGCAAGAAGAGCAAGTGAACTAGAAGTTCAAGCAAGGCAAGTTCATGTGAGTGTGAATAGCAAGCGAGCATGAAATTCAAGAAAGTGATTTAAGTGAGTGAGTTGCAAATAAACCTTCTTCTGATGAGTCAAATTGTAATCAGGATCTACCTGAACAAGGAGACCTCATTTAGTGTTTTTGAAATGGCTCGAAGTCTCGAATTATTAGAGTTACCGAACACTCTAATAAACACCACTAAAGACAACACAGGGATATTGAACAAAACAACTCTTCAACTAGTGCTAACTTGTTTGCAAGCAACTCAAGCTAAAGTTAGACTTCTTCTAGCACAATCTCAGTTATTGAATGATGAGTTGATTGATCTCAAAAATCAACAACCAGTGAAGTGTTCTGAACCAGTTTTTGTTCAGCACAACCCTCTCTATGATGTTGATGATGATGATGCTTTTGATCAACAATTAGTGAAGGAACAACACAGTGATACAACTTCAGAATTAGCTTCAGACGAAGTTGAATCTATTCATGAACCTACAATTCAAGAGTTTTCTTTTGATTTCAGTGAAGAAAACCTTTCAATGATGCATCAACATGCAGTAAATCCACTTCCACAGATTTCAAAACAATAGGTTCATAATACTCTTTCCAAGCCCATCATCAGACCTTGGGAAGAAATCATCTACAACAAGAATAGAATAGGACTTGGATATGACAAGGAAGTTACCTTTCATATTCCCGATTATTCCATACCAATAAAGTTCCATAGTGTTGGATTCCTTCAAGAAGCTTCAACTTCACCTATTTAATTTTAGCATCAGAATGATACATGCCAACATTGTAATCGAGTTGGTCACAAGGAAAATCAATGTTTTGATCTCCATCCTTGCCCGCATTGTGGCAAGCATAACCATTCTTCAGATAGATGTTCAACACTGAAGAAACCTGCAAGATTGAAGATTCACTATGAGTGGATTGATCCTTGGCAATGGTCATCAACAACCAAGCAATTATATAAGTCTTACCATAGAATTCAATCTTGAGTAAAGACCAATCTTGTATCACATAACATTTTTTTTCCTCACATAAGTGGTCCCCTTATGGCGTAGCTTTCGAGCATGGCCCTCAAGGGATGAGATAACATGTGGTTTTTTTTGCATGCCCACTTTTTTTTGTACTCAAATGGAACAAGTATGGTACTCTCTTGAGCCTATAAGGGGGGAGTACAATGATGTAACTCTCATGCACCTTAAGGGGGGGAGTACAATGATGTAACTCTCATGCACCTTAAGGGGGGGAGTTCAAAATTGCAGTGAATATGGTTCATGAAACCACTTGTGATCTCTCCTTTCAGCTGACAAAGGGGGGAATTGATGATGGAATTGGTTGTCAAACAGAAAGTTTCGACAACAAAAAACATCAAATATGCCATATGGGCATGAAATTTTCCAAATGGGCAACTGCGGTCTGCAGATGACAAACTTTGGAAAAATTATGGTTCAATAAGTTTAAGTTGAATCATATAGCTTTTGATTTTGAGATCAATGATGTGGAAATTTGGTTCACATAGATGGTCATTCAACCTAGCAGAGGACAAGAGGATCCTTTTGCATTGCATCTTGGCATTTGATTGAATTGTCAGGCATTTTTCAGGGATGTATCAGACTAGAAGCTAACTCACTTCTCTTGGTTTTCTCTCATCAGATTGGAGTTTACATTAAGTAAACAATTTTCATGCATCCTGTCTCACATGATTACATAGTGATATTTTTCAGAGATGGCAGGCTTTGACAGGATTATGGTTCAATGACTTGCAATTGAATCATACACATGATACATTGGGATGTTGTTGGACACCTAAAAGTGTCAAGATTGGTTAGTGGTTATCCAAAAACCATCAGATGCCTGGTATCAATTGGTTAGTGGTCATCCCAAACCACAAATTTAGAGAGAACTTTCAATGATACACTGATAGTAGAGTGGTGATACTACATGTTCACCAATTAGCAGAAGACATCAGATTGTTCTAGCTAAAATACTTGGAAAAATGAACAAATTGTCAAGCAATCAGGAAATGTTTAGATATTGTAGTTGTTCACTTCCATATCTCAGCTCTCTTCCAGTTCATTTCAAATGAACATGTTCAGCATCCATATTGACAGTTTTTCAAGTAGTTCTTCATTGAGGCTCGGCACAGGAGTTTCAGTATGAAGACTTGGAATTGATACCAGTTTATGATTTATTACTAGTATTATTGATCGGACTTGTGATTGAGGGGGGGATTGTTAGCCTATGGCTTACCTTTACCAATCATTAAGTCTAAATTGTCACCTATATTTGTATTATTCATTTAGGATATTAGTAATATATCCTCAAGTGATGACTAATGAGTTAGTTAACATTGCCTAGCCTAGTCATCATGCATGATTTTAGGATCTAGAGAAAATATCTCTATGAGGTGGCATCACCAATTGTACTATAAATATGTAACATTGGCGTGAATAATTTAGTGTTGGATGATATGCCTTTTCCGCCATGTTGTTGTTCTTGTTTCTGATTTATCAATTAGAAAGGGCAGAGTAAAAATTGGAAATAAGAATACCAAGGCAGAAAATATTCTACTAGTGGAAGATATAAAATATAATCTTCTAAGTGTAAGTCAAATGTGTGACCAAGGTCACAAAATTTCATTCGATTCATAGAAGTGTGAGATAATAAAATAAGGTTCAAGCAAATTGGTTGCAACAACCACAATAACTTCATGAAACATATATGTATTAAGTGAAATTGGAAATGAAAAGTGTTGTCTAGGAAACAAAGATGAAGTTTGGCTATGGAACATAAGCATGGGTCACATAACTTCGATAACCTTGTCAAATTCAACAAAAATGAAGCAGTTAGAGAAATGCCCCAGATCACAAATCCAACCAACACATTATGGAAGTATTGTCAACAAGGAAAGCAAACAAAGACTAGGTTCAAATCAAAGGAATAATAAACAACAAGACCATTGGAAATTGTGCATATTGATCTAGTTGGACCAACTAGAAAAAAGGGTTTAAAAGGTGATCAATGATGTATGTTATTGGTTGATGATTATACAAGAATGACTACAGTTTGTTTTCTCAGGAATAAGTCAAAAGAATTTTAAAATTTCAAGGTATACAAGGAAATGGTTGAAAATAAAATGGATTCAAAAATCAAATGTTTAAGATCTGATAATGGAGGAGAGTTTACCTCAAAGGAATTTATGTATTTCTGCAGCAAGCATGGAATAAAAAGGTAATTCCTCATTGTTAGGAAACCTCAATAGAATGGGGTTGTCGAAAGAAAGAACATGATAATACAGGAAATGGCTCGAACAATGTTAATGGATTTCAAGTTGACAGATGTTTTCTGGACACATAAAGTGGATACAAAAGTTCACATTCAAAACAAATCAATTCTCGAGAACAACAATGACAAAAATACTTATGAGCTATGGAAAGGAAAACCAACAAATGTGAAGCACTTCAAAGTTTTTGGAAGCAAATTCTACATCAAAAGAGAAGATGGCAGAATGGGAAAGTTTGATTCTCATGTGGACAAAGGAGTACTTGTTGTTTACTCAAGTACACAGACTGCATACAAATGTTACAATCTAAGGATAAACAAAGTTGTGGAAATCATCAATGTAACGGTTGATGAGACAGGTGGATGAAAATTAAAAGAAGAAGAAAAGGAATCAATGGAATAGGTTTACGAAGAAGAAGCAAAGGATGAAGAAACAACATAAGGGGAAAATGAAGAAGATAAGATAGAGATAGAAGAGAAAGAATAACAAGTACCTCCAAATACACCCAACAAACTAATACAGAAGAATCATCCCTCAGATCATATTATCGGGAACAAGGATGCAAGAGTTGAGACTAGAAGAAGAATTCATTCAGCAGAACAAATGCACCTATCACTCTTATCCATGATTGAGCCAAACAATTTTGAAGAGGCCAACAAGGATGAATTATGGATAAAGGCCATGGATTAAGAATTGGATTAGATAGAGAAAAATGACACTTGGGAATTGGTTCCAAGACCTAGGTACAAGAATGTGATCGGCACAAAGTGGGTCTTTAGAAATAAGTTGAATGAATATGGATATGTTACTAGGAATAAAGCTAGATTGGTATGTAAAGGATACATACAGTTTGAAGGTATTGACTTTGAAGAGACATTTTCCCCAATTTCCGTAATGGAAGTAATCAGATTGATACTAAATTATGCATGTTCAAATAATATTAAAGTGTATTAGAAGGATGTAAAATCATCTTTTTGGAATGGGGAACTAGAAGAAGTCTACATTGAGAAACCAAAAGGATTTCAGCTATCAAAGAATGAAGATTATGTTTTCATATTAAAGAAGGTCTTGTATGGTCTCAAACATTCCCCATAGCATGGTATTCCAGACTATAAACATACTTACAACAACAAGGTTTTAGAAAAGGAAGTGCATACAACAACATCTACATCAAGGTAACTCAAGATAGTATTTTATTAATTGAATTTTATGTTGATGATATTAATTTTGGAAGTGATGATGATAGGTTAGGCCAGAAATTTGCAAAAGATATGTAGAATGAATTTGAAATGTCATTACTTGGGGAACTATCCTTTTTTTTTGGTCTTCATATATGTTAAATCAACGAAGGAATTTTTATTTCTCAAACTAAGTATATCAGAGGAATGATAAAGAGGTTCGGAATGGAAGACTGCAAACCAGCTAACACTCCTATGCAAACCAGTTGCAACTTAAGAAAATATGGTGATTCAAAGTCTACAGATCAGAGGCAGTATAGGTCAATGATTGGAAGCTTACTTTATATGACAAAATATAAAATAGATGCGATGCAGACAATTAGATAGGTGGCACGATTTCAAGCAACACTGAAGGAATCACATGTTCTAGCAGTGAAGAGGATTTCCAAATATCTCAAGGGCACAAAAGATTTTGGATTATGGTATCCAAAAGGAAAATATCTATCACTTATTACCTACAGAGATGCATATTGGGAAGGTTGCATTGATGACTGACGAATCACTAGTGGAGTGAAATTCTACTTGGGTGAGTGTTTGGTATCTTGGATAAGCAAGAAACAAACATCATTATCATTGTCTATAGCCAAACCAGAGTATATTGTAGAAAAAACATGTTGTACATAGGTTCTATGGATGAAACAAACTTTGAAAGATATACATGTTGAGTATGATGAGCTCATTCCTATATATTGTGATAATACAAGCGCTATCAGTATCTCAAAGAATCCATTGATGAACTCCAAGATGAATCACATTCCAATAAAGTATCACTTTCTATGGGAACAGGTTGTAGAGAATAACATCAGAGTTGAATATGTGGGAAAAAAAATAATAGGTTGCAGATATCTTCACAAAACCGCTTCCAAGGGAATATTTTGATTATATTCACCAGAGTCTAGGAGTAATTTCTACTCCAAAATGAATTCTTATCATATATGTATTAGATTTAAACGAGGAAGAACCATACAAAGGAAATTTTAGGTTGGGGGAGTAGGTTCAAGAAGAGTTTAGTTAGGGGGAGAAGCACCATATGGGAAGTTACCTTTTCCATTGATGTCAAAGGGGGATATATTCACCATATGCAAGACAAAGAGTTGGATGCTTGGAGAGAGAGAACAAAGACATGTTTCCAGGAGAAGTGATGGTCACATAGGGAGCATAAGATATATGGCTTCAATGTTGCATCAAAGTGTTTCCATCGATTCCAAAGGGGGATATTGTTGATTAATTGGGTTGGTTGTCAATGATGTCAACCCTTGAAGAAACTCTGGTAAAAAATTATGGTACATATAGAAATATGGGTAAGGAACTCAATTTTGGTTGAGAAATAATGTAATAATATGTGGAACCCATTTTGGTAAGGAACCCAATTTTGGCGAGTAAGAATATTCTAGATGGATAGTACATGTCATGGAATTTATGGTGATATGTGGAACATCGCATGACTCCTCATGGTTAGATATTTATGGCCTTGTGAAGTTCGAGAACCCTCACGAGTTATCTAGAATCCCCTAGAAGGTCAAAGAAGTAAAAATTATTCTAGAATCTCCTAGAAGAAATTGACTAGTCAAGTGAGTGAAAATAGGAGTTAATCATGGGTTAAATTGTTGCAATAAGAAAATAATTAAAAATAAATTAGTTGCAACTAGAAGTGGAGAATTTACTATTTGTATCAAAGTGGGTTAGAAGTGGACAAGTGGTTAGAAGTGGGTTAGCACTAAAAGAAGGAAATTAGGTTAAGTTAGTTAGAAGGTAACCCCTTGAGGAAGCTACATGGAAGTATAAATAAGAGAGAAAGACTCTCCTATTAGAACCTATTGAACACATTGGATATCTATTATTGTGTAAGGTTTATTGCAAGCACTCATTGATACATATGAAGTTGTACAAGTCAGTGGTAGCACGAAGGGTTGATGGTGAAAGTTTCAGAATTATAGAAAATATTGAAAAAAAACTACTTTTTGAGGTGTACGTAGGATGCAATGGAGCATGACGAGTATGTACGATGGATAGAAGTATAATATGGTGCATAAATGAAGTTAAATCCATAAAAACTTAAGAACATGAAGATGTTAGGTCTCTAGAGTCTGAAAGCAAGCTCCCAGGAAGGTCTACAATGATCAGGTACATCAAATCTATCTACTAGTTCAAAAGTTATGTCTTATTTTCTATGAGTAGTTGGATTTCATTGTCTACATGAGAAATGGCTATCAAGGTTTGAGGATTTTCCCTAGAGAGATTAGTGGGTGCATGATACTTTTTTTATAAGTCGGATCTATTAAAATACAATGTTGGTATAATAAATATTTATCATTGGTATGTCTTGTTAGGGTTGAGGCACATATTGTATTTCTTGGCATATGGTTAAAGGGATTTTTTGGTACATGGTTGATAGCTTGTGTTTGTGAAGTGGTTGATGCATTGAGAGTTTGTATATCAGAAAGGGTTTGGTGCCTAGTCCATGTGAGGGTTATTATACTTGTTCATGATTATACTTGTATGGAACATGACTTGAGAGATATATATGCATTTGGTTAAAGGATACGTATTAGGATGTATGCATAGGGTACAATTACAATCTATACGCAGTGAGAGATCGTAGGTTGATGCGACAGAGGCTACAGAGGGTTTGAGTTTTTTAAGAGAGATAAAACCCTAGTTTTCAGAAGGCATACAGAGGATGCATTATAGATAGGCCGTGTACATATGCAGGTTGCAGTACATATATGGTGCATACATACGTGTGCTGCAGAACTAATAGGTCGCATATCTGTTGGTTTTTATTGGTATAGGAATGGTACAGGTACATGTTGACTATAGGAAAGTGACACAGATTGGATATAGGTTATTGGCCCATGTTGGTACAGGTTTGCAATAATATATATCATAATGAAAGTGTGACAGTGGTTTCATCATATTACTTATATTTCAGGGCGATAGGACGTCGAAAGGATAGGTGGTTGTATCCACCTTCCGGTTGTAGCCGAAGAACATAGGGGGGTGTAGCCTCCTTCTAGTTTTAGTCAGAGAATTGGGGAAATGTATCTTCCCTTAGGTTGTAGCCTAAAAATATAGGGGGTTGTATCCTTCTTCTAGTTGTAGCTAGAGCACAAAGGAAGTTGGTGCTTCCAATGAATGTAATTCTTAAAGACATATAAGAAAAAGAATTATGTGGTTTTCTCCTGCATTAGGTTTCCATGTAAAAATGATGGTGTACTGTGTTTGTGTATGATTGTTCATTGTTCATGGTTTATTTACTCTGCACTTACTGGATGGTAATGAAATATTGATCATAAATATAAATAACACTTGCATACTATGGTTAAAATAATTAAAAATCTATATTATTGATTCACCCCCCTCTCAGTAATCCAACATACTATTTTTTCCTAATTGTGATATCAAGAGGATACTAGTGATAAACAATCTAAATTGATAGATAATATAAATAGGTTTTTGGACAAAGGGAAATAAAGGAACTTCTAAAGTTCTCATGTTGAAGAGTATTCCAAGCATGATTGAGATGGAGGAATAAGATGAGGAGGAAGATAAATACAATTTAACATACACATAAGAAAATAAAAACACTTTCAT
Organism: Picea engelmannii; assembly: GCA_009831015.1. Classification (NCBI taxonomy): domain Eukaryota; kingdom Viridiplantae; phylum Streptophyta; class Pinopsida; order Pinales; family Pinaceae; genus Picea; species Picea engelmannii. Next base: position 508,872 of record ML781968.1, on the reverse strand, counting down.
TAAACTATATCAAAAAAATTGTAGATCCAACTCACTTAAATAAGATAAAAACCATGTTGGACACACCGACCACACTTAGAGGGGGGGGTGAATGAGTGTGGGTCTCATTTCAAAACTTTCACTTCACAAAACTCCTTATTTATCAATCACCATTTACTCATTACTTATTGATGTCATTTATAACCAGTTAGATGTGAACATACATCAACAACATATACCAACAACATATATCATCAGTAAGTCATCATAACAGGGAACATAAAGAACACAAGATGTATGTACAATTTTCCTTTTATTACGGACTACAATCCTTAGGTTATCAACAACAACTAAATAGAGTTACAACTCCACAAGAGAAACAACTCTATAATGCAAGACTCAACTCACACAAATCAACAACAACTGAGAAGAGGCATCAATCCTCAAAAATTACCAATTTGTCAAAAGGTACACGACCTATCAGTAGTGCAACACACGTATGTACACGCCCTACTAGTAGTACAACTCTCATATGTACGCGACATGTCTATACTACAACCTGTGTATGACTTATGAGTTACTTAGGGTTCTCTCTTCATGAAAAACTCAGATCCTCTGCAACCTTTAGTCATTCACTTCCATCTTTCACTGTCTAATATGAACCATAACCAATCGACACATCCATGTTCTCCAACAACTTACTCATGATCCTCAAACATACAATATGAATGATACTCAATCATGTATAAGAAGCCATTATACTATAGAAACCATATCAGTACTCAACCATAAGAATGTTGTTCACTCTATCATTCAACCAATACAACCATACAACAACCATACCAAGAATTCCTTAAGCATTCACCATACAATAAGAAAGAGTATCCATCAAGACAACTATGTAGCCATACCAATGTTTCTATGGAAGATCTGAGCCCATAGAATGCAAATCTGAAACTTGCTTTAGCTGTCAAGAACTTGGCATCAGCTCACACTCAAGTCTCCATGACTTCATCTATTATACGTGCTCTGTCCTCCTTTATCCCATGCGTGTACATGCTCTAGCTCACTGCAGCCTGTGCATGTTCACTCTCTGTCCCACTGTTTCTCACGTACTCCTTCAGAAACTAGGGTTTCTAAACTTCCGAAACTTTTTTCATCAAGATATCAGACATACGAAAACTTTTATGTGTCCAGGAGATCCTCTAGAATATCTCTCTCTCAGAGAATAGATCTTCAAGATATTCTCAAGAGATATTTTCACAAGAGACCCTTGCCTCTTATTTATACTCTCCAAGTAGCTTCCTTAGAAGCATCTTCTAGTACACTTTGCCCACATAGCCAATTTGTCCACATAGTCACCTATGTCCAACTTTTCCCAATTTGCCACTTGTCCATGTATCCAATAGCCACTTGACCACTTAACCCATTTTCCTCATTTTAGGGTTAACCACTTTCCATAGTTAGAAAGTTATCCATTTACTGCATTATTTAAGTAATCTTCCTTGATTTTTTCACTTCACTTTGTTATTTAAATAATCCTCTTTCTTTGCAAGAACTTTGACTTCTTTGACCTTTTGGGGCTTCAAGCCAACATAGTCCTCCAATTTCGTAAGGCCATAACTTTCAAACTGTGAGGATTTATATGATGTTCCACATACCACCAAAAATGACATGACAAGCACTATCCATCTAGGATAATTTCGCTAACAAATTTACTCATCTTCATCTCATTATTCCATAATTAAGCATGGGTTATATATCCATACTTATATGATATCTCAATCTCAAAGAGTCTTCCCGTGAGGGATTTCACCATAAGGGGACCACTTTGGAGTTCATCCATTTGTACTCCTTATCAACCATGATATGACAATAATAAGTAATCTTTACATAAATCCAACTATGCATCATATTACTATGATTCCACTTGACAACATTCTATTCACATCAAGAGTAATACATATTACATCAGTATGTTGTGACAAGACATTGTTCCTTTGACATCAATCCTTTGATGTCAAACCTTTGACATCAATCAATATTTTGACATCAATGAATCAATCACTCAATCCTTTGACATCAACCCTTTTGTTGGACACACCTACCACACTTGGAGGGGGGGGGGGTGAATGAGTGTGGGGCTATTTTTCCCAAAACTTCCCTCTTGCCCAAAATTTATCAAATAGAATTCAATATTTATTCATTATCCATTGTTGTCATTTATAACCAGTCAGATGTAGGCACATATCAGCAATATATAATCAATAAGTCATCATCATAATGGACACAAAGAACACAAGATGTATGTACAATTTTCTATTTATTACAGACTACAATCCTTGGGTTTATTGGCAACAACTGAATAGAGTACAACTCTACAAGAGCATCAGCTCTATATGCAAGACTCAGCTTACATCCTTAGCACCAACTGAGATGAGGCAACAATCCTCAATAGATATCAATCTGTCAACAGGTACGCGACCTGTCAGTAGTGCAGCTCATGTGTGAACACGCTCTGGTTCACTACAGCCCGCCTGTGAACGCATCCAGTGTATAATGCAACAAGCGTCTGCTTCTAAGCAACTAGGGTTTTGCTTTTCTTCATATTCTTAGAACCCTTTCTATCTTCCACTGTCCAAACTGACCCACAGCTAGTCACAACACATTCAATCTCTCCAATAGCTTGCTCATGCTCCACATCAAATCAATATGAATGCAATCTCAATCATGTATAAATAGCTAGTATACCATAGAAATCATGTCGCTACTGAATCACAAGAGTGTTTCTCACTCTATCAACCAAATCAACCAAACTAAGCCACATCATAGAATCCATACAAAGAATTCCCTAAGCATTCACAACATATCAAACAATAACATCTATCAAGACATTGATGTAACCATACTAGTGTCTCAGTGATATATCTGAGGCCATAGAATGCAGATCTGGAACCTGCCTCATCATCCAAGAGCTTGGCACCAGCTCAAACACAAATCTCCATGAGGTTATTCAGTCCACGCTCCATGTACACAGTCTTCCCACGTGTACACACACCCTATACATAGACAAACCGCATGGGCATCCGAAAATAGGGTTTTCTGTGACTCCGGGACTTTTTCCGTCAAGATCTCTGACATTGCTGAAACTTTGATGCGTCCATGAGATCCTCCTCTCACTCTCTTCCTTAGAATAGATCTTCAATCATGATCAATAGATCCACACCAATAAGATTCTCTCACAAGAAACTCTCCATCAATACTCCACAAGAAGCTCTCCATTGATCCACAAAGGATTCTTATTAAAAAAATGTGCATGCTACAAGAGATCCTAGCTTTTTATTTATACTTTCATCTTCTAGGTCACTTAACCCATTTTTAGGTTAGTTGACCCATTTCTAGGTCACTTAACCTATTTTCCTTATTTTAGGGTTAACCACTTTCCATGAATAGAAAGTTCTCCAATACTTTTTCATTTTAAATATTCCTTCTTAATTTTGTTACTTTACTTTATCATTTAAATAATTCATCTTGATTTTGTCACTTTACTGTATCATTTAAATAATGATTTCTTCTTTTCAAGAACTTTTACTTCTTTGACCTTTTGGGGCTTCAAGCCTTCATATGGGGGTCCTCCAACTTCATAAGACCATAACTCTCAAATCGTGAGGAGTTATGTGACATTCCACATACCACCGAAAATGGCATGTCAAGCACTATCCATCTAGCATAGTTTCACCAACAACTTCATTGATCTTCATCTCATTATTCCACATACAAGCATGGGTCCTCCAACGTTTCTTGTAGGATAACCCAATCCATAAAGCATCTTCCTGTGAGGGATTTCACCATAAGGGGACCACTTTGGAGTTCATCCATTTGTGCACCTTATCAACCATGATAATACACTAATGATTCATCTTTGTATCGATTGGTTTCCACTTGGACATATATTATTCTCATCAAGGGAATCATATCAATCAATTAGTTGACATCAATCAATGACATCAATCAAACCATACCATTTACATATGATCCAACAATCTCCCAAATAATCAAACCATTGGCCTCAATGACAAACCATTTGCATAAATGACAAACCATTGGCATCAATGACAACATGATCCAACAATCTCCCCCTTTGGCATTGATGGAAATACCAACATTGATGTCAACTCCAATTACCAATATTGATGTCAACATGTAGACAAGGCATGCTCTACATCTAGTCAATGTGACTATCTGTCCACATCAATCTCTCCCCATCAATCGACATCAAGCACATGAATGTGATTATCTTATTTATTATACTGTTGTGTGATCTCACCATTAGAATACATCAATGTGATTATCTCTCCCCCTTTGACATCAATGGAAAAGGGCCATTCTCCTCTTGGGGTTGCTCCCCCTGTCTTGTTTCCATTGTATAATCTCTCCCCTTTTGAACAAGGGATATCAATCTGATGTAATGATGAACATACTCCCCCTGTGACCATCGCTCTCCCTAGAATTATGCTTCTGTGATCTTTCTTCAAATATAGGTCTCTTTTCTAGGTATGCATTTGATTAATATCTCCTCGTAGAATCATGGGAAGAAGAATGACTCCCCCTAAGGGTATGTCTCCCCCTATCTTATCTACAAGATGAACAATATGCTACCATATGATGATCCTTGGACCTGTTCATGCATCAAAATTGTGTCATACCATGCATCATGAAACAAAATATATGTCATCAATTAAATAGAGAATCATGAACAATATATCCACCAAGTATATCATGTACCAAAATGTGCCCACCATTCCCAATACCCATGTACATCAACCATGTACATCAACAATGTGCCAAAAGATATCATCCATGAAATGTATCCACCATATGCCAACATGTGCATCTACCAATATGATCCAACCAATGTGCATCTACCAATCATAAGATATACCAGCCATGTAAACCACTAGATTATTTTACATCATCCAAAAGATGAGAATTTGATCACCATCAATCCATACTCTTGGGTTAGTGCCATGCACCCAAGATTTATTTTATATCGTCACCTTACATGATCTAACATAGGACCATGAAAAACTTGTAGCAAATAGTGTTAGAACCTGCAATAAACAATGTCAGACTCTGCAGTATAGAGTTATACCATCACATCAAACTCCAAGCCATGTGCATTGCCTTTTTCCCGAGGCTTTACAACAGACATGCGACCTGCGGCACAACTGAGTGCGTGTGTACGCAACCTATTCAAGGTCAGCATGCCTGGACACGCAACTGTAACCAATGTTACCTGTGTGTGCCTTAGTAGATGACACATTTGAACTTCCCTTCAATATTTCATTATGATCTGGCTGCTCTGTCTTCTTCACCCACTTTTGTAGATGACCCTTTTCTTCAGAACTTGAGATCTGAGTATCCACCTTTTCAAATATGTCTCCCTTTCTTACTTCAATCCTTCTTCTAGCCATGCTATGTAAAGTCCTCATCATGGAATTTCTTCTTGTGTTCTAGCACTCCTAGGATTTGTGGCCAAATCCACTACAACTGTAGCATCTCATAGAGTTACAGTGAACAAAAATATGTCCTATTTGATCACATCTCCAACACCTTGTGGTGTTATAGAATCTTCCATTATATCTCCTTTCATAAGATCTACATTCAAAATCTTTGTGACCATATCCTTTACATGAATAATAATGCCCATGAAAAACACTTTCATACCTTTGCTTTGGTGTCCCAAAAATGTCTTCTTGATTTCTTCCTTTCTTTGTTCTATTGAAATTTTCTTTGCCTTGTATAGATGGTTGTTTTGCAACATTGTCTTCTTTCTTTGATGGACTTACCTCATGATTCTTTGAGGTTCTTGCTTTAGCATGTGTATATTCTCCTTTGTATCCAAGACTTGATTTATCACATGATGGTATTTGTCTTTCCAAGATCTCATCCAAGATTTGTGAGCTATTCAGGAATTTATTTGACTTTTCCACCTTCTTTCTAAGGTCAACAATTTCAGCTTCTAACTTGCAACATGAATCTTCCTTTTCATTTATTTGTATCTTCAATAGTTCCTCTATTCTTTTGGCTTCTTCAATTTGGGTCTTGATATGGACAATAGTTTCAAAACTTTTACTAATCTCATCATCTATATTCATGTCTTCTTTTCCATTCTTTGGTCTTGTGATATCTTCTTCCTTTTCTTCTAATTTAGAACTCTCTTCTTGTTCTTTGAGCATTCCCTTTAACTTAAAGATGTGCCTTTGACTCCTCTTAAGAAACTTCTTAGTGTTATCCGAAAGATAGTTATAATGTGTATAAAAATGATCACTCCTATACATATATAAACCCTCTTCAATTTCCTTTTGAAGTTTTAATAGATTTCCTTCTATTCTTTTCATGGGATAAATACCATCAAACTTTACACAAACTATATCTGCATCTTCTTCTTCACTTGTAGAGAAAAAATCATCATCATTATCATTGCAATCAAGGGCTTTAGAGTGTTCTTTACCTTTATTTGAAATATCCTCATGATATTCCTTTTTGCCAATATCAACACCTACTTCTTTGCCTTTATTTGAAATGTCTTCAAGATCTTCCTTTGTGCTATCATCACTTGATTCTTTATCTTCACTTGAAATGTTTTCAAAATCACATTTAGAAATAATGCATTCAAAAGATTTTGATTTACCTTTGATGATCTTGATGGAGTTGTCTTCAATTTCTTCTTTCTCTTCCTTTCTTTGATATGTCTCCTCTAGCTTTAGCCATAGATCCTTGGTGGAAGTGCATTGTCCCATGCTCTCTTTGATAAGGCTTGAGAGTCCACTAAGAATTGTCTTGAGAGCCAATGCATCATTCTTCTTTCCTTGCCTTTTAGCTGCAAACTTTGACTTATTCTTCAATGGAACATATCCACCGATGGTTTCCTTCCAAATAGCTACTCCCATTGTCTTCAAATACACTCTCATCTCTATTCTCCAAGTAGAATAGTTTTCTTCATCAAGGATTGGAACTTCATCATCCATTTGTGTGTCTATGGATTTCCTTCAAGCTTGTTAAGGATTGTAGTGAAGGACTACTATGATACCAATTGTTGGACACACCTAACACACTTAGAGGGGGGGGCTAAATGAGTGTGGGGCTCTTTTTCCCAAAACTTCTCTCTTGCCAAAAATTTATCAAATAACATTCAATATTTATTCATTATCCATTGTTTTCATTTATAACCAGTCAGATGTAGGCACATATTAGCATCATATATCAACAATATATCATCAATAAGTTATCATCATAATGGACACAAAGAACACAAGATCTATGCACAATTTTATTTTTATTACGGACTACAATCCTTGGGTTTATCAACAACAACTGAATAGAGTACAACTCTACAAATGAATCATCTCTATATGCAAGACTCAACTTACATCCTCAGAACCAACTGAGATGAGGCAACAATCATCAATAGATATCAATCTATCAACAGGTACGTGACCTGCCAGTAGTGAAACCCACGTGTGAACGCGCTCTGGCTCACTACAGCCCACGTGTGAACACGGCCAGTGTATAATGCAACAAGCATCTACTTCTAAGAAACTAGGGTTTTTCTTTTCTTCATATGCTTAGAACCCTTTCTGTCTTCCACTGTCCAAACTGGCCCACAACCAGCCACAACACATCCAAGCTCTCCAATAGCTTGCTCATGCTCCACATCAAATCAATATGAATGCAATCTCAATCATGTATAAATAGCTAGTATACCATAGCAATCATGTCACTACTGAATCACAAGAGTGTTGCTCACTCTATCAACCAAATCAACCAAACTGAGCCACATCATAGAATCCATACCAAGAATTCCCTAAGAATTCACAACATATCAAACAATAGCATGTATCAAGACAATAATGTAACCATACAGGTATCTTAGTGATAGATCTGAGGCCATACAATGTAGATCTGGAACCTGCCTCATCATACAAGAGCTTAGCACCAGCTCAAACACAAATCTCCATGAGGTTATTCAGTCCACGCTCCCTGTACATAGTCATCCCGCGTGTACATGCACCCTATACACAGATAGACCTCGTGGGAATTAGAAAATAGGGTTTTCTATGACTCCGAGACTTTTGCCATGAAGATCTATGATATTGTCGAAACTTTGATGCATCCATGAGATCCTCCTCTCGCTCTCTTCCTTAGAATAGATCTTCAATCATGCTCAAGAGATCCACACTAATAAGATTCTCTCACAAGAAACTCTCCATCAATACTCCACAAGAAGCTCTCCATTGATCCATAAAGGATTCTTATAAAAAAAATGTGCATGCTATAAGAGATCCTAGATTTTTATTTATACTTTCATCTTCTAGGTCACTTAACCCATTTTTAGGTTACTTAACCCATTTCTAGGTCACATAACCTATTTTCCTTATTTTAGGGTTAACCACTTTCCATGAATAGAAAGTTCTCCAATACTTTTTCATTTTAAATATTCCTTCTTGATTTTGTTACTTTACTTTATCATTTAAATAATCCATCTTGATTTTGTCACTTTACTTTATCATTTAAATAATCGATCTTGATTTTGTCACTTTAATTTATCATTTAAATAATGATTTCTTCTTTTCAAGCACTTTTACTTCTTTGACCTTTTGGGGCTTCAAGCCTTCATATGGGGGTCCTCCAACTTCATAAGACCATAACTCTCAAACCGTGAGGAGGTATGTGACATTCCACATACCACCAGAAATGGCATGTCAAACACTATCCATCTAGGATAGTTTCACCAAAAACTTCATTGATCTTCATCTCATTATTCCACATACAAGCATGGGTCCTCCAATGTTTCTTCTAGGATAACCCAATCCGTAAAGCATCTTCCTGTGAGGGATTTCACCATAAGGGGACCACTTTGGAGTTCATCCATTTGTGCACCTTATCAACCATGATAAGACACTAATGATTCATCTTTGTATCAATTGGTTTCCACTTGGACATATATTATTCTCATCAAGGGCATCATATCAATCAATTACTTGGCATCAATCAATGAAATCAATCAAACCAGACCATTTACATATGATCCAACAATCTCCCAAATAATCAAACCATTGGCCTCAATGACAAACCATTTGCATCAATGACAAACCATTGGCATCAATGACAACATGATCCAACACCTTTGACATCAATCATTTGACGTCAATGACAACATGATCCAACAAACCCTTCTAACCTATTTATTGAATATTTTATCGAAAGCAACTGCACAAAAAGAAACATTTCATTACAATAAGAAACAATTACATCAATAGATCCATTATTTTCAATGACGATATGTCTTCAAATGAAGTATGAAGGAGGGCATTGTATAAGATTAGGGTTCCTCCCAGGGTTTTACATCAATGATATGTACAATTACCAAAATCCTGACGATTTTGCGCCTTGGGTGCTCCACCTATGATATACTAGTATTTTTTCAAAGAGAGAGTGGTAATGTTCAATTTTGACCTTATAAAATGGAATTAAATAAGCATGGTGCTTATTTAGGCATGGTTTCACTAGTTTCAAGGAAAAATATGCATGCATGTATTAAATAAATTTTTGTCTCAAGACTTCCATCAAATTTGTCAAATAATCTACTAGTTCTTCATATCCTTCCCTATTTTCCAATCCTTAATACATCTCCACCTCTTTGAACCATTGGTCGTTATTTCTGGAAAGTTAAGATGAAGATGTTATAGGAATTATGAACATGTTCATTGAAACTGCCTCATCGCAATACGATGATAATGATGATGAAAAATACCATGATGATGGATAACTTCATATCCTTCGCAATTAGATTCTAATTTTGTTGTTTGATTGTCGAATTCTTTATGTGAGCCATATTTGATTTTCTAAAGCCTCCCATACCATCAACGAATGCATCTACTAGAAACATGTCAAATTTTAGTGCTTACAAGCACAAACTGAAAAAATTTCAGCGTTGGCCCTATTCATAGGTCACTCTGTGCACGGTCCAATTAAAGAATAATTTCCACAAATTACAACCTTGTAATGGAAGGATGGAATTGTATAGGATTAAGGATGTTCCTCCTAATTACATTTTACACCAACCATAGGTACAATTACCTGAATCCTTATAACAAATTTGTGCCTTGGGTACTCCACCTATTATAAAATACTATGATAATCATGCACCTGAGATAATCATTCACCTAAGAGAAATTGAATAAAATTATAAACTAGATTTTAGGGAACAAGGGACAACAATTTAGCTACCATGGATATCAAAAAATCAAGGGATACTAACAAAAAATAAAAAATAAATCAAATCAATATATCCCTAAAGAAAATCTAAGGAAGAGATAAAAAAGAGTTTAAGCTCCCTGGAGGAGTCACCATTCCATCAATTGAAATTTTGGTACGGTGAGTACTAATTTTTCCCAATTTTCATATCAATAGGATACTAGTGATAAACAATCTAAATTGATAGATAATTTAAATTAGGTTTTTGGAGAAATGGAAATAAAGTAACTTCTAAAGTGCTAATGTTGAAGAGTATTCCAAGCATGATTGATATGGAGGAATAAGATGAGGAGGAAGATAAATCCAAGTTATCATGCACATAAGAAAAGAAAAACACTTTCAATACACTATAGGAGAAAAACTGTAGATCCAACTGACATAAATAAGATAAAAACTCCTCTAACCCTTTTTGTTTGATTGTAAAATTCTTTGTGTGAGTCTTATTTGAGTCTCAAAACCCTCCCATATTTTCAATGCATGCATATACTATAACCATGTCAAATTTCAGTGCATACAAGCACAAACTGAAAAAAATTCAACGTTAGCCCTATTCACATGTCACTCTATGCGGGGTCCAATTAAAGAATAATTTACACAAATTACAACCTTTTAATGGAAGGAGGGAATTGTATAGGATTAGGGATATTCATTCTAATTATGTTTTACTTCGACTATAGGTACAATTACATGGATCCTTATAACAACATTGTGCTTTAGGTACTCCACCTATTATATAACAGTATGATAATCACGCACCTAAGATAATCATGCACCTAAGATAAATTGAAGAAACATATAAACTAGATTTTAGGGAACAAGGAAGAAGAGTTTAGCTACCATGGATATCAAACAAATAAGGGCTACTAACAAAAAAACAAAAATAAATCAAACCAAGATATCCCTAAATACATTCTAAGGAAGAGATCAAAAAAAGTTGAAGCTCCTCCCCAGAGGATTCACCATTCAATCGATTGAAATTTTGGTATGGTGAGTACTATTTTTTACTATTTTTCATATCAAGAGGATACTAGTGATAAACGATCTAAATCAATAGATAATATAAATTAGGTTTTTGGAGAAATGGAAATAAAGGAACTTCTAAAGTTCTCATGTTGAAGTGTATTCCTAGCATGATTGAGATGGATGAATAAGATGAGGAGAAGTATAAATACAAGTTAACATGCACATAATAAAAGAAAAACAATTTCATTACACTATATCAGAAAAAACATAGATCCAACTCACTTAAATAAGATACAAACTCTTCTAACCTATTTATTGAATATTTGATCCAAAACAACTTGACGAAAAGAAACATTCCATTACAATAAGAAACAATTACACCAATAGATCAAATCATTTTAATGATGAAACATATTCAAATCAAGTATGAAGGAGGGAGTTGTATAGGATTAGGGTTCCTCCTAGGGTTTTACATCAATAATAGGTACAATTACCAAAATCCTAACAATTTTGTGCCTTGGGTGCTCCACCTATGATATACTATGATGTTTTCAAAGAGAGAGTGGTAATGTTCTATTTTGACCTTATAAAATGGAATTAAAAAACTATGATCCTTAGTTACGCACATGTGCACTAGTTTCAAGGGAAAATAGACATGAGTGTATTACATGAAGTTTTGTCTCAAGCCTTCCATCAAATTTGTCAAATAATATATTAGTTCTTCATCTCCTTCCCTATTTTATAGTCCTTAATCCATCTCCATCGCTTTGAACCATTGGTCGTTGTTTATTTAAAGTTAAGATGTAGATGTTATAGGAACAAAAAACATGTTCATTGAAACCGCCTCATTGCAATACGATGATAACGATGATCATGGATAACTTCATCTCCTTCACAATTAGGTTCTGATTTTTTTGTTTGATTTTCAAATTCTTTGTGTGAGTTGTATTTGAGTCTCGAAACCTTCCCACACCTCCAACACATGCATCTATTATAACCATGTCAAATTTCAGTGCATACAAGCACAAATTGAAAAAATTTCAACGTTGGCCCCATTCACAGGTCACTCTGCGCGGGGTCCAATTTAAGAATAATTTCCACAAATTATGACCTTTTAATGGAAGGAGAGTATTATATAGGATCAGGTATGTTCCTCCTAATTAGGTTTTGCCTCAAATATAGCTACAATTACCTGAATCCTTATAACAACTTTGTGTCTTGGGTACTCTGCCTATTATATAATACTATAATAATCATGCACCTGTGATAATCATGCATCTTAGAGAAGTTGAAGAAAAATATAAACTGTATTTTAGGGAACAAGGAAGAAGATTTTATCTACCATGGATATCAAACAAACAAGGGCTAATAACAAAAAACAAAAAACAAACCAAACCAAGATATCCCTAAAGACAATCTAAGGAAGAGATAAAAAAGAGTTGAAGATCCTCCCTAGAGGAGTCACCATTCCATCGATGGAAATTTTGGTATGGAGAGTACTAATTTTTCCCAATTGTCATATCAAGAGGATACTAGTGATAAACAATTTGAATCGATAGATAATCTAAATTAGGTTTTTAGAGAAAGGGAAATAATGGAACTTCTAAAGTGCTCATGTTGAAGAGTATTCCAAGCATGATTGAGATGGAGGAATAAGATGAGGAGGAAGATAAATCCAAGTTAACATGCACATAGTAAAAGAAAAATACTTTCATTATACTATAACAGAAATACCGTATATCCAACTCACTTAAATAAGATAAAAACCCTTCTAACCTATTTATTAAATATTTCATCCAAAACAACTGGACGAAAAACAACATTCCATTACAATAAGAAACAATTACATCAATAGATCCATTATTTTTTATGATGAAACATCTTCAAATCAAGTATTAAGGGGGGAATTGTATAGGATTACAGTTCCTCCTGGGGTTTTACATCAATGATAGGTACAATTACCAAAATCCTAACAATTTTGTGCCTTGGGTGCTCCACCTATGATATACTATGATTTTTTCAAAGAGAGAATGGTAATGTTCAATTTTGACCTTATAAAAGAGAATTAAACAATCATGATCCTTATTTAGGCACGGTTGCACTAGTTTCAAGGGGAAATAGGCATGAGTGTATTACATGAAGTTTTGTCTCAAGCCTTCCATCATATTTGTCAAATAATCTAGTAGTTATTCGTATCCTTCCCTATTTTACAGTCCTTAATCCATCTCCACTGGTTTGAACCAATCGTCATTGTTTTTGGAAAGTTAAGATGAATATGATATAGGAATGAATAACATGTTCATTGAAACTGCCTCATCGTAATACGATGATAATGATGATTAAAAACACAATGATCATGGATAACTTCATCTCCTTCACAATTAGGTTCTAATTTTCTTATGTGAGTCGTATTTGAGTCTCGAAACCCACCCATGCCATCAACGCATGAATACACTATAACCATGCCAAATTTAAGTACAAAGAAGCACAAAATAAATTAAAAAACAACATTGTCCCCCATTAAGAGGTCACTCCGTGCGAGGTGCAATTAAAGAATAATTTCCAATAATTGGTAATTAATGGGCAACCTTGAAAATTGTTAGACAAACCAAAGTTAAAATTGGAGATGATGGTATAAACCTAAATGAGATTCTCTTGGTTTCAATAATATTATATTATCTATTGAACAAGGCAAACCATGTGAATGTGGAAGCTCATATGCCCCCCCCTCGCCCTCACATCACTCTCAATTCCCCAATACCCAATTTATCTACTATAAAATATTTGAAAGAGACATAGTAAGAATTAAGCATAGAAACTTATAAGAAAACTACAAACATTTAAGGTAAATGAAAGAAAACAAATCAATTGAACACATATAAATACATACCTCCTGCATTTCAGCATTTCAATATCATTAATATTCTTTTAGTTTATCCAGATAAACATCTATATCATCCACTTCAAAATTGATGTTGTAAGGATTAGCCATATCAACATCATCATCAATGTCATCATTTCCAATCATATCATTGTTTATATCATCATTAGGAACATTTTCGCCTACATCTAGTTCCACTTCTTCAAGTTCTTCATCTAAAACATCATCGATATCATCTTCATCAAGAACATTGTCCATAAAATATACTTCAACTTCTACGATGTCTTGATCTGACACACGAACTAACTACTCCTCTACATCATCTTCTTATTCAATGCCATCTTCTTTTGCTACATTATACTTTACAGCCTTCCTCTTAGATCATATCTAACAAAATATTACCAACCCCCTCTACCTAGAACCTCTGAGTAAAATACTTGTTCTCATTGGCTTGGAAGAACATAGGGCTTTGATCCTAGCTCAACATTCCTTGTATTAATCGTGGTAAATTCATGAGTGTGTTGATTAATAGTTCTATCAGGATCACGTTCATTCATTCATATTTTGTACCATTTGACATCGAACATAACTAATTTGAAGGATTTAAAGTCACACTCAAGTATATCATACAAAAACCCATAGTATCAATTTTTCAGAGACTTCCAGATGTCTGTCACTTCTAGAGGAAACATTAGTAACCTGAAATACTACAGTTATCTCACTATCAAAAGTTTTCATACTTTCATCCAACTTGTTGATGAAAAATTTGCGACCATTACACCACTTAGCCTTGTGGCGTTTCAATTGAAATATGCCATACATGTAAAAAATGCAATGTCAAATGAAAATCATATTTATAATTGGAAATTATGTAAAATTATAAGAAAAAAAACATGTCATATACATCAATATAATATTAAAAAATACTAAATAGTATGGGTGAATATGTCTGTTTGTTTATCTTTTAAACCATATGCTAAATCAATTTCCCTTTGTGTAAGATTGATATTTCCTTTACGTTCATCTTCTTTGACCAATGTAGCCACACCAAACCATGATAATCTACCTTTATTAGATTGTATACATCGTTCAATCCATACCTTCACCCTACAAGATTGTTTACAATGTATATTTTATTGCATCCCACTCTTGACCAACTGTATTCAAATAAAACAATATTTCACATATAATCAGTTACCATGGTATACCTTCATAATGATGGATTATGCAGGAAGATTAAAAACTAAATAAGTACGATATACATAAAAGAAAAATGTCAAATGTATTATAAATTTCCACCATATACTTACATGTCACTTCCTTCATTATACCTTTCCCCAATAGGTGCTCCCTTTCAAATTTGTTGATGGATTTGACACCCCAAATGCGATCCAAATTAATACTTGCAGATATTTTAGGAAGATATTCAGCAATATAAACCATGGCTTGATATACCATATATAACTCTACCATATAACCCTTAGGTTGTTCTCTTTGACTAACCAAAGCTTTCAATGATTTCAGGTTCCTCTCAACCATCCACATTAACCTTGTGTGTACAGGTCCATACTTTTCAATCTCCTCAATTTGGTGTACGAGGTAATGTTCTTGTGCATTGACAAATGTCATAGGTCAATACTTTTTCATTTCACACATTAGACAAGGAATTTGTAACCTCCAATACTTTATATATTCTTTATAGATTTATTTAGATGACAACCATCTACAAATTATGCAAGCAAATGACATGTTTCAACAAAAAAGTATATAGTACTGAATTAAAAGTAAAACACATGCAGTGAAATATAAGTTGTACAATGAATTGAAAAAATTACTCTTTGCATATAAATCATCACTTACCTTATGTATTTTCCAAGATAATATATAACTTGTTTGACATTGTTGTCAAAGTTGACTAGGAGAGAAAGAGGTAGAACATATTGTAATGTAAAAAAATGAATCATTATTTAGTCCCAATTTAGTAGATTAAAAAACAACCGAACAATATGTTTCATCAACATAGAAATATATACACAAAAATAATTACCTTAACCAAGGTATGTGTTGGACACACCGACCACACTAAGAGGGGGGAGATGAATCAGTGTGTGGCTCTTTTACAATTCTTTCTTCCTTTTGTTAGCAACCACTTCAAACATTATTATTCATTGGTTGCATTCTCTATTAGATACTTGCATGTAAACATTTATCAAGAACATTCATCCATAATAAAGAACTATAAACCATCATCATAATGAACACAATCAACACTAAATATATGGGTAACATTTTGTATTATGTTGTTACATGAAGAGTACCATATCCAGGGGTTTATCAACACCAAATGAAAAGGAGCACCAACTCCAAGAGAGACCCAAATAAACAATACAAGACTCAACCTACAGATCTTATAACCAACTAAGATGTGAGGATTCAAGCCCTCAAGTACAAGAGCTAGTTTGTAGACAAAAAAAAATATGTCCAACTATACCAATATTATTCAAATAATTTCTACAGATCCATGACATGTCTATGTTTTACAATACGGGTATCCATGCCCTTATTAACTACAACTCATGGATGTTCACGCATATCCTCATTGCAACTCACAAACTGCCACAAAATCACCAAGTATCATTGCCACTATCAATGTCTCTGTCAAACTGTCATTGTAAAACCTGTCATGTCAACCTGTAACAACCTGTACCAACAATCTTTAAATATAATCTCATCAACCAAACCATATCTAATCACAAGGACTAATCACCAAAACAACTCTCAACCATATGCACAATATCAGCAGGATGTGCGTCAACCAAAAGTACTCACAACCATCACCCACACATGCCTCTACAAAGCATGTACCAATCACAACCAAGAACCAACCTATAACACAACAAGTGCATCGACCATGCACAAGAACATACTCCAAGCTAACCAACTGTAACATCCTCGACCACCCATAGGCTGGGCTATACTACCTTCAAGCCCACCATTGTACTTCTTTATCTTACCGATACCTTTTTAAATTAATAATGACACATAAAAGAAAAGATCTAACGATATGCACATAAATAACCAACAAGAATCCATATTCTAAAGATTCAATTAAACAATAAATAAATACACAACAGAATACATTCATATATAGGTAAATGATACCATAACAGAGAGCACTTATATTTATAAAATATGACACCAACTAGCTGCAGACCAAGGAAGTTACACCCAACCATAGACACTAATGCTCCAAATATCAATAGTAGTGTCACCCCCGAGCCAGGGCTATGAATCCACAAGGATGGTTCCAGAGTGTTACTTGGCTTCCCAAATTAGTCAACACTCAAGCTCTCACAGGATTTCCCAGCACTCACAAAATTCTTAGTGCCCGACTCTTTTCTACCCATCTTGCACCACCCAAGAGAATGGACCTCCACTCTTCTCTACCACACAGTCCCTCAGGCAGTCCTTCTCCTTATAGGGCTCCAGTGCAACTGGTCCAGAATCTGAATGTTGGTACTCTCAGGACTCATAGATGTGAAAAATGTTGGATGCAAGCCAACGCATCTCAGACATGTAGGCCTCAAGTCATGGTTGGATTACAACAACGACCACTATAGCCAAAAATACAATGGATACTCTTTGACAATTAGTTTCCCTTTCCCAAGCCAAGATGCATATGAGGACAGATGAATGAGTGATAGGTAAGGACAGGATGAATGAACGAGTGAGAAAGTGAATGAATGCATGAACCAGTGAGCAAGTGGATGAGAGAATAAGAGAATGAAGGAGTGAATAAGCCAAAGAGAGAACGAGAAATCAACCAACCCCCCCAACAAACTAGGAGTGGTTTTAAGTAAATTTGTGGGGAATCAAGAACCTCCTATCCTCCCCCAAGAATCTCACGTAACTGATCCACTCCCTTAGACAAAAAGGTTATTAGAAAAATAGGAAATAAACATTTATCTCCTCACACCCCCTCTCTTGTGGAATCATAGACCCCTATAACTCTAATCCTTATCTTTCTAGAAGCCAAAGATGTATTTATTATTAATAATGATCAAAACATTACATTTCTTGGGAACAATGGCCTTTTAATAATTGTTTGGGCACTTTGGCCTCTCAACATTGTAACAATACATTATTTAAAAAGGGGGTTCAAAACCCACGGTGTTACATCTCCTTCACCTTATTTTGGCACTGTCATTAATGCATATACAAAATAGAGATCAAAATCTCAAAACTTATTCAAAAATTTGTGGGTACTCTGCCCACTTGGCATCTTCATGCTCCCAGGTATCATCTTCAAGACCTTAGTAGGTCCACTGCACTTTTACCACTTCTTGAACTGCTTCCAAGTGATCCTACTCTCATTAATATCTTCAAATTTCTTCAGTTAATCCCACCACATTGCAAATTTCCCTTGTAAATGGTAGGTGGAAATCCTAGCTTCTAGGTTTGATGAATAGTTATGCAATTGAAAATACATCCTAAGTACAAGAAACCATGCTTAGACATCATATTCCTTTTCTTTTTCACCATTGAAGGAGGGTGGCTTAAGCTTCCTCAGCTCTCCTTGCAAACTATCCACTTCCTGTCTCCTTCTCTTGTGCCTAAAAGGAGACACCTATGGACTTCTTATGGAATCTTCCGATACATAAAACTTTCTTTCTAAGTAAGGAGGTGAGTGGTTTCTATGAGTTATGTTGTCACTTCCCGAATAACCATCTCTTCCACGATCTTCTCTTCTTTCCTGAAACCTACCTTCTTCCTCTTGTTTTGAGTTTGATCCCTTCTTTGTTTGCCTCTGCAACTGGTTTAATCTCTTCAACACTTGAGAATTTATCTGAATTTTCTCTCTCATTAGTCTCTCATTGTCTTCTTTGTAGCTCTGCACTTCTATTTTCAGGCTTCTTACAGTTTCTATTAATGTTTCCTTCTTGTTGGGTATGTGTTATATTCTTTGCACGAGTAGTAGTGTCTAAGCGTCTGTGCCAGCTATGTAGGGGGGTTAGAGGGGGGAAAATCCCCTCGCATGGGGGTTTGGGGGTAGTGCCCATGAAAAAAAAATTATGCCTCAGGAAACGTGTCACCTTCCTCGAGAAACATGTCACCTATTTAGGTGGTTTTTTAGCACATGGTTTTTGCCGATGGTTTTCTATTTTTGGTTAAGGAATTAGGGTTTTGGATGTTGTTGGCTCCTATATGTATATTGTATTGTAAACAATGTATCACAATGAATGAATATAGAGTATGTTGGTTTTCTTGGTTTGGGTTTCCAGGGGAAAGATCTCTGTGTAATGTTTGTATTTTCAATTGTATATTTTCTGTTATTTTTTTTAATATCTGTTTTTAGTAGATATTGTACAAGGTTAGAATCTACATTTGGTATCAGAGCTTTATTGGCTTCAGCAGAATGCCTTTGTGGTCAAGGGTTTGGCTCAGGACTGTGATAAGCCTTGTTACAGTGGGAGATCTATGGTATTGATTTTTCAGGTGAAAAGAAATGGCAACCAATTCGAAGCTGGAGATCGAGAAGTTTAATGGGAAAAGTTTTGAGCTGTGGAATCTCAAGATGGAAGATATATTGGTGGACAGAGATCAGTGGATTGCAGTAGATCCAGGTACTGCACCTACAGGAACTTCAATAGATGACTGGAAAAAGTTGGATTGGAAGGCAAAGAGAAGAATTTGACTGTGTCTCTCCGATTCAATATTACTAAATGTGTCAGAGGAAGCTACAACTAAGTATTTATGGGAAAAGTTGGGGAAGTTGTTTCAGTCTAAGTCCCTAGTAAATCAACTATTCCTGAGAAATAAGTTGTATAACCTTAGGATGAGAGATGGAGACTCGGTGGAAGAACATTTGAACACCTTCAATAATGTGGTAAGTCAGTTAGTATCTATTGAGATTAAAATTTTAGATGAAGATAAATGTATTAGTTTACTATGTTCTTTACCAGACTTGTGGGATAGTCTGGTTGTGTCCATAGGTAGTAATACAACTGAATTGAAGTTTGAAGAAGTGGTCTCATCCTTGTTGTCAAAGGAGATGAGACCGAAGAATATGGAAGGACAGAGAACAGATGCATTATTTGCAAGAGGACATTGCCAGGAAAGGAATATATCTAATTTCTCAAGTGGGAGATCTAATTCTAAGGGTATATCTAAATATCCCAGAAAGTTTGTAAGGGTATGTTGGATATGTGGAAAAGAAGGGGACTACAAGAAGCAGTGTAAATCCAAAGTTGAGAAAAATAAGGGATCTGAAGAATCTCATTCTATAGAAGAAAAGATCTCCAAGGAAGAAGGAGGGGATGTGTACTTGGCCTCTTCAAGAAAACACGTAGATCATGAGGCATGGTTGGTTGACTCTAGTGCATCCTTTCATATGACTCCCCATAGGGAGTGGTTCTGTGAATACGAAAGGTATGATGGAGGTAATGTTTTCTTAGGTGATGATTCAACAACCAAAATCATAGGACGAGGAAAACTCAAGTTGAGGCTCATATATGGAAGGATTAGAACACTTCCTGGTGTTCTACACATCCCAGGTTTGGCTACAAATTTGATTTTTGTAAGCAAAATGGACGATGCAGGGGTAAACACAATATTTGAAAAGGAAACCTATAGGATGGTTCGAGGAGTAATGGTGTTGTTGAAGGGAGTTCAGTTTGGAGCTCTCTATAAGATGCAAGGAAGAACTATTAGTGATGAGTGTAATAGTTCCATTGTTCCTTATATTGGATTTGAAGAAGAAAGAACTCCTACAGTGTCTGGAGAAAAGGTTATGTTGTGGCATCAAATACTAGGGCATATCAGAGAGAAGGGTCTTCGACTACTACATGGTAAAGGTATGGTTGAAGGTATGTCTAAATCCTCTCTAGATTTTGATTTCTGTGAACATTGTCTATATGGGAAGAAGAATCGGGTAAGATTCCCCTCTAGTACAATGAGGGAAGAAGGAATTTTACAGCTAGTTCACAGTGATGTTTTGGACCTGTGTTGGTCCCATCATTGGAAAAATATGTGTACTATGTCTCATTTATAGATGAATTATCAAGGAATACTTGGATATATTTTCTCAGGAAGAAATCCTAAGGCTTTGATAGGTTTAAAGAGTTTAAGGCTCTTGTTGAGAATCAAACAGAGAAAAGAATTAAGGTGTTAAGGGCAGATAATGGCAGAGAGTTCTGTGGGAATGAATTTGAAGAATTATGTAAGAAGTGTGGTATATCAAGGCAGAAGACTACTCCATATACACCTCAACAGAATGGAGTTTCATAAAGGATGAACATGATGCTGATGGAAAAAGCAAGGTGCATGCGTAGTGGTGTTGGGTTCGGGAAATAATTATGGGCAGAGGCAGTGGATACTAGATGTTACCTGGTCAACAAATCACCCTCATCAACATTGGATGACAAGACTCCACAAGAGGTATGGACTGGTAAGGAACCTTCTCTTTCACATCTAAAGGTATTTGGTTGTGATGCTTATGTTCATGTTCCAAAGGAAAACCTGAGTAAGCTAGATAAGAAGGCTGAAAAGTGTATCTTTATTGGATATAAAGATGGTCTCAAAGGTTATAATCTTTGGAACCCAGAAACTAAAGAAGGTAGTGTATAGCCGAGATGTGGTATTTAGAAAAATGAAGGATTTTTTTAAATAGGAATTCCTACCAAGTAAGCAAGAACCAAAGAAGATAGAGTTTGATTTAAAGGATGATGAATCAGACTCTACAGAAGAACATGCATCAGAAGAAGAAGATCCTCATACTCTAGTATTGAGGAGATTGGTTAGATAAAGAAGGCTACCAGAAAGTTATATTCCATCTAATTTTCGTTCAAATTTTGATTTGTCTATTACTGATGATGATCCTAGAACTATCAGGGAGGTAGTGGATTCAAAAGATGGAAATATCTGGAAAAGGGCAATGGACGAAGAAATGGAATCTTTGGATAAGAATGAGGCTTGGGATCTAGTGGATTTGTCGACTGGAATAAATCCCATTGGTAGAAAATGGGTATTTAAAAAGAAGCTGAATGAAGAAGGAAAAGTGGAGAAATACAAAGCTCGATTAGTAGAAAAGGGTTATTCCCAGGTTGAGGGAATTGATTTTGGTGAGATTTTTTCTCCTGTTGCCAAGTTAACCTCTATAAGATTTATGTTATCTATTGTTCCTGCATTTGATTTTTAAGTATAATAGATGGACGTGAAGGCAGCATTCCTACATGGGGATCTGGAAGAAGAAATCTATATGAAGAAACCATAAGGTTATGCTATGAAGGGAAAGAAGGAGTTTGTATGCAATTTGAAAAAGTCCTTGTATGGTTTAAAACAATCACCAAGGATGTGGTATGAGAAATTTGATACTTATATGCTGGTACTTGGCTTCACAAGAAGCAAAGAGGACCACTATGTGTATTTTAAATTAGTTGGTGATCATTTGATTTATTTGGTCTTGTATGTGGATGACATGTTGCTGATAGGAAACAACAAGGAGATTATCCAGGATGTGAAAACTCAGTTGTCCTCTAAATTTGACATGAAGGATCTCGGTGCTTCAAATTTTATTTTGGGCATGGAAATTAAAAGAGATCGGAAAAAGAGGAAACTCTGGTTAAATAAGAGAAAATATGTCGAGACAATATTGCAAAGGTTTAATATGCAGGAATGTAAACCGGTCAAGGTTCCTATTCCTGTTGGTGTAAAGTTATTTGCAGATCAGTGTCCCAAGACACATGAAGAGGAGGAGGACATATCTCATGTTCCATATGCGAGTGCAGTTGGCAGTTTGATGTATGCAATGGTCTATACTAGACTGGACATTGCACATGCAGTGGGAGTTTTGAGTACGTATATGTCAAAATCAGGGAAGGAGCATTGGACAACAGTAAAAAGGGTTTTCAAGTATTTGCGTGGAACTGCTAGCTATGGATTATGCTACGAAGGAAGACTGGGATTGGACAGAGTGGTGGATATACATGGATTTGTGGATGTAGACTGGGCTGGAGATCTGGATCATAGGAGATATACAAGTGGGTATGTGTTTAACCTGTTTGGAGGAGAAATAAGTTGGATGAGAAAAAGATAGGCTGTAGTGGCACTTTCAACTATAGAAGTTGAATACATGGCATCCACTCATGCAAGGAAGGAAGAAGTATGGTTACAAATATTGTGTTCACGTATTTCTTTGGGACAACAAGATGTAAGGATAGAGTGTGACAATCAAAGTGATATTTTTCTAGCAAAGAACCAAACTTATCATTCAAAGACAAAGCATATTGATATTCAATATCACTTTGTGAGAGACATGATTGAAGAAAATAAAGTATCGCTAATGAAGGTGGACACATTGAATAATTTTGTAGACTCATTAACAAAATCTGTGAGCACTGAGAAGTTTTCTTGGTGTAGAGGATCCATGGCCATTATTGCCTTGGATTGTTTACTATGTAACCCTGTATGCAAGGAAAACAACAAGTGGGAGAATGTTGGGTATGTGTTATATTATTTGCATGAGTAGTAGTGTCTGTGAATTTGTGCCAGACGTGAAGGGGGGAAAATACCCCTGCATGGGGGTTTGGGGGAAATGCCCCGAGAAAAAAAAAATCTTCCTTGGGAAACGTGTCACCTGCCTCGAGAAATGTGTCACGTATTTAGGAAATTTTTCAACACATGGTTTTCATTGATGGTTTTTTATTTTTGGTTAAGGAATTATGGTTTTGGACTAATCCAGGTCATTGGGTTAGGGTTTCAGATGTCGTTGGCTCCTATATGTATATTGTATTGTAAACAATGTATCAGAATGAATGAATATAGAATATGTTGGTTTTCCCGGTTTGGGTTTCCATGGGAAACATCTCTATGTAATGTTTGTATTTTCCATTGTATATTTTCTGTTCTTTTTCTAAATATTTGTTTGCAGTAGATATTGTACAAGGCTAGAGTCTACACTACTCTCCTTTTCCCTTGTATCCATTCGAATCTATCTCTGCATTACCAACTCTGGTATTCTGGACTTCGACCTCTCTTTCATGGATGGAAGCTTCCTCACCTTCTCCCATCTCTCGAATCTTCATTTCGAGATAATATGTTTAATCACTTAATTCTACAAAATGTGCAAGTGACCATTTTGTTAGAATTATGCATATGATAAACAAAATTTGTCAACAATGCTACAGGTCCTCTTTCTTCTCAATTCATGAAGAACATATATGTATCAATATGAACCATATAACACTTCCATTTTATCCCTTAGTTGATATATAATTTAATTCTGCACAGGCACTCCCTTCAAACCACTTCCTAGGTGACCATGACTTGAAACCGCGGTTGAATCCTTCTTGGTGCTTTTTGTGTTAGAAATTACTATATCAGAGATCGTGTGGTTGAAAATCGATCCAGGGATGAGATCGATGGTCAACAGTAATCGCGGGTTGACAACATTCTCGCTCTTTATCAGAGATCTCTCTCCCTGCAATCTAAAAAAGTTCTCACATAATTCTCCTTTAAATAGCGGTCGTTGATCCCTTGTCCCGACGAGATCAATGACACTGAAAAATAACGGGCTACAAACTAGCACATCTGCTAATTTTTCCTCCTCTCCCCATAATGGTCCCAGACCATCAATTTTTCATTCATAGATTGACGATTATCCGTGGGTCTTGCTTCTTTAGTGCCTTGTTCTAATGTCACATTGACAGGCACTAGATCCTTCCTCACCTGTGACCTTAGGTTGTGACCCAGGGATTACCCTCTTGGCACTTTGCAACTTCAGAACCTTCATCCAAGACCAGATCAAGGGTCCTTGTCCTCATTCACCATCAATGATCGAGATCCACTTCGGGACTCTGCACTTCAGGAGTTCGACACTTTCGACCTCCACTTTCCATGGGAGTACTCCATACCCGAAGTTATAGATCAAGCACCACACGTCCACCTCATATCAATGGCTCTAGTCCACTTCGGGACTTTGGCCTTCAAAAGTATCAAATTTCCCCGCTTGGTTCGTCCTGGAACGCTTCCACTAGGAGTTCACGATCTATCGACGCATGTCCTCCCGTAGATCAACGACTATGAATCACTTCGGCTCTTCAGGCTTCAAGAGTTTCAAACTCTCTACCTTCACTTTCTCCCAGATTTCTTTTATACAAAGTCGACGATCCGTCGACACTTGTCTCTCATAGATCAACGACTATGAATCGCTTCGAATCTTCAGGCTTCGAGAGTTTCAAACTCTTTGCCTTCACTTTATCTTGGAGTGTCGATCCTCCAAACCACTGTGATATCTATTGTCACGTTTCTTCTGGGATCAATGGTCAATATGTACTCCAAACTTCGGGCCTTCGTGAGTTCTCGACCCAATGCAAACTGTCACATATTTTTCCTCTGGAGTGCCCAGTCTCCGAACTGTATGATCTGTCACCACATGGTGAAATACTAGAAGCGTACATGTGGCCCAATCAAGTGGGTGACATGTTTCACATTCTAAATGACATTTCAATCCTCCACATGTTCAAAACTCGCTGACATGTGGCACACATCCCATGTGTCCACGTCATCCCAGATGATGTCTGTGAGCCATGTCACCTCAAAATTTTGAGCTTCGGAAGATTTATGAACTGCTCAAGTCTCTCAAACTCTGAATTTCTGAACTTCTTAACCTTTTAGGTCCACATCACCTCTAGGTGATGTCATCATTGTTAATGTTTATGCCATTATTATAGTTCTTTTCATTTCAATAGATAAGAGCATAATAAGAACAAGATCACTGAGAAATACACATCCACAAGGGACACAACATTTATCCTGGGAAACCCTCTAGGGGAAGAAAACCCAGCAAAACTTCCTTATCATAAATAACTTATACAATGTTCAAGAGATAACTCAAACCAATACAGAAAAGTCCTCCTCAAGAGATGCGCCACCCTTCTTCTCCTCTTTCCAACTTGTAATTGTAGCTTGCCTCATAAGAGAATGAGCAAGTGAAGTGTGTGTTAGAAGTGAGGCGCTAGCCTCTTATTTATATCAATCTGACACATGTGAAGAGTCACCATTTGGCAGGGCCGACCTCTCACTCTGGGTGGGTAAACCCACCTTTTATTAATTCTGGCCCTTTCATTATAACTGTTGGGGCCGACTTCTTACTATGCACATTGTAATTGTCCGATGACCAATCCGCAAAAGGGGATTTGGTCCTTATACAATTACCGACATGATTAATCCTCAATGGGGATTAATCCAATAATAATAATAATAATAATGACATGATTAATCCACAATGGGCATTTAATACAATAACAAAATAATAATAAGAATTCTCTTCGCAGTTACATTATTTCAACACTCCCCCTTAACAAGAAGGGTATTCTTCATCAGCATCAGGCAAGAGAGGTCTGCATCGTCGGTGGCATCTGGAGGATAGTATCGTCAATATCATCTTGAACAATTGTCTAGCACATTTACGAGTCATCGAAATTTTTATTCATCAACAACATCATCATTCTCGAAAGAATGCTATCATCATCTACATCAAACATGTATCAGTAAAAATGATACCTCATCACAACACAAGGCTGGCACATCACAGTACTACACTGGCTCAATGTCACAGTGGTTAAGCTAGTAGCTCAGTGTCAGTCACATCTTGCTTTACGTCTAACAACTAGGTCAGAAGCAAGTATCATCATCTCTCTTTACGTCTAACAACTAGGTCAGAAGTAAGGAATCACAACGTCATTCTTTACATCTAACAACTAGGTCAGAAGCATGACTCATCTTGCTTTACGTCTAACAACGAGGTCAGAAGCAAGGAACACATCAATATCTTGCTTTACGTCTAACAACGAGGTCAGAAGTGAGGAATCATCAGTGTTATGCTTTACATCTAACAACTAGGTCAGAAGCATAACTCATCTTGCTTTACGTCTAACAACGAGGTCAGAAGCAAGGAACACACGGCGTCATGCTTTACGTCTAGCAATGAGGTCAAAAACATGACTCATCTTTCTTTACGTCTAACAACTAGGTCAGAAGCAAGGAATCAACAATGTTATGCTTTACATCTAACAACGAGGTCAGAAGCATAACTCATCTTGCTTTACGTCTAACAACGAGGTCAGAAGCAAGGATCACACAACGTCATGCTTTACGTCTAACAGCGAGGTCAGAAGCATGACTCATCTTTCTTTACGTCTAACAGCGAGGTTAGAAGCAAGGATCACACAACATCATGCTTTACATCTAACAATGAGGTCAAAAGCATGACTCATCTTTATTTACGTCTAACAGTGAGGTCAGAAGCAAGGAATACATCTACTCCCCCTTTCAGGGAAGGTCCTTTTGGACAATACCAAGATTATCTCGAAAGTGTTCAAACTTTACACGAGATAGAGGCTTAGTCATCACATCAACAACCTGTTCATCCATGATAATGTAGTGGAGATTCATGGCTCCTCTCTGTACCATGTCGCAGATGAAATGATAGCGGATCTCTATGTGCTTCAACCTCTTGTGGAACACAGGATTCTCTGTCATTTTAATACAGCTTTGATTATCACATAGAATCGCGGTTGATCTCATCTCCAAATCAAATAGGCCTGTCAGCAACTTTCGAAGCCATATAGCTTCGCAGCTAGCAGAACATGCGACAATGTACTCTGCTTCCACTATGGTGAGAGCAATACTGGATTGCTTCCTACTCTGCCACGAGATCGTATTTGATCCCAAACTGAAAAAGCATCCGAAAGTGCTTTTTCTGTCAGCAACGCTTCCTGCATAATCTGCATCAGTATATCCAATCAGAGTGAAGTCATGATCTCCATCATAGTTGAGACCATAATCCATTGTACCCTTAAGGTACCTCATCACATGTTTTGCAGCCACTAAATGAACACGTCTGGGCTCCACCAGAAACTGAATCAAGGTGTTCACTGCAAAACATATGTCTAGTCTAGTGTTCATCAGGTACATCAGCGATCCAATAATCTGTCTGTACAAAGCGACATATATCAAATCTGACGAAGTATCGACCAACAGCTTCAGCTTTGCTTCCATGGGTGTATTCATGGACTTTCATTCGAGCATGTCGAATGTCTTCAGGATTTTGACCATGTACTTCCCCTGGTTAAGGAATATTCTTTCCGGACTCTGCCATACCTCAAGACCTAAGAAGTAATGCATTAGGCCAAGGTCTTTCATTTCAAATTCAGCAGCAAGTCTCTGTTTACATTCGGCGATGAGATTTTCTTCTCCAGTTATGAATAAGTCATCCACATACAGTAATAGTATTACTGGTTCATTATCCATGATCTTGAAGTAGAAATTTGAATCTGCTTTACTCTTGGTAAAGCCCAAGCTCCTCAAGAAATTGTCTATACAACCATACCAAGCTCTGGGAGCTTGCTTCAATCCGTATAAGGCTTTCTTCAATCGACAGACATGAGACTTCTTGTCTTCAACCTCAAATCCTTGGGGTTTCTCTATATACACTTCCTCTTCAATGACACCATTCATAAAAGCTGTCTTCACATCCATCTGGTGAAACTTCCATTTCATCTTGGCAGCAAGAGCTATAATGGTTCTGATCGAACTGTATCTGGCCATAGGAGTGAATGTATCTTCATAGTCGATTCCTTCCTTCTGGGAAAATCCACGAGCGACAAATCTTGCTTTATATTTCTCAATACTTCCATCAGCAGCATGTTTTATCTTGAATAGCCATTTTGATGATACCACATCCTTACTTTTCAGTCTGGGAACAACTTCCCACACATCATTCTTTATTATGGATTGGTATTCCTCTGTCATGGAATTTTCCCATTCCTTCTTCTGTATGGCCTCTTCAAAACATGTGGGTTCTTCATCAAGTAGATTGCACATCAAAGCCATGTAACTGGAGAATGGATTTGGTTTCTTTACCTATCTCGTGGTTCCTTCTGGAACACCATACTTCTCTCCATCTTGAATAAGCTCTCTTTCCGAAGCAGGCTTTCTTTTATGGGAGAAGGTCATCTAAGGAGGTTCTTGAACTTCTGTTATATCATTATTTTCAAGAGTCTCCTCATTAGGGGAAGCTATGACTTCCCTTACAGGTTTTGCAGCTCTGGGAAATTCTCTCATGGATTCTGTCATCCTGGGATTTACAGGTTCCTCTTCACATACCTCTTCAAGCTGGCATATTCTTTATTTCTTAAGTGCAGCTTCTTCATCAAAGGTCACATCCCTCCTGATCTCAATATGACAGTAACCAGGTATGTAGATTCTGAAGGCCTTGGATACCTCACAGTATCCCACAAATATTCCCTTCTTTCCGGAGGGCTCCAATTTGTTTCTTTTCTCTTTTGATATATGAATAAACACTGGACAGCCAAATATTTTCAGATGGCTTACCTCTGGCTTCTTTCCGGTGAACATTTCTTCTGGGGTCTTGAACCCAAGTGCACTACGGGATAGTTTGTTGTGCACATAAACAGCTACCATAGCTGCTTCTGCCCATAATCACATAGGAAGATCTTGATCATGAATCATGGTCTTCACAACTTCCATAATTGTTCTGTTCTTCCTTTTAGCAACACCATTTTGTTGGGGATTATAGGGAGTAGTTAGTTCCCTCTTGATCCCGACATCTCTGCAGAAGCTTACAAACTCCTTCGAGGTATATTCTCCTCCATTATCTAACCTGAGTATCTTAATCTTTCTTTCGAAAAGATTCTCTATCAAGGCTTTGAATTCCTTGAATTTACTGAATACTTCATCTTT
>ML781968.1:425289-470607 GCA_009831015.1 Picea engelmannii | reverse complement strand
AATTGGGTTTATCTCGAGTGGTTTGTGTTTAGGGGTGTTTTCTCCCCACTCGGGTTCAATTCCCACAAGTGATATGTTGAGCTCTTAAAAGAGCAAGCTATCAAAAAAATTCTAACTTTTCTAAAAAATCTAGTTTACCTCGGGTACCATCCTTAAAATAAGGGAAAGTTACCAGTGGGTTCCCTCAAAATCTATTCCAGATATATATATATATATATATATATGTGTGTGTGTGTGTGTGTGTGTGTGTGTGTGTGTGTGTGTTTATTTTTTAATATTTTTAAGTTTTATTTCTATATGTATTTTAATTTGTTTTCATTTTATGTTATGGTTTTTAAATTAAATTCCTTTGCTTTTTAAATTTCTTTTTACATTGATTTATTTTTATTTTATAAAAAAAATGTTGATACTGCTAACTTAATATTAAATTATGTTTAAGATGTTTTAATAAAAAATATCATTATTTTACCACAAATAATGAAATAAATAATCTATATTCAAATGTAAATGCACACTTATAAACATCTGTGATAAGACTAATTCAAACGAGAATGAAAAATTGTTCATATGAAAGAAGATTTTTTTGTTTGTTTTTATTTGAGAAGTAAATTTAAAAAAAAAAATGAATTAATTAGAAACCTCTATAACAAAAACAACCAAAATATATTTGAAAACTATGTGAATTAAATCTAATCAACACCTTTTTTTTTTTCTTTGAAAAGTAAATTTTGAAAAAACGTGAATTGATTAGAAACCTCTATAACAAACACAACCAGAAAATATTTTAAAACTATAAATTAAATATAATTAACCCCTGGGTATGATTTTTATTGTATATGAATCATATAAAATAAAACAATAATTAAAAGATACAGCTATTTTAATGTATGTTTCAATAAAGCAACTATAATTCAAATGAAAGATCCATATAAACAGTTAAAACATATCTTTAAAATAGACAATACTCACATACATTTAATGGCCATCAATCATGTGAAACAATAAAGAAAAGAGTACAATTAATTCACAATAATTAATTTCATCAACAACTGTGTTGCAACATAATATTCAACAATAAATTTCGATAAAAGATGAAATATTCAAATACCAGTAACAGTACTAGATATTGATGCTTGTATTTGCAGTCGAAATATGTTTATCCGGTCTTGATATTCAAAGAAGAAACTCAATAATAGTGTATTTAAGTTATCCTAATCTCCAAAAATTTTGAACCCATAACTTAGTTTACTTTCTCTCTTTTTATAGATAAGAGTTCCAACCATGTCTAATTAAAGAGAAATTGACTCCTCAAAATAACGAATGGGATTCATGAATAGTCTATAAATTCCAAACCAAATCAAAATTACAACAATTCAAACAAAAATAAAGATAAGATTTCTATAATAAACTAATTGATTTTATTCATAGACCATCCTCATAGCTTGAAAAGATAACTTGTTATTGATTCTCGATCCATGTCACATGATTTACACATGTCAAAACAAATAAATGAAATTAAAAAACAAATAAACATAAATAAAAAAATTAGAACAGCTGTAGAATTTCTAATTCTATAGTTGCACTTTCTAAAAATAAAATATAAGAAACAAAACAAATCTATACCCATCTAACAAACTCTGATATTTACACCTGAGCATAAAGAGGTAGAGTTTTTAGACTCTGAATTGACAAAAAAAATATGAACCTTGGAGAATTGATTGTCACTGAATCTTCCTTTTTATGATGCTTGAGCTTTGAAACCTGTGTCTTGTGATATTCAACCAAAGATTTGTTTTTATTTTTGAGCAATTGGTTCTCCAATTCGAGATCAATTAAACTATTCTTTAAAGTTGGAACCACTGCAAAGTATTTCTTCTTCCAAAAGGAATTTTCTGAATTGATGTTAATAATAGATTTTTCCTCTACAGGTTTCCCCACAATGGGTGATGAGTCCTTCGCTCGAGAAGAATTATCTTGAATTTATTTAGTGTTATCATCTTCTATGTGAATAGGAGAATCGTCATTAGAAATTGTTTTATGTTTATTCTTGATATATCTTGACACCCTTCTCCCAAGTCTCTTATTTGTGAAGTCTATATGAATCTTCAGAGGGTTTGAGAACATGGGAATTATCATCTTTATAACACTCATAGGTAAGGGAGGAAAACAAAGCTTGATCATAAGACTCAAAATAAACTTGTTTATCTTTAACAAAAGACATCCTTTTAAGTTTTGAATTTAAATTTAGAGTCAGGTTGTGCATAACCCTTGTCAAAATTTGATTGGAATCAGAGACCTGTGGAATATTGTTGTCATCATCAACTTTTGAATCATGAATTCAAAACCTTGGGTCTAAGGGTTTAGTTCTGTGGTTTCAAGAAAATCATTTCTTTTGATAAATTCATTTCACAGTCATTAATCTAGCTCAAATTGTTTTCAATCAAAATCCTAATTAAACCATGGTGAAAGATGTTCCTCTCATATCTGAGATGATCTCTCTGATAAAATTGCACTATTTTCGTGAGGGATTTGAGTAGGAAAAAAGGCATATTCAGTTCGAAACCCACGAAGACCATAAGAAAACTAAAATGATAGAGAAAGAACAAATTGTAGTAAACATCACAGGTTATATAATATTTGATAATCCATAATATATATTTCCATTCCTTCTTAATCATGGAAGCATGAATACTTTTCTGATTGTACTTAGTTTTGTATGAGGTGAGAAACACAGACCAACATATATTCTTAATCATTTTGGTCTTAGACCATTGTTCACCTTCTGCTGTAAGCTTCGTGGCCTTGAAAATTATGGCCTCATCAAGGTGTAATATGATGTCCCCAACCCCAGTAGACCTTCCATCAAAATTGAGAGAAAAATCTCTTGTCACATGTAGGTTATGACTGTGAAACATCATAAAAAATTTGAAATAGCCATATTTTCGAAGCATAAGAATGACATCCTCATTTTCCACGACCAACTCAGGTCATGGGGGTTCATGTCTAGAGATAAATCCCATTGTAGAACTAGTAGTAAAACTCGGACAAGTTGACGGGAAAAACTCAAAGGTGAAAATGCACACACAAAGACATATTTCAAACCCTTCGCTCTTAATTGGAATGAAACCCTCCTAACTCAAAAAATCTCAAATCCCAAAATCATGTTAATCTTAGGATCTGTCTTTACCTTGATGACAAAAATGACTATTGTTTATGGTATGAAAAAAATGGGCGTACTTGATCATGATGTGAAGCAGATGGGTTCAGATAAAAAATGCCATATGGAAAACAAAAAATCTTAAGTGTATTGTCACGTATATCACTCATTAAACCGAGTACATTCAATCATAATGAGAGTTTCATTGTTATGATGAATGAATATGCACCTCATTTGTTCATATTTTCTTTATCAATAAGCACCATGAATACCACGAACCAATGATAAATTTAAAGAAAATCTTTAAGCATAGCTAAGATCGATTAATCATGAAATGAAATTTTTGTTTTAAAAAATTCTCATCCAAACAATCACAAAATCATAAGTTAATAACATTAAGGATGAGAAAAATAATAGTTTCATAACATGTTAAATTATGTAGCTCGGGTGAGAACAAATATGTAAACAGTATGATCAAGAAATATTGAGGTAAATTATTCATGAATCCCACTCCAAATCAAAAGTAACAATTCAAAAGAAACGATACACGTGTCCTGAAAATGACACATAATAGGAGAAATTTCGAAATCAAAACTTTGAATTTCATGTTCGAATTCATGAAATTCAAAGAAATCAAAATTACAATTAATATAAACAAGGATCAAAATAAAAGATCTTTTAATTCTAAAAATATTTCTCACATTAATGCTCATTAATGCTCAGTGAAATCATAAAACATATTTACAAAAGAAAATTAACGAATATTGAAAAGAATTTTCTAACAGAAAAAGGGGGCCCAAATTTACTAATTAATCATGAAACGCAAATTTGGGAAAGTTGTTGTTTGCCACAACATATTGCTAGAACAAATTTTGAATTTGGGGGTTGACTTTTAAGTTTTTGTTATACAAATTACGGGTCACAGTAGCAAAGGGTCATAATTTTAGGGGTTGATTTTGGTGTTTTTGACACAACCATATGAGTTTTTTAGGGTTACAGTTCTTGTTTTGAGGTCAAATTTCTTGTCAAGTTGGTAACTTTGTTTGTAGTAAGCCACCCAAATTTTCCTTGAACTAGTTTGATTATACTTTGTTTTACCATCATTGATCATGACTAATCATGATAGTAAATTCATTGCTACAGGAATTGAGAAATACTAAGATAAGGATTTTGTTCCATAATGAAACATATAGTCAAATAGAGATAATAAATATAATCATAATTTATATAATATGACTTTTAAATCACATATAAGTTATTTAAGGTTACAATTATACACATTTTAGACTTATAACTTTAGTTCAACTTTATGAGGAAAAAACCATAAAGTCATCTAAATACCTATGTGTGAGAAGCCCCAATAAAACATGCTACAACAATTGTTGTATCGAGTCTTGGGGATATGTAACTTGCTAGAGTTGTACATGCGAGAAAAAAAATATAGTTAAAAACACTTTTAAGTTATGTTTACCAAATATTTTTCAATTCCAAATTTAAATATAAAATTAATGAAAATATAAAAAATAATGCCATACTAACCTTGTCCAATAAACTATCTTGAATATGATCCTCTATTGGGCCATGGAAAGTATATAGATAATGAGAGAATCAATGCAAAAGAACTAGGCTAGAACCCTAATGGACAACCATGCTCAATGTGGTTCATGGTCTAGAAATGTGTGGCTTGAAAGCCCTACAATTGGTGTTTTAACATAATCAAATAGTGGCTCTTGATGAGAATCTACCACAAATGTGCTATGTTGAAATAGACTGTGTGTTAGGGATGATATCACAGTACTAGTGGTACAAATCCTATCTCCAAGATAAGGTGGCTTGGGGGGTGGTTTGGTCATACTTCTAGCAGTAGGTAACCTTCTTAATGGGTTAAGTCAGGCTATTCCTCAATATTGAGCAGAGCCAAGAGAAACCCCCTTGAATTCACCAATGTCAAAATAATTTACAAGGAGACCCATAATGAACTTGACATATAATTTATGAGGAAAATATAAGGGAACCTCCTTGTTATTGCAATGAGTTTTATCAAATACCATAAAACACTTATCCATCGTGTAATATAGACATGGTTGGAATGTGCACTAGTCCGTGCAAAGATACCTATTTCTCGGATGAAGTGGTTGGTTGGTTCTAGGGTCAATAAACAATTGAAGAATCATATCTTTGGTTATTTGCAAGCTTTCACCTCTTCCTTACTAGTGTCGGTTGAGTAGTATTCTCTCATCTTGGCTTCTCTTAATGCTTATCAAACACAATTTTTTTTTTAAAAAGAATTGCAAGTGATCCCTTACCTTCTTAAAGTCTGATATACCAATTCAATCTCAATAAGCATTGTTTATCATCATCATCATCAAAGTTTTAAAAATATAAATATAAAAAGTTTTTTTTAAAACACATAAAACAAAGTTTAAAAAATTATTAAAAAATAAAGCGGTATATAACAAAGTTTCGTAACAATTTTTTAATAGGACTTTGATAGTGGGATGTTGTAACATATAAAAATATCGGTATATAAGTGGGGGGATTCCAAAAATAGTAGGGATGATTATGAGAATCTCCCCCCTACTCATATACCCATCTTTTTGTATGTTATTACAACCCCATCATGGAATATAGAAACTTTTTGCATGTTAAAATAACTCCATCTCCATCACTTAATACAAAAACTTTGTTATAATTTTTTTTAAGAAATTTAAATTATACATATATTTTTTTTCAATTGGATTTATCTCGAGTGCTTTGTGTTGAGGAGTGTTTTTCTCTCAACCGGGTTCAATTCTCACAAGTGACATGTTGAGCTCTTAAATGAAAAAGCTATCGAAAAAAGCCTCGACTTTATATAAAATCTAGTTTACCTCGGATACCATCCTTCAAATGAGGAGAAGTGCCTAGTAAGTTTCATTATGATCTATTCCAAAGTAATATATATATATATATATATATATATATATATATATATATATATATAATTATAATTGTTTATTTTTAATATTTTTAAGTTTTATTTTTATATGTATTTTTAATTTGTTTTCATTTTTATTTTATGGTTTTAAAATTAAATTCCTTTGTTTTTTAAATTTCTTTTTACATTGATTTTTTATTTATTTTTAATTAGTTTTGTTTAGTGTTTTGAAGAAAAAAATTAAGATTTTGTATTTTTTTACAAATTTTTTTAAGGGGGTAAGAGTGAGCAAGGGTAGGTAGGGAAATTTTCTTTGCAATAATATCGATTTCTTAAGTGATGGTTTCAAAATCGTTGCAATTTTAGGTTTATAAATAAAATGTTGATACTGCTAACATATATTTTCAATGTAGGGGTTGATTTTAATATTTTGGTTGTAATGATATCTATTTTTAGGACTATGGTTTCAAACAAGTTATATTATCAACTTCAAAAATCCAAAAGCGTTCTACATGTAGCACCACTTTTTGATTTGAGAAATGATTTTAGGGTTTTCTTTCTAATGGTATTGGTTGTTAAGGAAATTGTTTCAAACAAATTGTAATTTTAACCCCACCAAAAATGAAAGGTTCTTTTGTGTTGATGGAAAAAATGACCATGATCAACATTTGGGAATATCTCCTAGTCAGGGTCCCAATTAAACCATTTTCCATTGAAAATGGCAATTTCGACTAGTTCTGGGTCCATTTACCCTTAACTTTTCTATACTAAAACCAAAACCTAACTTAATCTTAAATTATGTTTAAGATATTCTAATAAAAAATATCACTATTTTACCACAAATAATGAAATACATAATCTATATTCAAATGTAAATGCTCACTTATAAACATTCGTGATAAGACCAATTCAAACGGGAATGAAAATTACTCCTATGAAAGGAGATTTTTTGTTTGTTTTTCTTGGAGAAGTAAATTTTGGAAAAAAATGATTTGATTAGAAACCTCTATAACAAACCAACCAAACAATATTTTAAACCTATGAATTAAATCTATTTTTTTTTTCTTTTCTTTGACAAGTAAATTTTGGAAAAACATGAATTGATTAGAAACCTCTATAACAAACACAACCAATATACATATATATATATTGTAAATAAAAAGAGAGGAATTTCCTATTATTTAGGTTTTAGAGTACAAAAAAAATCCACATGGCTACAATCTGCCATCAGTTTCGTCGAATTAGTGGAAACCGAAACATGTGGTAGACTGTGATGTCATTTTTCAAAATAGAAATCCGTCATCTGCCTTGGCAAACAAAAAACAGAGTAGGTGGCAGATTCAAGTTCTTGCCGAACTGTGCTAAGAAACTAAGAAAGACTATCAACTGAAAACAAAAGATAGAAATGTAAACTTGTATTGTAGCAGTGCGAGCAGCCAAGCTAGGAGTGCTTGTGGTAGCCAAAGTAGATAAATTACACATTTTCACTTGAGGGTGTGTCTCTCTGATCATCGTTGAGGGGGTCATCCCTGGGCTGGAGAACGAAAGGCCTCGCACAGTTCAGACAGGGTTGGGTTGTTGGTGCATTCGAGTAGGCTTCATAAAGCATGTCAATTCGTTGGTGCATGAGGGTGTCTCGGTGTATCTGGTCAGCCATCTGGCTTCATAGCTCAAAGAATAGCACAAGTTGATCTAGATGGAAGAAGGGTGGTGGTTCCTGGTAGAAATCCAAAAGTGTCGAGAGTGGTGGAGGCGCCAAGACTGGGCCACCCTCCAACTCCATGTCTAATATTGTCATCGCCTCGCCTGAGTCTATCAAAGTTGCTTTGGTACCCTCCATCGCCTTAAGTTCCTCTGTTGTAGAGTCTATGGTATGAATAGTGTCCGCAGAGTCCAAATGGAGGAATTCCTATGAGAATTCCTCCTCAACTATATAGGTGGCCTCCTCCTTGACTTATTGTGCTTGTTGAACAATTGTTGGGGCACTTATGCTTACTGGAATATGGTTGGGGGGTTGCTAATTATCCATAACTGTGAAGAGGAGGGATTCTGGAGAAAACTAGATAGGTTCCTCTGGAATATCCTACTCAACGTATGCCATTAGTGGTGTTCTAGACTTCTCTCATCGCTGAGTCCAAGAAATGGACAGGGTGCCCTCCAATCTCTACACCCCCCATTGTCTAGTAGCAAAACTATACCAGGCAAGGCCACACCATGGCCTGCCTCTTTCCCTTGGCATGGTGGGGTCAAAAAGGTTGCTAATGCACAGGGCGAGAGAAATAAGAGTTGACTGGATGCAGATCCAGTGCTCAGAGTGGCCAGGTTGATGGAGCACAAAGATGAAATGGATCCAACCTCGTCCAAATAGGAGGATAATGTTAAGGCCTGACATGACCCCTGTACCAAGATTCCCACTGCCATTAAACCTTGTGGTCACTATTCTTCTCATGCGAGGGAGTTGTCCTCCCCTTCTCATCGGGAAGTAATGGCCTCTCTCCATTTAATAGTGAGTTGAAGGGTGTCGCCCTGCCATATTAATGGCTTGGGTCTAGGGAAGGCTATGTGGCCTCCCGTTTCAACGTGGCACCCCATACAAGATTGGATAATATTTCCTAGCAAAGTTTAAGAAATGGTATGATAGCCCAGATCGAGGAGAGGTTTGCGTGTTCTAGTGAATCAACTCCACCGTGGAAGTCGCGCCTTCATTTGCCAGACAATCAACTATTTTGGTTGCCTCTCTTTTCACATGTGAGGGGATGAGGGTGATATTAGGTTGTAAGAGGGATCTGAACTCTTCCAGCAATCCTGAGAGTCTCCAACTGGGTAAGACCTCTAGGGGGTGTGATCCATGAATAATTTTGGTAATGAGATGGATGATGATCTAGGAATCCCCCTCCACTATGAGATTATTTAAGTCGTGGTCCATTTCTAACTTGATTCCTATGAGAAGGCTTCAGAGCTCATCAACATTATTTGTATTGAATCCTAGATAGCCTGCTACATAATAGAGAATTTTCCCTTCTTCATTTCGGAATACCACCCCAAAGCCTGTCGGACCTGGATTCCCTTCTGACGTGCATTAAAATTTTAATTTAATGAAACCAATGGGTGGGGGGGACTAGGTTCTTGGGCTATCAATTGTTATGGCGACCCCATTGTTCTGTCTTTCCCCAGTGAAATTGATCTTCCAGGTCTGAAGGATGTGACTTTCTCCTGGATTACATTTTAGGTCCTCTTGGGACCATTTGCCACTGTTAATCATTTCCCGAATCATGTTCATAATTCTTTCCCACGTTGATCTAGTGGGGGAGGTAGTTGAGAAAAATATCATCTTGTTTATGTCCTTCCATATTTTCCACATGGTGAAACTAGGTAGAAGCTTCCAAATGCGATCCAAGATTGGGTTTTGATAGGAAATCGAGTCCCAGTTTTCCACTGTGCTTATGATACTGGCTCAATTTCTGTTGGAGAGATGCATTATTTGTGTCCCCATACCCCAAATTATCTCACTGTATTTATAATGATTGAATAGATTATCCATTGTTTCTTCTTATTGCTAACAGAGGGGGCATATTGAGGGGCCTATGAAACCTCGTTTCCGAAGATTGTCCCAAGTGAGAATGCAATTTTTTACGGTAATCCATAAGAATATGTACACCTTTGGCCAGAATTTTGGATTCTAGATCTTGCCCCAGATGCGTTCCTTTGGTTGCTCCTGGTAATTCCTCTGTAAGTAGCAAGCTTCTTTGACTGAGAATTTTCCTGCTGTGGAGTGCCCCCATCTGAGTATATCTGGGCCTTCCCTGATGTAATTTTTTCATTGATTTGCACAAGCTTTCTAGGCCTGTAGATCCATCTTCATTTGAAGGTAAAGTTCATGAGGTTCAGTCCTCCAATTGCTCCATGGTCAGTGCCTATCATTCTCTCTCCATAGATCCTTCACCAACCAGGAGTCCCCAGACTGCATTTGTTGACGTAGGGGGATGATGTCCTCAAGAGTGGTTACACAACCAAAACATATTTTAAAACTATGAATTATATCTAATTAACACCTGGGTATGATTTTGTTTGTATATGAATTATATAAAATAAAACAATAATTAATATATATATATATCTTTTAATATATGTTTCAATAAGGAAAATGTACTTCAGATGAAAGATCCATATAAACAGTTAAAACAAATATTTAAAATAGACAATATTCACATACATTTAATGGCCATCAATCATGTGAAACAATAAAGAAACGAGTACAATTAATTAACAATAAGTAATTACATCAACAACCATATTGCAACACAATATTCAACAATAAAATTTCGATAAAAGATGAAACATTCAGATACGAGTAACAATACTAGATATTGATGCTTGTATTTGCAATCGCAATATGTTGATCCAGTAAAAAAGGAAACTCAATAATGGTGTATTTAAGTTCTCCTAATCTCCAAAAAATCTAAACCCATAACTTAGTTTACTTTCTCTCTTTTTATAGAAAAGAGTTCCAACAATTTCTAATTACAAATTATTAATTAAAGAGAAATTGACTCCTCAAAATAAGGAATGGGATTCATGAATAGTCTATGAATTCCAAACCAAATCAAAATTACAACTATTCCAACAAAAATAAAGATAGGAT
This sequence comes from Picea engelmannii, assembly GCA_009831015.1. Lineage (NCBI taxonomy): Eukaryota > Viridiplantae > Streptophyta > Pinopsida > Pinales > Pinaceae > Picea > Picea engelmannii. Next base: position 459,891 of record ML781968.1, on the reverse strand, counting down.
TTCAATAATAAACTAACTGATTTTCTTCATAGCCCATCCTTGTAGCTTGAAGAGATAATATGTTATTGATTCTTGATCCATGTCACATGTTTTACACCCGTCAAACCAAATAAATGAAATTAAAAAAATAAAATAAACATAAATAAGAAATTAGAGCAGTTGTAGAATTTTTAATTCTGCAGTTTCTCTTTCTAAAAATAAAATATAAGAAACAAAACAAATCCATACCCATTTAACAAACTCTGATATTTACACATGAGCATTAAGAGGTAGAATTTTTAAACTCTGAATTGACAAAAATATGAACCCATGGAGAATTGATTTTCATTGAATCTTCTTTTTTATTACGCTTAATATTTGAAACCTGTGTCCTGTGATCTTCAACCAAGGATTTTTTTTCAGTTCCGAGCAATTGGTTCTCCAACTCGAGATCAATTAAACTATTTCTGTAAAAATGGAACCACTGCAAAGTATTTCTTCTTTTAAAAGGAATCTTCTAAACCGGTGTTAATAATAAATTTTTCCTCTACATGTTTCCCCACAATGGGTGATGAGTCCTTCTCTCGAGAAGAATTGTCTTGAATTTATTTAGTCTTATCATCTTCTATGCGAATAGGAAAATAAACATTAGAAACCTTTTTATATTTATTACTGATATAGCTTGACACCCTTCTCCCGAGTCTCTTATTTCTCAAGTCAATTGACTTCCTCAAATCTCTAGAGGGTTTGAGAACATGTGAATTATCATCTTTAGAACACTCAGAGGTAAGGGAGGAAAACACAACTTGATCAAAAGACTCAAAAGAAACTTGTTTATCTGTATCAAAAGCCATCGTTTTAAGTTTTGAATTTAAAATTAGAGTCTGGATGCGTGTAACCCTTGTTGGAATTTATTGGAATTAGAGACTTGTGGAAGATTATAGTCATCATCAACTTTTGAATTAGTGGATTCGAAACTGAATTTGAAACCTTGGGTCTGAGGGTTTAGTTCTATGGTTTCAAGAAAATCATTTCTTTTGATAAACTCATCCCATGAGTCATTAATCCGGATCAAATGATTTTCAATCAAAATCCTAATTAAACCATGGTGAAAGACGTTCCTCTTAGATCTGAGATGGTCTTTCTGATAAAATTTCACCATTTTCGTGAGGGATTTCAATAGGAAAAAAGACATATTCAGTTTGAAACCCACGAAGACCATAAGAAAATGAAAATGATAAATAAAGAACAGATTGTAGCGACCCTCACAAGTTATATAACATTTGATAATCCATAATATATATTTCCATTCCTTCTTAATCATGGAAGCAGGAATACATTTATGATTGTACTTAGTTTGGGATGAGGTGAGAAACACAAACCAATGTATATCCTTAATCATTTTGGTCTTCGACCATTGTTCACCTTATGTTGGAAGCTTCATGGCCTTGGAAATTATGGCATCATCAAGTTGTAATACGATGTCCCCAACCTTGGTATACCTTCCATCAAAATTGAGAGAAAAATATCTGGTCACGTGTAGGTTATGGCCATGAAACATCATCAAAAATTTGAATTAGCTAACTTTTCAAAGCATGTGAATGATATCCTCATTTTCCTCGATGAACTCAGGGCATGGGGGTTCATGTATGGATATAAAGGCCATCATAGAACTAGTAGTACAGCTTGGACAAATTTTCGAGAAAAACTCAAAGGTGAAAATGCACACACAAAGACATCATTCAAACCCTTCGCTCTTAATTGGAATGAAATCCTCCTAACTCAAAAAATCCAAAATCACAAAATCATTTTAATCTCAAGATCTATCTTTACCTTGTAAAGAGAAATGACTAATGTTTACGGTATGACAAAAATGGGGGTACTTGTTCATTATGCGAAGTAGATGGATTCAGATAAAAATTCCATATGGAAAAAAAAAACTACGAAGTGTATTGTCACCTATATCACTCTTTAAATCAAGTACATTCGATCATAATGAGAGTTTCATTGTTATGATGACTGAATACACACCTCATTTATTCATATTGTTTATAGAAATAAGCAGCATGAATACCATGAACCAATGATAAATTTAAAGAAATCCCTAAGCATAGCTAAGATCAATTAATCATGATTGTTTTAAAAAATTCTCATCCAAATAATCATAAAATCGCAAGTTAATAATGTTGATTAAGGTTGGTTGTCATTGATGTCAACCCTTGAAGAAAGCCCGGTAGCACAAAGGTTTGGGTAATGGACCCAAGTTTGTTTGATGTAAAGATGACTCATTATTGTCTTGTCATGGTTGATAAGAAGTTCAAATGGATGAACTTCAAAGTGGTCCCCTTATGGTGAAATCCCTCACGGGAAGACGCTTTGCAGATTGAGTTATACTACAAGTATGGTTAGAGAACTCATGCTTAATTGTGGAATAATGAGATGAAGGTCAGTGAATGTGTTAGTGAAACTATCCTATATGGATAGTTTTTGTCATGCCATTTCCGGTGGTATGTGGAACGTCACATAACTCCTCATGGTTAGAGAGTTATGGCCATATGAAGTTGAAGAACCCTCATGAGTTGTATAGAAGCACCCAAAAGTCAAGTGTTTGCAAAAGAAATTATTTAAATAATAAAGTAAATGGAGAACTCCCTAAAATAAGAAAAGTGTAATGCTACATGAAAGTATAAATAAGAGGCAAAGCTCTCTCATTTAATCACACTTGAATATCATTGAATATATATTTTGTGAAAGTTTATTTGGGAAGGTATTATTGATAGAGAAAAATGCAGCAGAAAAAGTGTGGCAGGAAAAGTGCGGCAGGAAAACTGTGACAGAAAAAGTGCGGCAGAAAAATTGTGGTAGAAAAAGTGCGATAGAAAAATTGTGATAGAAAAAGTGCGGCAGAAAACTCATGACAGAAAAAAGTGCAGCAGAAAAATTGTGACAAAAAAAGTTTGGCAGAAAAATCACGGCAGAAAATTCGTGGCAGAAAAAGTGCGGTAGAAAAATCACGGCAACATGGTTGGGGTCTATTTATGAGAGATATGGCACATCTTGTTTGAGGTATGTTTTGTGAGCTAGGTTTTATCTCTTGAGATGGTATTGGATGTTCCGTATTGTTTCATATATCATATTTGTTGAGGGATATAGTTGGTATTTTGTTGTTGGTATTTGGCATATGGGTATTGGTTTTTTGGTTGTGATGTGTTGCTGAAGTTGTTGGTTTAGCCTGAGGCTACATAAAAATGAGGTTGTGGCACATGGTTTGATGTAAGGGTTTATGGTATTTGGTTTATGGATAGAGTGATGAATTGTTTATGGTTATATTGGTGTATGTCTTTGGTATATGGTTGAGGTACATGTTGGGTACATGGTTGAGACAAGTAGTTGATGAGTTGGCACATACATGAGGTGTATAGTTGATGAGTTATCACATACATAAGGTGTATAACTGTTGAGTTGGCACATACATGAGGTGTATAGTTGATGAGTTGTCACATACATGATGTGTATATTTGATGATGTTGGTACATCTTGATGAGTCAAGGTTGATGCATGGTTGATGCATGGTACATGTTGGTTCAGGTTATTGGTATAGGTTGTTACAAGTTATTGGTACAGGTTGACAATGACAGATTGAAAGTGGCAGTGGTTGATTCAGTGATAGTGATAGGTTGTCTACATTTGACATTTATATTTCAGGGTGGTTGGACGGGAAAATGACAGGTGGTTGTAGCCACCTTCCGGTTGTAGCCGGAGAACTTAGGGGGTTGTAGCTAGAGAATTGGGGAGTTGGAGCTTCCCTCAAGTTGTAGGCTGAGAAACTAGGGGCTTGGAGCCTCCATCCAGTTGCAGCTGGAAAACAAAGGAAGTTGGTGCTTCTAGTTAATGTAATTTTTCAAGACATATAATAAAAAGCATTATGTGGTTTTCTCCCACTTTCGTTTTCCACGTAAAAAAACTGGTGTATTGTGTATGTGTGTGATTTCTCATTTGTTCATTGTTTATTTACTCTGTAACTATTGGATGATAATGATACATTGATATAACACTTTTATTTTGGTGAAAAATGGTTATATTTCTCTATTACTCATTCACCCCTCCTCTCAGTAATCCAACAATTGGTATCAGAGCGAGGTTACTTCAGAAATCAGTTTAACCACTGAAAGGTAGATCATGGAGAGTAACACCTTGTATAAAAATGGAATACCACAGTTTGATGGACATAAATATGCATTTTGGAGCATAAGGATGAAGACATATATACAGGCACATGGATTTGAAATTTGGCAATCAATTGTAGATGGATACATAGTACCAGTAGTTCCACCAACAAATGACAAAGCAATGAAACTCGGTCAGAATAATTCCAAATCCACAAATGAACTTATGAATGGTCTTAGTGAAATGATATTTACCAAAGTTTCACATTGTAAATTGGATAAAGAGATTTGGAACAAACTTCGAAATATTTATGAAGGAGATTCAAAAGTCAAAGCAAAAAAGCTTCAAACTTACAGAGGTCAGCTTGAACAACTTAAGATGAAGGAAGATGAGAATATTGCATATTATTTTTTACGAGTTGATGAAACAGTAAATGAAATCATAGGATTGGGAGAAGAAATCAAAGAATCTGTAATTGTTCAAAAGGTACTAAGATTTCTTCCTATGAGATTTGACCCTAAGATATCAGCACTAGAAGAAAGAGAAGATCTAAACTCAAAAAGCATGGAAGAATTACATGGAATCTTCACAGCATATGAAATGAGAAATGAACATGAAAATCTAGATACAAAAGAAGCAGGCTTCAAAGCATCCAAAATGTCAAAACAAAAAGAAAAAGAACTTAGCAGCAGCAGTGACGTCTCGAAAGATCATGAAGAAGTGGCCAACTCTGTCAAAAGATTGAACAAGGGAACCAACGACAGGTATAGAGGTAAGCTTCATTTGATTTCTCTTAATTGTGATGGTATTGGTCATTTTGCTAACAAATGTCCTCATTAGAAAAAGAGAAATGATGAAGGTTACTCAAATAGCAAACAAACATATAAAGTAAAAAGAACCACAAATAAAGTTTTCAAGAAAAGCTTATGCACCAAAGAAGACATCTCATCATCAGATGAAGATGAATTCAGTGGCAGTGAGACAGAAAGAGTTATATTCATGGCCGTAGAAGACTTCGATAAAGAAGACTCTGAAGAAGAATATGAAGAGGCATAAGTTCACTACCGAGAAGAATTGATGTGTTCCATAGAAGTTATCCGAAGAGAAAAGAAGAAAAATCAGAAACTACAAGCGGAACTAGACAAGAAAGAAGACACTCAAGAACTAGAACAAATGATCACAAATTTAAAGGTTCAAATAGAAGAAGATAAAAGAATTGAAGAAACACTCAAGGAACAACTAGAAGAAAAAGATAGGATCATTGGAAATTTGGAAGCAAAGATTGTCACATAAAGAAAGGATATTCAAAAGAAAAATTTGCAGAACAACTCAAAAGTTTTGGATGACATTATCAACAGTCAAAAACCTTATCATGACAAGTCTGGACTTGGATACAATCAGACAGAAAAGGGATCAAGGTCCAAAACAACAGAGCAAGAAACATATCCAAAAAGTTATGCAGAAACAATCAAAGGGGATAGGAAGATATACAAGAAAGATTACAGGGACACTCCTCCACCAAGAAGATTCAAATTTCAGAATCACCAACTGACATATAGGCCTTAGGAAGAAAAATAATTCATAACAGTGCCTCCTTTTAGAATATCTTCAACTCCCAGGTATCAAACTATCTTTTTTGGTTTATGTTATGCATGTAATAATTTTTGACATAAAGCTATGAATTGCAGAGCTAACAACAGGAACATAAACAACTTTGAAAGTGATACACAAAACGATTATCCAAGAAGGCCTAGTGAAACACAGAGAAGAAGTTACAACAGGTTTGAATCCTTGAGCACTGAAGTGGAATGTTACAAATGTAACAACTTTGGACACATGGCCAAAGATTGTAGAATGGCAGTTCCTCCTAGAGAACCACAACATAATAACAACAGTCACATATAGGAACCTCAGAAAATGACATGGATAAGAAAGCATAATCAATATAGCAATGAAGAATGCACACTCGCTCTACAAGCTAAGCAGAAGAAACATAGTTGGTATGTTGACAATGGTTGTTCAAAACACATGACAAGTGATAGAGACAGGTTTCTTACTTTAAGAAAGGAAAGATATGGAAATGATGATTCAACTAAAATCATTGGAAAAGGCACAGTTAGAATTGGGAACAAGAATACAAAGGCAGAAAATGTTCTACTAGTATAATATATGAAACATAATATTATAAGTGTGAGTCAAATGTCTGACCAAGGTCATAAAGTTAATTTTTATTCACAAAAGTGCGAGATAAGAAAAGAAGGTTCACGAAAATTGATTGCTACAGCTGTGAGAAATTCAAGCAACATATATGTGTTAAGTTAAATTGGAAATGAAAAGTGTTGTCTAGGAAAGGAAGATGAAATTTAGCTATGGCATAGAAGAATGGGTCACATACATTTTGATAACCTTTTCAAAGTCATCAAAAGAGAAGCAGCTAGAGAAATTCCCCAAATCACGAAACCAACCAACAATTTATTCAAGCATTGTCAACAAGGAAAGAAAACAAAGACCAAATTCAAATCAAAGCAATATTCAACGACAAGGCCACTGGAAATTGTGCATACTAATCTAGTTGGACCAACTACAACAAAGGGTTTAAAAGGTGAGAAATACTTTATGTTATTAGTTGATGATTATACAAGAATGACTCCAGTTTGCTTTCTCAAGAATAAGTCAAAAGCTTTTGAAAACTTCAATATATAAAAGGAAATGGTTGAAAATGAAATGGATTCAAAAATCAAATGCTTGAGATCTGATAATGGAGGTGATTTCACTTCAAAGGAATTTATGGACTACTGCAGCAGTCATGGAATAAAAAGGCAATTCTCCATTGCTAGGACACCTCAACAGAATGGAGTTGTTGAAAGAAAGAACATGACAGTATAGGAAATGGCTCAAATAATGCTAATGGATTCCAAATTGATAGATATTTTTTGGACACAAGCAATGCATACAACAGTCCACATTCAAAACATATTAATTCTCAAAAACAACACTGACAAAACTCCCTACGAGCTATGGAAAGGAACACCAAAAAATGTAAAGAACTTCAGAGTTTTTGGAAGCAAATGCTACATCAAAAGAGAAGATCACAAAATGAGAAAGTTTGACTTTTGTGTGGACAAAGGAGTACTTGTTGGTTACTCAATTACAAGGAAAGAATACAAGTGTTACAACCTGATATTGAATAAAGTTGTGGAAAGAATCAACGTAACAATTGATGAAATAGGTAGACAATAATTAAAGGAAGAAGAAAATGAATCACTGAAATAGCTTTACGAAGAAGAAACTGAAGATGAAAAAGAAGGGGAAAATGAAAAGGATCTGACAGAAGAAGAAGAGAAATTTCAGCAAGTGCCTCCAAAGACAACTAGCAGACGAGTACAGAAGAATCATCCTTCGGATCAGATTATCAGAAACAAAGATGCAGGAGTTGAGACTAGAAGAAGAATGCATTCACTAGAACAAAGGCATATAGCACTCACATCTACGATTGAACCAACATGTTTTGAAGAGGCCAACAAGGATAAATTTTGGAATAAGGCCATGGATGAAGAATTGGATCAAATAGAGAAAAATGACACTTGGGAATTGGTTCCAAGACCAAAGGATAAGAATGTAATCTGCACAAAGTGGGTATACAAGAATAAATTGAATGAAGATGGACATGTTACAAGGAACAAAGCTAGATTGGTATGTAAAGGATATGCACAGGTTGAAGGAATGGACTTTGAAGAGACATTTTCCCTAGTTTCCAAAATGGAAGTAATCTGATTGCTTTTAACTTATGCATTCTCCAAAAATATTAAAGTGTATCAGATGGATGTAAAATCAACTTTTTTGAATGGTGAAGTTGAAGAAGAAGTCTACATTGAAAAACCATAAGGATTTTAGTTGTCAGAGACGCAGATTGTGTGTGTAAATTAAAGAAGTCCTTGTATGGTCTAAAACAGGCTCCTAGAGCATGGTACTCTAGACTGGATAAATATCTACATCAGGCAAGGCTCAGAAAATGAAGTGTAGACATCAACCTCTACATCAAGGTAAGTCAAGATAGTATTTTATTAATTGAATTTTATGTTGATGATATAATTTTTGGTAGTGATGATGACAGGTCAAGCCAGAAATTTGTAAAGGATATGCAGAATGAATTAGAAATGTCATTACTTGGAGAACTATCCTTCTTTTTGGGACTTCAGATACATCAAATTAACCAAGGAATTTTTATTTCTCAAACCAAGTATATCAGAGAAATGCTAAAATGGTTCGAAATGGAATATTGCAAACCAGTTATCACTCCCATGCAAACCAGTTGCAAGTTAAGAAAATATGATGATTCAAAGTCTACAGATCAGAGGCAATACATGTCAATAATTGGTAGCCTACTATATGTGACAACATCCAGACCAGATGTAATGCAGGCAGTTGGACAGGTGGCACGATTTCAAGCAGCACCAAAGGAATCACATGTATTAGCAGTGAAGAGGATTTTTAGATATATCCAAGGAACATAAGAGTTTGGATTATGGTATCCAAAAGGAAAGGATTTATCACTTATTGCCTACACATATGCAGATTGGGAAGGTTGTATTGATGACCGAAGAAGCACCAGTGGAGTAGCATTCTACTTAGGTGAGTGTTTAGTATCATGGCTAGGAAAGAAACAATCATCAATATCTTTATATACATCCGAGGAAGAGAATATTGCAGCAACAACATGCTGTACACAGGTTATTTGGATGAAACAAACTCTGAAAGATATACAGGTTAAGTATGATGAGCCCATTCCAATCTATTGTGATAATACAAGTGCCATCACTATCTCAAAGAACCCGGTGATGCACTCCAAGACAAAGAACATTCCAATCAAGTATCACTTTCTATGGGAACAGGTTGCAAAAAAGAACATCAGAGTTGAGTATGTGGGCACAAAAGAACAAGTGGCAGACATATTTACAAAACCACTTCCACGGGAAGCCTTTGAGTATATTTGCCAAGGACTTGGAGTTATTTCTACTCCAAAATGAATTCTTTTGGATGCTTATCTTATATGTCTTAGATGTACATGAGGAAGCATCATAAAGAGGTCAGTTCAGTCAGGGGGAAAAACTCGGGATGGAAAGATACCTTTTCCATTGATGACAAAGGGGGAGAGATTTATCAGATGTAGAGGACAGAGGCATGGTTCTAGGGGGATAAATGGTCACAGAGATGCAGAGGACAAAGGCATGGTTCCAAGGGGAGCATGAGTTATATGATTTCAGTATTGCATCATAGTGTTTTCATCAATGCCAAAGGGGGAGATTGTTGATTAAGGTTGATTTTCATTGATGCCAACCGTTGAAGAAATCTCGATAGCACAAAGGTTTGGGTAATGGACCCAAGTTTGTTTGATGTAAATATGACTCATTCTTGTCTTGTCATGGTTGATAAGAAGTACAAATGGATGAACTCCAAAGTGGCCCCCTTATGGTGAAAGCCCTCATGGGAAGACACTTTGTAGATTGAGTTATCCTAAAAGTGTGGTTAGAGAACCTATGATTAATTGTGGAATAATGAGATGAAGGTTAGTGAATGTTTTAGTGAAACTATCCTAAATGGATAGTTCTTGTCATGCCATTTCTGGTGATATGTAGAACGTTACACAACTCCTCACAGTTAGAGAGTTATTGCCATATGAAGTTGAAGAACCCTCATGAGTCATATAGAAGCCCCCAAAAGTCAAGTGTTCGCAAAAGAAATTATTTAAATAATAAAGTAAATGGAGAACTCCCTAAAATAAGGAAAATGTAATGCTACATGAAAGTATAAATAAGAGGCAAACATCTCTCATTTAATCACACTTGAATATCATTGAATATCTATTTTGTGAAAGGTTATTTGGGAAGGTATTATTGATAGAGAAAATTTCAGGAGGAAAAGTGTGTTAGAAAAACCACGGCAGAAAAAGTGTGGCAGAAAAATCGAGGCAGAAAAAGTGCGGCAGAAAAATCGCGGTAGAAAAAAGTGCAGCAGAAAAATCGCAGAAGAAAAAGTGCGGCAGAAAAATCACGACCGAAAAATCGCAGCAAAAAAATCACGGCAGAAAGAGTGCAGCAGAAAAGTTGTGGCAGGAACATGGTTGAGGTCTATTTATGAGAGATGTGGCACATCTTGTTTGAGGTATGTTTTGTAATCTAGGGTTTATCTCTTGAGATGGTATTGGATGTTCAGTATTGCTGCATATATCAAATTTGTTGAGGGATAAAGTTGGCAATTTGTTGTTGGTATTTGGCATATGAGTATTGGTCTTTTGGTTGTGATGTGTTGCTAAAGTTGTTGGTTTAGCTTGAGGATACATAATAGTGAGGTTGTGGCACATGGTTTTATGTAAGGGTTTATGGATAGATTGATGATTTTTTTATGTTTATATTGGTGCATGTCTTTGGTATACGGTTGAGGTACATGTTGGGTACATGGTTGAGACAAGTAGTTGATACGTTGGAACATACATGAGGTGTATAGTTGATGAGTTGGCACATACATGAGGTGTATAGTTGATGAGTTGTTGCATACATGAGGTGTATAGTTGATGATGTTGGTACATCTTGATGAGTCAAGGTTGATGCATGGTACATGTTGGTTCAGGTTATTGGTATAGGTTATTTGGTGCAAGTTGATTGGTACATGTTGTTATAGGTTATTGGTACAGGTTGACAATGATAGATTGAAAGTGATAGTGGTTGATTCAATGATAGTGACATTTTTTCTACGTTTGGCATTTATATTTCAGGGAAGTTGGATGGGGCAAGGACATATGGTTGTAGCCACCTTCTGGTTGTAGCCAAAGAAATTAGGGGGTTGTAGCCTCCTTCTGGTTGTAGCCATAGAATTTGGGGAGTTGGAGCTTCCCTCAGGTTCTAGCCTGAAAAACTATGGGGTTGGAGCCTCCTTCCATTTGCAGCTATAAAACAAAGGAAGTTGGTGCTTCCAATGAATGTAATTCTTCAAGACATATAAGAAAAAACATTCGGTGGTTTTCTCCCGCTTTGGGTTTCCACGTAAAAACACTGGTGTATTGTGTATGTGTGTGATTTCTCATTTGTTCATTGTTTATTTACTCTGTAACTATTGGATGATAATGCTACATTGATATAACACTTGTATTTTGGTGAAAAATAATTATATTTCTCTATTACTGATTCACCCCCCCTCTCAGTAATCCAACAAATAACACTAATGATGAGAAAAATAATAGTTTCATAACATGTTAAAGTTTGTAGCTCGGGTGAGAACAAATATGTAAACAATATGATCAATAACTCTTGAGGTAAATTATTCATGAATCCCACTCCAAATCAAAGCTAACAGTCCAAAAGAAACGATACACATGTCCTGAAAATGACATATAATAGGAGAAATTTTGAAATCAAAACTTTGAATTTCATGTTCGAATTCATGAAATTCAAAGAAATCAAAATTAGAATTAATATAAACAAGGATCAGAATAAAATCTATTTCAATTCTAAAAATATTGTGCACATTTATGCTCAATAAAATCATAAAACATATTTACAAAAGAAAATTAACGAATATTGAAAAGAATTTTCAAACAGAAAAAAAGGGGGCCCAAATTTACTAATTAATCATGAAACGCAAATTCAGAAAAGTTGTTGTTTGCCACAACATATTGCTAGCATAAATTTTCAATTTGGGGGTTGACTTTAAGGTTTTTTTTATACAAACTATGGGTCACACTTGCAAAGGGTCATGATTTTAGGGGTTGATTTTGGTGTTTTTGACACAAAAATATGAGTTTTTAGGGATATAGTTATTTTTTTGAGGTCAAATTTCTTGTAAAGTTGGTAACATTGTTTGTAGTAAGCCACACAAATTTTACTTGAACTAGTTTTATTATAATTTGTTTTACCATCATTGATCATCCCTAATCATGATAGTAAATTCATTGCTACACGAATTGAGAAATACCAAGATGAGGATTTTCTTCCATAATGAAACATATAGTCAAATAGATATAATAAATCTAATGATAATTTATATAATATGACTTTTAAATCACATGTAAGTTATTTAAGGTTACAATTATACACATTTAAGACTTATAACTTTAGTTCAACTTTATGAGGAAAAAACCATAAATTCATCTAAATACCTATGTGTGAGGAGCCCCAATAGAACATGCTACAAAAATTGTTATATTGAGTCTGGGGGATATGTACCTTGCAAGAGGTGTACATGCCAGAAAAAAAAGATAGTTACAAATACTTTAAATTTATGTTTATCAAATATTTGTCAATTACAAATTTAAATATATAATCAATGAAAATATAAAAAATATTCCATACTAAGCTTGTCCAATAATCTATCCCGAATAGGATCCTCTATCAAGCCATGGAAAGTATATAGATAATGAGAGAATCAATGAAAAACAACGGGGATGGAACCTGAATGGATAACCTTGCTCGATGCGGTTCATGGTCTAAAATCAATGTGGCTTGAAGGCCCTACAATTGGTGTTTTATGATAATCTGATAATGGCTCTTGATGAGAATCTACCACAAATGTGCTATATTGAACCAGACTATGTTCGGGATGATATCACAGTACTAGTGGTCCAAATCCTATCTCCAAGCTAAGGTGGCTAGGGGGTTGGTTTGGGTATACTTATAGGAGTAGGTGACCTTCTTAATGGGTAATGCCAAGCCATTCCTAAATCTTGAGAAAAGCCAAGAGAAACCCCCTTGAATTCACCAATGTCAAAATAATTTACAAGGAGACACATAATGAACTTGACATATAATTTATGAGGAACATACAAGGGAATCTCCTTGTTATTGTAGTGAGGTTTATCAAATACCATAAAACACCTATCCATCCTGTAATCTAGACATGTTTGGAATGTGCACTAGTCCGTGCAAAGATGCCTCTTTCTCAGATGAAGTGGTTGGTTGGTTCTAGGGTCAATAAACAATTGAACAATCATCTCTTTGGTTATATGCAAGCTTTCACGTCTTCCTTACTATTTTCGGTTGAGTAGTATTCTCTCATATTGGCCCTATATTTCGATATATTAGATAAAATTTCACATGTATGGACAATGGAAGAAACAATGTTGTCAAGTGAAGTGTCCAATGAAATACAAGATGGATCTCTAGTGTTCCTAAGCTCACCAATTAAGTTTCTGAGTTCATATAAATGTTGATTAGTTTTTCTGTATGGGTCTTGTGGGGGATTAGGATTAGGGTTAGGGTTTGAATTAGAGTTTCTCTCCATAGTGGTGGAATAACAACTATAATTAAACATTAAAAAATATTTTTTAAAATTATACAAATTTCTATAATTTAACAAATATAAAAATGACATCTCAAATAAAATCTACTTGGAAATGAAAGTTTTTATTTGAAAAATGTTGAGTGCCCATGATGCCAATGTCCCTCTTGATTGTCCTTGCTAATATTGGTCCCATTTAGAAAATGTGTGTTTAGGTTGGAAAGAACAATAAGAGTGAAAATTGTGATGGGTTGGAGAAAAATGAAACAAAGGCTATCACATTTGTTTTGAATTTTTTGTACATAGAGGTAGGAACACACATTTTAGTGTGTGTGTGTGTGTGTGTGTGTGTGTTCTTTAAGAATGTGCATGTGTTTTTAGCATGTGCATGCTTAAAAAATGTGCACATGTTTTTAACATGTGTGCACTTTAAAAATGTGTGAAAATGTCTAGCATGTGCATGCTTTCAAAATACACATGCATGCACATTTTTTAAATTTAAAAAAGTGATATAATACCCTAGTTTTGAGTCCCTAGATTAGTAATGTGTTTTCGTTTATTTGATGAAAGAATATGTTTTTGGTTGTTGTGGTGCATTATTCCTCATTCATTCTTTCTCACTATTGTTCTTGTTTTCGGCATGGAAACAAATTGTTGGAGGTAGAGAGCCATTCCTAGTTGGTTTACAACCTAAAAATCTAATACTTTGAATATAAATAATAAAAATGCATAGTTGGCTGCAAGACCCACAAGGATAAAGTTTTAGAGGGTTATGATTCTGCTAGAGAGATGAGCTAAAGGGATCTATGCTAAATATTATTATATTTTATTTTATTCACCCATCTTGGAATTAGTTAAGAAAAGTGGTTATGTGAGCTTCTTGGGAGGCCATGTGGTGCATTATTGTGTGTAATTATATAAACCATGTTTTTGGTTGTTGGGGGTTTACTCCATTCCTCATTCATTTTTTCTCTTTCTTGTTTTTGTTTTCGGCATGTAAAAAACTTGTTGGAGGTAGAGATCCATTGCACGAATTGTTGGAGGTAGAGATCCATTTCTAGTTCGTTGTAGTAGCACTGGATCCCTAGAGAGAAGTGGAACAACCCGAGGGATTGCATTGTAGAGAAGGGGGTTCAATTCTTTGGGTTGTGCAGGATGAAGGGGAAAGAGAGATGGAAAACTAGGATTTGTTGCGTGTTTGAGAAAACTGTGAGACCTTGATAGTTGATTGGTGTGTGAAACTTAAAGTCGGCTAGGCACCAGAAAATTCATGGCCTCGACTCATGGATGGCTTGTTGTAGAGATTTTATATGTAACAAAGTCTAAAATTGGATGGAATGTCCAACCTCTATAATCAATCGGTAAAGTTTTCTTTAAAAGATAATTTCTCTATGTTTCTTGTAAATTATATTTCCATTGTGCATTTAATACTATATCTATGTTGAATTTATAACATGCTTGTTTCTTGTTCATGTTGTGTATTACATGATAAATGTTTATTTTATAGTTCAATATGTTTCTTGATTATTGAATGTACTATTTTCATGTTTCTTTATTTATTAATTGGTAATAGACAGTGGGTACATCACAAGTAACATGGATACGTAGCAATGGTCTACGTGAAGTTTTGGTAAAAGTCACCACCACGTGTTCCCATTGCAAAGTTGTAATAAGCCACACAAATTTTCTTTGAACTATTTTTATTATAGTTTGTTTTACCATCATTGATAATCCCTAATCATCATAGTAAATTCATTGCTACAGGAATTGAGAAATACCAAGATTAGTATTTTCTGCCATAATGAAACATATAGTCAAATAGAGATAATAAATCTAATCATAATTTATATAATATGACTTTTAAATCACATGTAAGTTATTTAAGGTTATAATTATACACATTTAAGACTTATAACTTTAGTTCAACTTTATGAGAAAAAAAACATTAAGTCATATAAATGCCTATGTGTGAGGAGCCCCAATAGAACATGCTACAACAATTGTTGTATTGAGTCTAGGGGATATGTACCCTGCAAGAGTTGTACATGTAAAAAAAAAAGATAGTTACAAATACTTTAAAGTTATGTTTATTCAATATTTTTCAATTGCAAATTTAAATATATAATCCATGAAAATATAAAAAATATGCCATACTAACCTTGTCCAATAATCTATCCCGAATAGGATCCTCTATCAGGTCATGGAAAGTATATAGATAATGAGAGAATCAATGCAAAACAACGGGGATGGAACCTGAATGGATATCCTTGCTCGATGTGGTTCATGGTCTAGAATCAATTAATTGGTCTTGAAGGACCTACAATTGGTTGTTTAAGATAATCAAATAGTGGCTCTTGATGATAATCTATCACAAATGTGCTATGTTGAACTAGACTATGTGTTAGAGATGATATCACAGTACTAGTGGTCCAAATCCTATCTCCAAGCTAAAGTGTCTTAGGGGGTTGGTTTGGGTATACTTATAAGAGTAGGTAACCTTATTAATGGGTTATGTCAGGCCATTTCTAAATCTTGAGTAGAGGCAAGAGAAACCCCCTTGAATTCACCAATGTCAAAATAATTTACAAGGAGACCCATAATGAACTTGACATATAATTTATGAGGAAAATACAAGGGAATCTCCTTGTTATTGCAATGAGGTTTATCAAAAACCATAAAACACCTATCCATCATGTAATCTAGACATGGTTGGAATGTGCACTATTCTGTGCAAAGGTGCCTCTTTCTCAGATGAAGTGGTTGGTTGGTTCTAGGGTCAATAAACAATTGAACAATCATCTCTTTGGTTATATGCAAGATTTCACCTCTTCCTTACTAATGTCAGCTGAGTAGTATTCTCTCATCTTGGCCCTATATTTCGATATATTAAATAAAATATCACATGTATGGACAATGGAAGCAACAATGTTGTCAAGTGAAGTGGCCAATGAAATACGAGATGGATCTCTAGTGTTCCTAATCTCACCAATTAAGTTTCCGACTTCATCTAAACACCGATTAATTTTTTTGTATGGGTCTTGTGGGGGATTAGGGTTAGGTTTAGGGTTAGAGTTTGGATTATAGTTTCTCTCCAAAGTGGTGGAATAACAACTGTAATTGAACAATAAAAAAATATTTTTAAAAATGATGCAAATTTCTATAATTTAACAAATATAAAAATGACATCTCAAATAAAATCTACTTGGAAATGAACGTTTTTGTTTGCAAAATATTGAGTGCCAATGATGCCAATGTCCCTCTTGCTTGTCCTTGCTAATATTGGGCTGATTTAGAAAAGGCATGTTCATGTTTGCAAGAACAATAAGAGTGAAAATTGTCAGAGGTTGGAGAAAAATGAAACAAAGGCTATCACATTTTCTTTTGAAATTTTTGTACATAGAGGTAGGAACACACATTTTAGTGTGTGTGTGTGTGTTTAGTGCATGCGTTCTTTAAGAATGTGAATGTGTTTTTATCATATGCATGCTTAAAAAATGTGCACATGTTTTTAACATGTGTGTGCTTTAAAAATGTGTACAAATGTTTAGCATGTGCATGCTTTCAAAATACACATGCATGCACATTTTTTTAATTTAAGAAGTGATATAATAACCTAGTTTTGAGTCCCTAGATTAGTAATTTGTTTTTGTTTATTTGATGAAAGGATATGTTTTTGGTTGTTGTGGTGCATTATTCCACATTCATTCTTTCTCGCTCTTGTTCTTGTTTTCGGCATGGAAACAAATTGTTGGAGGTAGAGAGCCATTCCTAGTTGGTTGAGAGCCTAAAAATGTAGAAAAGGATAGATTTATAGAGGGCTATGATTCTACGAGAGAGGGGAGCTAAAGGGATCTATGCTAAATATTATTATATTTTATTTTATTCACCCATCTTGGAATTAGTTAAGAAAAGTGGTTATGTGAGCTTCTTGGGAGGCCTTGTGGTGCATTATTGTGTGTAATTATATAAACCATGTTTTTGGTTGTTGGGGGTCACTCACTTCATTCCCCATTCATTATTTTTCTTTCTTGTTCTTATTTTCATCATGGAAACGAATTGTTGGAGGTAGAGATCCATTGCACAAATTGTTGGAGGTAGGGATCCATTTCTAGTTGGTTGTAGTAGCACTGGAGCCCTGGAGAGAAGTGGAACAACCTGAGGGACTGCATTGTAGAGAAGGAGGTTCAATTCTTTAGGTTGTACAGGATGAATGTAACATCCCGCTCTTGCGTGCACTGAGAGGACTTATCCTTTGAGGACACTTGCCTACAAGTGTCCGGTTCATTATACGATTGGTTGTTTTGATTATTATTATGAGATGTTGTGGCTCTGATGATATGTTATTTTTGTTTTATTTACATCGACAGGTGCTATTGACTAGGTTCTCCTAAGTGTGAAGGAATTTGGATGTTATAGGATGTTGATTGCATCGATGTATCTCCTTGGACTCCGGATCAAGTCCGGGAGTGGACTGTTATGGTTTGACTTTTTTTGATATTACATATGTGATGTATGACTAGATACTATGATGTTGATTGTTATAGCTGAAACATTTCGTTTATGGATGCAGGCTGGCGGTAGCTTGCTAACCAGAATCACATAGGATTAAAGGGGTCACGCACGAAAACCAAAGACATTGAGGGAGAGGTGTGGCAACAGCCCTGCCACAGCCTACTAGCACTCTCGTCGTGGCTCGAACTATAGGCTAATGATTACCTAGTTCGAGAAGACCCATGATGTCGTGACGAAAGACTGTGAAAGTCCCTCACAATGATTCTAAGGGGCACGCAATAAGGCAGGGTCCTTATTCCTTAGAGCCCCTTAGTCTCCCACAATATCACCTGACGGAGTATTGACTCCAAGGGTTTAAAGTCTACCAAATTCAGCCAAGAGGCGAGTGGCCCCCTTGGAGCATGTAGTGTATCTTGAAGGGAACATCGCGCAAATAAAACCGAAATGCAATCGAGTGGCACCCTTGGAGCACGTAGTTCGTCTTGAAGGGCATGTCGTGATTTTAACTCAGGCAAGTTAATAAACCTAGTACCTAGAAATATATGCCTCCATAGGACCTGGTCAACCTTAAAATGAATGATGGTATGAGTAAAGTTTAATAACTAAAATTTTTCCCTTAAAAACTGTCGCTCAACCTAGTGAATTTAAAACCTAGGTCTAAGTAGAACCTGTGAATAAAAAAAAAATTGAATGGACATGAAACAAAAAGGGGGTAAAGAAAATTCAAACTATAATAATTCAAGTAAAATTTTAATGAGAGATTAAATTATTAAAAGGGTAAATTGTTGCTTTTGTCTAAACCTGCTAATTCTGAACTTAGATAGAAAAGTGGAAACTTAAAGAAAAAGGGGAATGCATAACATAGTAGGGAATCTAGTCTTTGGAACCTTCTAATTGTGAACTCAACTAGGATTTAAGAAAGGAATAAGTAATTTAAAATTTGTAAGGGAATAAAGGGACACCGAGGAACGTTTTTAGGAATGCTTTTAGGTGGGTGAGGGAAATACGCAAAATTGATTAATTAATAAATTGATTATCTGGTGCAACTAGGGGATCATGAGACATGTGTACGGGGAAGGTTTATCCTAATTAAATTTAATAAAAAGGAATCTAATGAGGGTTTGGGAAAGTAATCACTAAGAAAACTCTATAAAAAGGGTGGTGGAGGAGAAGTATGAGTCAAGTCTAGTATGCGTAAGGTTATGTTGTCAGATTTTATCTTGATTGAATTTATCTTATGGGAGTTGGGACACCCAGCTTGGATAATGAGTGGTAGCTTGACCTTGCGAGGCGAGCTAGGAGCTAACATTCTCTGGTATTGTGTGTGTGGCCCCTTTGCGGCTCGGGGGGCTTAGGGGGGAATAAGAGTACCCCTAGAATTGTATGGGAGGTACCAGTGAGGTCTCATCGATTAGCGAGCAAGATTTTGATGGAGCGCAAGTGTGGGACAACCGTACAATACTCGACACCATCTGTTACAATATTCTATTGAGCTTAGATTACGATGATTTAGTTCCATTGTTTCACTATAGTTTAATGTAAATGGTTCAATTTGTTTTAATAGTTTCATATTCGGTAACCGTGGATTAAAATTTATGTTAAATGTGATGTTGGATCTTTTTCGATACAATGTATAATAGATGAGTAGGATCATGAGTTAATTCAGAATTCCTTTGTTGAAATTTTTGTTAAAAGTGAGGTGTGATCATTCAATTTCTGCCCTCAACGTTTCTCCCTCCTTGGTGCCATCGACTCCATGTGCCCAAGACACGGTTTAAGGTGTTGGTAGGTCTCTGTATTGGCCACAACCCTTCTTGGACCTTCTATGCTCAAATGGTGTGGAACCTTATGGCTTTAATCAGGTCTACATACTTCTATTCGCCTATGCCTATAGCCTACCCCTTTGGGGCGATTGGGTACTTAGCAGTCACCTTCCTGTTAATTTTTTTTTATCATCAATGACTTTTCTTGAGATAGATTTTCCCTTTTCCCTTGATGTTTCCTTTGTGTAGAGTCCATGGACATTGTAGGATTTCCCAAAACCATTAATGACTTGATCTTGTTGAAGGTCAATTTTTCAGCATCTTGCGCAAGTATTGCTTGAGTTGGAGTTGTCGTAGATGTGGTCGAGGTTGTACTTCACCACTATGACATCTTGTTTCAGTTTCTTTTCTCTAAAATTTAGACCCAAGTAAATCTTCAATATCATCATAACAAGCCAAAGGGTTCATGAATAGGATGCTTGAGTGATCACGAAGAGACTTTTCACCTGTGCTCTTCAAAACTGTAATTTTAAAGGCTTTGAAATTGCATTTAAAATTGTCGACTGTGTTTTTTTTAACCCTTTTTATTACTTCGATTTCAATTATGATTTTGTTCCAACTGTATATGCCCATGAGGCTTATTATTATGGAGGTTATGATGATCCTGTTGGTGAATGGGAGGATTATCGATATATTTGCTAATGGAGTTGAGATTCCTGGTTTTGGTGTGTTGGTGACAGGACCCAACCCTTTGCCTTCATTTCTAAATCTTTTAATGCAATTCTATGTTGGGATGCACATTTATTTTCATTCCTGGATTTATTGACTTAATTTTTCGTGGTCAGAAGGCGCACAGGCCCCAACCATTCCACCCGTGAAGTGTATTCTTAAAGATAATTTCTTTGAGTTTGTTGGTGCTCTCCTTTAATTTTTTTTTTCTCTCTTATATTATCCTATCTTGGCACTGCATTGCACAGGTTTCAATGCCTTATCAGATATGTGTAGTAGCATGTGAAGTGTTGGGGACTCACCCTCCTTTCTCTGATGCCCTTGTAGTCTCCCCAGCTATTGGGCCGTTGCCTCTCTGTTTTCCCCACTTGTAAGGTGTTGGGACGAATGACCCAACATCCTACCAATTTCTTGGTAGTAATTTAAGGCGAATTGTGATTTCTGGGCCGAATCTTACCCTGTGCATCTTGCCCCTGTTAGTCATTGTTTCATTGTAACTGATCATCAATGGCATTGGTGGTCTCCCTTGTGCTAATGTTCTGAAATTCAGAGTATAGTTTCCTTGGCTATTTTAGGTAACGAATTTATTGTTGTATTAATGGGTGGTGTGTTGAAAGTGGTGATTAAACAACTGTCAAACCCATTTTAAGTTTGTATACTAGCACAACAACAAAATAGCTGCTGGTGAACGCTGAAAGGTTGAGAAGATGAAATGAATCTTTAAAAGAATATATTAAATTTTATTATCTATTAACAAATAAACTGTTGGGCTTCATTTATCTGGTGTTAATATTTTAATTTATGTTAATCACTTACGTGGAAATCAGTTAGCTATCAAAGTAATTTTTAAATATGATTAGGTAAATGTAAAAAAGTAAACACATAAACTGATGTCTTTATAATAGCTAGGAAGTTAATGATTGAAATCACAGCCATTTATTTTGTGTGACCACTAAGAATATTCCAGCCATATTTAATCATGTCCATAGAAAACTTATTAAGCACTAAACCCCTATTAAATCTGCCCATTGTCAATAGGTGTACGCCTTTCGGCGTAATAACAATCATATAACTTTTACAAAGGATCAACAGTTCCAGTTATTGATAGTTGAAACCGACGTAAATAGTTCCAGCTCATTTATGATATAACAGTTAACAAATTATTGCATTTATCTCGCACAATAGATTAATTGTGTTCCTTTACATTAATATATTAACAGTTCACTTGGATAATGCAATGCTTTTATTAATTATTATTGCCACTACCACTATATCAATATTAATCCATGCACATAGTTTAGATATGATGTCCAGGTGTTAGTAATGATGTATAGACTAGGTTGATAATTGATTAGTATGATTATGATATCAGTGGATCATATTAAAGGGGAGTAAAAACAATTTGTTACTGTCATTCTAGAGCATTACTATCAATTAATTGAATGTTAGGATATAACAGTTTTAATAAAGGGTATTGATTCTATGATGGGTGTGATCCTTATGATATTATATAATGATGGTTCTTTTTAATTAATTTATCTAAATATTTTGATGCAATGTTTATTGTTTCCTCATGAAATCGTCACTAATTATTGCACATCACATGACTTTGAGAAAGGGTGTCCGATGCTTAGCTCCCCCCTCCCCCTTTTTTTCTCTTTTTACTCCTCGCAATTTAAGAGTTGATTTTATTGTAGGGCTTTAGAACCCATGAAGAAAAATTTATAAATGAGTTTACTAGAATAATAAACCCTTGAATGGAAAGTATATGTTGCTTAAAGATGGTTATATGTTTTTACCCTTAGATGGTGATTGGTTATTTATGCTGTGAATTAGTCCTTATGATGATAACTGCTAATGAATTACATCTAGTCGTTGTGCCAATTAAATGTATCGATTATAGTCACCTTGAACCCATGTTTGCCTTATTTTTTGGAGCGCCTTCGTCTAACGACGTCATATAATGTATGACAGTACAAGTTGGATTTTATGTTGGTTTGAAGGTTTAGAATTATTCTGTTTGTGCTTGGGTTCCTGGCGCACTTGTCACAATGTGGCGACGTGATACCTTATGATTGGATCATTGCGCGCGTTGATCGATAAGCACATATGGACCCTGGCTTAGGGTTATGCGCCTCCCGATGTGGATGATGTTGTTTTTGTAAGTAAGATTGTACTTGTTTTGTAATGTTAATGTCATTGTCCCTGCTCGTCGGGAAGGTTCTAGCTACTTATGTCGTTAAAGTTGTTGCACTTGGATTGATTGATGTTTCTTTTAGCTTAGTAGGTGTATTCTTGCTTGTGTTGGGAGAGATGTAGACCCCTCCTTATTCCTCAGAATAGTCGCCAGCCTTGAGACCTTAAATGGTCAAAATCGATGGGAACTTGGGCTTGAGCATTGCTTATTTGTCCTAGAGGTCCTAACCTTGTAGGGTAGGACAAGCGGGTAGTCGTCTTTATTTTCGTCTGATTGATTGTCGTATGTTGCATCTAGATGCTTGATGTGCTAGTATGCTAGGTCGTTATGTTTGTTGTTTCTTGATTTGTGTGCGTTGTGTTCGTTGTCGAGTTGCGATAATTGATTTTTTTTCATTGTTACTTTCCTAAAAAAAAATTACTCGTTATGCTTTCTTTTTGTCGTAACGATGAGTATCGTTACAATGAAGGGGAAAGATAGATCGAAAACTAGGATTTGTTGTGTGGTTGAAAAAACTGTGAGATCTTGATAGATGATTGGTGTGTGAAACTTAAATTCATCTAGGTACTAGTGCTTCATAATTCATAGCCTCAACTCATGGGTGGCATGTTGTAGAGATTTTATATGTAACAAAGTCAAAGATTGGATGGAATGTCCAACCTCTATAATCAATCGATAAAGTTTTATTTAAAAGATAATTTCTCTATATTTCTTGTAAACTATATTTCCATTGTGCATTTAATACTATCTCTGTGTTGAGTTTATAACATGCTTGTTTCTTGTTAATGTTGTGTATGACATGATAAATGTTTTTTTTATAGTTCAATAGGTTAATGTATTAGTATCATGCTTCTTTATTTATTAATTGGTAATAGATAGTAGGTACATCCCAAGTAACATGGATACATCGCAATGGTATAAATGAAGTTTTGGTAAAAGTCGCATTCCCATTGCAAAGTAAAAAGGAAAGAACTTCTTGTGCCCACATGCAGTTTTTTAACTTCTTTTACACAGAGGAACATACACATGTTAATAATGCATGCACATTTCTTTCAATGTGAATAGCTCAAAAGTCAAATCTTCACTAACAAGTTGTATAAATAGGAAAGTGTAAACATGTATTCTTGTTACAAGGATTTGAGTAAGCAATTTTGTCCACTAACAAGTGAATGTTCATATAAGTTTATGTTCATCTTCAATCATATAAGTTTAGGCTCATCTTCAAAAATGTAAAGGTGAAAAGGAAAATATAACAAAAGGTGAAAAAGAAAAACATAACAAATAATAATTAAATAATAAAAAATTGAAATAAAATAAAAGGTAAATGGAATGAAAAATAATATGGTAATGTGAATATATAAGTTTTGGTTTGTGCAAAGAAAAATGGAATGAAAGATAATATGGTAACTTTTTCTAAATGTTTTATGAAATGATTATAATCTTAGTATCTCAAAAAAATTTCAGCATGTAAAATTCATTTCCATATTCAAAAATAAATTTTAAATAACAAAAGATAATAATTTAGTATAAATTTATATCACCAAATTCTAAAAAAAAAATCATAATTTTTTAGTGGAACAATTAAACAATGCCACATTAACCTCAAAATGTAAGAAAAAATAAAATATTTGAAAATATAAAAATCTAGATGAATGTTTAATCATAATAGAAACTAATATGGAAAAAAGTACAACCGTATGATTAATCATTTGATGATACCATAAAAGTGAAGAAAAAATGAAATGCAAAATAATATAAGTTCAAGAAAAATGAAATGCAAAATAATATAAGTTAATAATAAAACTAATATGAAAAGAAGAATATATAAATTTTACTCCATCTTTAGTAATATAAAAGGTTCAAACATAAAATAAAATGGAATTCACATTATTCTAGTTAAAAAAAATATACATATAAAGATATAATATAAAAAAATATATAAAATACAATGTAAATGTAAAAGTAATGGTGTTGTGTAATTGTTTTATAAATAGGTTTATTTTTGGAAAATAGGAAGATATATATTTGTATTAAATTATTATATTTTGTTATTTAAAATTAAAATTTATTTTTATTGTAGAAATAGATTTACTATGTTGAAATGTTTTGGGATATAGATAATGTTTAGAACACTTGAATTATATAAAAATAATCATTCAAATTTTGTAAATAATTTTTGAAACACTTAAATGATACAAAAATAATCATTCAAATTTTGTAAATAATTTTTGAAACACTTAAATGATACAGAATAATCACTTAAATTTGTAGATTTAACCATTTCATATAGGATTTGAAAAATATAAAAAATAAAAATAAAAAAGATTTCATAGCAAAAAGCAAAAGGAATTGGTGACGATGAAGTGATTACTTCATATGTTTCTTGTCATTTGATTTTGATTTAATGATGCCGAAAATATCTTCCCCTCGTCGTCAATATTCTTCAGTTAAAGTGTTCCTGATCTTCCAGTGTTCCTGCTCTCTGCCCTGTTCAATCACTTTACTTTTGGATAGTATGCACGGCGATGGGCTCCAATTATATTCTTTGCACACTCTATTGAGTTTCGAACATTCCCGCAGCTTAGTGTTATATATAGAGGCAGCGGAATGAGAGTGCAAGAACACTCCATTCTTTAATTACGGTCTACTTTAATTATATTCTTTAATTACGGTCTTCTTTAATTACTTTAATTATATTCTTTGCACACTCCATTGGGTTTCGAACATTCCTGCAGCTTAGTGTTAATGAGAGTGAGAGTGTTATACATGTGTTGTTTCTTGTTGATTTCTACGTTCAAAGAACTAGTGTTAGCTGTTCAGTAGATTCGACTGTGATCATTCAGTGATGGAGGAAGCGGGAGCATCCCTAGTGTTTCGGGAGGAGTGGGTTCAACAAGTTAGAAATATATTTGTTAATGAGAATTCTCTGGCAAACGCGGATAAGATTCCGCGCGTGGCTGCTCATCTCTTGTATGCGAATGCGAAACCAGAGGCGTACATACCACACTTCGTGTCCATGGGGCCTTACCACCATTGGACGCTGGAGAAAAAGATTGCGGCCCCTTCTTCTGCGGGAGATAGTTACGAGTATCACGATCTGAGGATGTCAACCGTGGAGGAGTACAAAGTCCAGTCGGCTGCCACGTTCTGGCAGAATCGTAGCGAGAACTTGGATGGCATAGTTAGAAGTATCAAGGATAAGCAGCAGCAGATTGAAGCTTTCTATGATTGGAAAATTAGCAGGGGCGGTGAGTACCCTGAGCATTTCGCTCTCATGATGGCCATAGATTCATCCTTTCTGTTACGTTTCTTACTCAGTCAATCTGGACCATCAGACGATGGCATGAAAAGGTTTGAAGTCCCCGTAAAGTGTGACATTCTGAAGCTGGAGAATCAGATCCCGCTGTCTGTCTTGACAAGTGTACTTGACTTCGCTAATAAAGCTTTAAATATTGAAGAGAGGTTCAGTGGACTGTTGCAGAAGATGTACAATTTGTCTCCTTTCTACCAATTTGACAGAGAAAATACTGATGATCAGTCGCATTCAATCCAAATAGCTGAGACACAAATCAATGATCAGCCGCATTTGCTGGGTTGCCTGCACGCATTCGTTTCGCAACTCATGCAGATTAAAGTAATCGAGTACTCAAAGCCGACTCGATTTCAAAGATTGATGCACTTTCTCGAACCGATTGTTGGAGCGGTCTTCACTATTCTCCAGGTCAAGCATCCTTACAAGGAAGGGCGACGTGATATTCTGAAGTCATACAACGCCGGGGAGTTGGAAAAGGCCGGCATTAAATTCAAATCCTTCCGCAAGCAGTCCGAGCAGATCCGATTCGACAAATGCTCGGGCACGCTCTACCTTCCCCAGATCACCGTATCCGAAGTGCAGACAGAAGTGTTCTTTAGGAACATGCTTGCCTTGGAGTTCAATGCCGCCCTCCGAGACTCCGCGACGCGCAACGTTGGCGACTCCGCGACGCGCTACGTTGGCGACTCCGTGACGCGCTACGTTAGGTTGATGGACTGCGTCATCGATACGGCCGAGGACGTTCGACTGCTTCGGGAATCTCAAGTCATTCTTCGCGGAAGTCTCATGTTAACTGACGAGAAAATTGCTGGTATGTGGAACGGAATGTGTCATCCCATCTTCACAGGCCATCTGGAACCTCTGCAGGATCTCAACAAGGCACTGGCGGAAGTGCTTATCAGGAAATATTACATGAGCATATTCAACAAGATACTGTGGGAGTTCTGGTTGGACCATCTATCGAATCCAGGGAAGGGTGTAGCTCTGCTCGTTGGAGGTCTGCTTCTCGTCATGACTATTATACAAACAGGCTGCACTATTTTACAAACGTTGAAGGACAACTCTCCTCCCTAATAAAAGAACTGTGCTGCTTATTCGACCACTCAATGCTCTAGAGGATAGAGCTGATCATAGGAATGTTGTGTGCATAGCTTTATTTTTCCCAAGATGCATTAATGCTTTTCTATGTTGTAATCTAAACGTTTTATGTGTTTTGTGGGAGGGGTAATTTCTTCATTAATGTTTTCCCTCCCACTCTCTTTTATGTGTTTTATGTTTTGGTATTTTTTTATATTAAAGTATCAACTATGTTGTAAGGAATTTATGGATATTTTCCAATCTATTTATTGTTGGAATAATGTTTACAATAGATTGGTTTGGAATTGGTTTGAATTTGTTCAAGATTTGTAAGAGGATGTTGAGAGATTTTTTCAACAATTATCTCTATGTTTGGAGATAGTTGGATCTCATTCCAACTATATATACTTGTAATATTGTGTGTAATATTGGTAATAGAAATTGTTATTTGTGTGTATAATCGTGTGTTATGGTTTTTCTCTCGAATTTTATCATGGTATGGCTTAACTCCCTCACATGAGGGTCGGGATCATGTGAGACTCTTGATTGTCAATCCTCTGTAAATATGTAGGATTAGTGTGTAAGTGTGAGTATTGTGTGTGAGGCTATTGCGTATCTGAGCGACTCCTGATCACCATTGTTAGATGAGCAAGTGATGTTGTCCATTCTATGCGTTGTTTCTCTTGTGGAAAAAATTATTGTGCTGGAGTATGCAACCTGTTGGAGCGTGCGACTGTTGTAAGACAATGCTTGGAGCCACGTGAAGAAGAAAGACCATGAGTGGAGCTGCGACTCTGCAAAGAGATGCTCGTGCTAGTTTGTACTTATTGATTCGCTACCACCAAGAGAGCGTCGAGTTGTTGTTTGCTACTGCTCAAAGAGATTGTGAATTGGTGACATGATATTAAAGAGCTTGTGAAGACGTTTTCAAAATTGGCAGAGATGCGATGCTTTTCATTTAGAACCCGCGACATCTTTCTCCTATGCTTATTTACCAGTGTTTGTGAAAAGCAATGAGAGGCAGCTATATTAATTAGTTTGTAATAGTTATATTAATTAATGGAAATGTATTTTTGGGTTTGTAAAGTTTATATGAAGTAGAACAAATCAATGTATAGAGTAACATAGTTCAAATTAGTCGTTTTAAATGTTCTTCAATGCTAAGGGAACACATCACACATTTGATTATGTCTACATTCTGTCAGATGTTGGAGATTCTTGTTGTACTTCGGTGCTTCAAGATCATCAGTTACAGGTTATCCTTGTTTATATTGTTGTAGATGTGTTTAAAGAAGGGAAGTTGGATGATTAACTGCTGAAAATATCCAGTAATCAGATCACTGTCCTATATAACTGTCGAAATTTGCTCTTCGAGGGAATTTTAGATATGGTAGTGTATCCATAGAATAATTTAATGTCGAGGTTGTACTTTGGGGTAGTCAAGAAGCGCCAATTCTACAAATTCATCAATGATGGTCATAAGTGTTGTTGTCTTAAATGAGTTGAAAGGGAAGCTCAAAGTTGTGGAGAAGAAAGAGCGTATATAGGAAGATTTTAGGGTGGATAGGAATGTTGATGAATACCATATCAAGACAAATATCTATGTTGAAATTTGAGCATTGTAATTGTGGTATAACATTTGTAATGTAAGCATTATGGGAGGGTGTTGGAATAAAGGTTACAATAGATTGGTTTGAGTCTGTTGAAGATTTATCAAGGTTGTTGAGAGATTCTCTCAACAACTATCTCTATGTTTGGAGATAGTTGGATCTAATTCCAACTATATACGTGTAATATTGTGTGTAATATTGATAATATAAATCATTATTTGTGTGTATCATCATTTATTGCTTAAAAGAACAACTAACTAACCACTATGTATATAATTCTTAAAAAAAAATAACTAACCACTATGTATTTTTATCTCAATGTTGTCCTTGGAATTAACAAGTCTAAATCCTAAAAATAAACCATGAATTGGCTCAATCATTATGGGTGTAGTTTGGGAGGAGGATCCTCATATATGACACATGGATACCGAGGGTATCATAATCCATTTATAACTCTAGATATCAATGATGTGTCTGTACTTAGTTGGTTTTGATATTGCTAAAATTAAAAGCATGGGGGATAACTAATCCTATACCAGTTTTTATCGCTCAAACAAAATGTGGGAGGGGAATTTTATGTATATCAATTAGCATGGGTTGAATTTATTATATCATGGAATTCAAAGTGGATCCATTAATCCATTTCTTGTTTGATGAAGTCTAGGATCAAGTTTTAGGCACTTCATCATTGTGGGTGATATGCTTAAGAAAAGGTAGAGGAATGCTTAGTGTTAATTATGTGTGACATGTTGAGTGTTAATCATGATAAACCAAAGTGAAGAAAAAAAAGTGGAAGAGTGATAGTGAGAAGGGTCCTTATGATAAGATTCAACATTTTTGTTGAATAAGAGGATTAAGGGGTCTCTATCACAATAACATATCTGGGTTTGAAAAAAATAGTGGAGCCTAACCTGATAGGAATGAAGAAGAAAGAAGGGGAGTGTCCTAAGTTTTTTATCTCATTATCTTAGAAGTGTTATTTTAATGGTGATTAGTCGAGAGAGGATCATCTTAGCCTCCTAAAAATATTTTTATTTTGGAGAGTCAAATTAGGTGGGTTAACAAAGTATATGGTAGGGGTCCATGTGACTTACCTGATATTTCAAGGGTTTTACTTATGGTTGTTCCAAAGAGGATAGGTAGAGTGAGGTGCCCCTTGATAATAAATGTAGGTGAAGTTTTTTTCCATCATCATGTACATTAATGATTATTGGATAACACAATAGAGTTATGAAAGATGTGAGAACTGGCAAGCCAAAATTTCCCTAGGGTCATGGGTAAGTGGATTGTTGGGAAGAGTGTTGGTGTTTGTTTCTATTTTTATTTAGAGGCCTAGATGAGGAATATTATAAGGATGTGATATTGATAAGGTTGGTTATGTTATTGTGAGTGTATTACTTCTATTTTTATTTAGAGGCCTAGATGAGGAATATTATAAGGATGTGATATTGATAAGGTTGGTTATGTTACTGGGAGTGTATTACGTCTAGGATCATTTTTAGCCACTAAGTGGTGTATTAAAGGGTTTTCTGGAACATTTAGGTGTGGTATAAGCATGTTAATGGTTGTAGGATTTGAATAGTAATGGAATCCAAAATCATTCATGTTTTTATTTTTCTTTATTGTTTATCCTTATACATCATACATTTTTAGCTCTTTAATCCTCAAGTGCTACTTCAATGGTAATTGGTCCATTAAAGTAAATTATTCAAATAGACTATATAATTGATATTCTTGAAATCTTAAGCTAGTATTTATACTTAGGTAAGTATACTTGGAGGATTTGTAAATTTTCGTTTGCCACCATCACTACAAGGAGAAAACCTTTTAGTGGAGGTTTTTATTGTTAAAAAATTTGGCAAAGTTTTCAAACCTCCATTACAACCTCCTCTATTGACTGCGAAGGTTTTAATGGATGTTCCATGTAACTAAAAAAATTTGGGTTGGCGAAGGATATGGAATAGGTTTTTTCCCAATTTTTTAATTTTCAAAACACATAGGTGTGCTCTTTACAAACCCACACTGGTGCATTAATATAAGACAAACTCATGAGTGTGTTTATAATTATTATGCACCGATTTCTCCTTTTTCATTGTATGCATAACATCGATGCTCTTATAATTTGTATGCACCAGTTCCACCTTGTTTGTGTATGAAGCACTGGTGCATTTTAGTTTTTGTACGCCTCGATGTGTTTAATTTATACTGTGCATTGGATATTTTAAGTTATACTAAGCCCTGTCGTGTTTAATATAGCTTTCCCCCAGGTGCTTGTATAATTAGTACGTATCAGTGTCTGTTTTACCATGTCCATCGATGATCCAGATTAATTTCGACACAAAATGAGAGGGGAGATATATTAAGGAAATGTATAGAGATATCTTGGATATCCAATAATATAACAAAAATGTATAAGATATGCAACCATAAACACAGAGATACAATAATACACAATTTTCTATTAATGAGCGAAAATTTACGTAGACTATAAAAATACAGAGTGAAAGACTCGCTAGACTGGTGGCAACTTATCTGTGAGAAGAGATGTGTCCGCTACTTGCATCTGTGAGAAGATGATTTCAAAATCAAGCTCCAAAGGCCTTTTTATCATAAATAAAATTCAAAAACCTAACCCCGGAAGATTAAAAACAACAGTTTTTTGGACCTCGTTTTGGGTAGTTTTGTGTGTCAACTTCCCGGGGGTGTAACTTTGGCATATGATCTTCATTTGGGGTGCACGATAGCTCGTTGGAAAGGTATCATTGATGATATTAATTTTGGGGGCTCAATTAGAGCCTTCGGCTATCATTGAGAAAATCTATCCTGAAAAACGTTCATTTAGGCCTTCAAAATGCCCCCCCGAAGTTAAAAACTGTTAAAAATAGTAAATTACCAAAATTGCCAAAAAATTGTTTTGAGCCAGTTGGAAAAGGTGGGCAGACACCAATATCCACATGGATCAATCCTAACTCCTTAGGAAGCAGTGGTCTCCATTTTGTTGAGTGCCCATGGGAGAGGGAAAAGCTTTTGTTGAATCTGCATCTTGATGAACTACTTTCCTTGTTGGAGAAGTTGCATTGCTTAGCTTGTTGAAGGTTGTCACGAACCTATGGCTGGAAGGGTTGGACCTTTTTAACCAGTCTGTATACATGAGATTCCTATGTGAAGAAAGAATATTTACACTTTCCTTCAATCTTTCTGACCTGCTTTTGTTGGATAGAAGGTGCTTGGGTCGAGGTTGTAGTGGTTGCAGTATCCTTCCATTCACCTTTTGAATAGATTATGAAGAAGCTGGATTTTGTAGTATTAGATACTACCTTGCGACATTGTTTAGGTGGGACAGTAGTTGGAACTATCTCCAGTATCCTGTAGAGATGACCTCCCAGAGTAACAATGGCATTACGGGGTCGAGACTCATAGATAACATGGCTCTTCCACATATATGGCTGGCCCAATGGAGCATCACATACATCCATCGAGGCAACATCACAAAATACCTCATCCTTGAAGGGATGGATGTCATATGACAATCGACACTACTCGCTGACATGAAGATCTCGTCCCTGGTGAAGCCACCCGATGTTGTATGGCTGCGGGTGTGGTGTTGTCGATAATCCCAATTGTTTGACGACCTCTACTGAGATGAAGTTTTTCTAGCTTCCGCTATCAATAATAAAATGCAACGAGGTCCCCTTCATCCACATCTGTGAATGAAAAAAGCACTCCCCATCTTTAGGATCTGTTGGTTCTTCTAGTTGAATTGATGTGGTCGTGACAATAGCAGTGGGGTTTGTGTCATTGATCTATCTTCTTTCAGTATTTTCTGAACCAGATTCTGAATCAGGGTTCGACTCCTTGTCTTTCATCTCGGGCACCAATGAATGTTTTGAGCGACATTCATCGGTGTTGTGCTAGGGGATTTTGTGGAAATCACACCATTTTTCGGTGTCCTTCTTCGTCTTTCCGTGACCCCTCTTTTCCTATGGCTTGGACTAGTTTTCAAGAGACTATTTGTTAGGGTTGTCTTTATCATACTTTGGTTGTTGTGGATTTTCATACCCAAACTCTCGTTTGTTCTAGTGCTTAAATTTCTACTTGATTTTAACAACATATCAATAAGAAGCACCGAGTGATGAGATGTCCAAAAAATCCATTTCAATTTGGATTTATCTATGTAGAGCCCCATGGTATTTTAGAACCAAATGTTGTTTAGAGTCTTTGATACCCATCTTGGTGTGCAAGGTATGGAAGGTATTGGAAAACTCTGGAACTTCTTGGCTCCTCTCTTTCCAGAGTGTGGTCCATCTCATGTACTTGTCCTCATAGTTGCCAACATGGTAATATTGTTCCTTTACCACATCCACAAAAAAATCCCAAGTGGGCTCGACCCCATATATTATAGACTCCTCTGTGTAACTTTGCTCCCAGTAAGTTTCCCACCAATGTTTGACATGGGGGAGATCCTTAAGGAGTGTGAAGGTGATCTTTTCCCTGTCGGAGAAATTATGAACAAAGAAATAACCTTCTAGCAGATTTAACCAATTTTCTAGGGCATATGCATTTATCTTTCCTTCAAATATGGGAATATAAAAATTAACTTGTACCTTGAAAGGAGGGGTGCCTCCAAAGTTTCCTCTTGATGAAGATGTTCCTGCTGCTATTGACGGGCATTGAAGGATGTGGGAAAAATTCCCCATTATTTCATCCCTCTGTCGCGTAAGAGCTTGTTCAAGCAACAGATTGATAGAATCACCTACTCCGTCATTTTTATTTTCTTTTGCCATTGAGGGTTTCATGGGTGTGAAAGAGATATTTTCCTCAAGAGATACAATATTGAGACCCAACTTTCTATACTCATACCTCGTCATGGGCATGCACTGAAAAAAAAAAAAAAATCGATCAAGAGTAGCTTGCTCTGATGCCACTGATCCAGATTATTTTCGACACGAAATCAGAGTGGAGATATATTAAGGCAATATACAGAGATATCTCAGATATCCAATAATATAAAAAAAATGTATCATAGATGCAACCATAAACACAAAGATACAATAATACAAAATTTTCTATTAATGAGCAAAAATTTACAAAGACTGTAAAAATACAAAGTGAAAGACTCGCTAGAATGGTGTAAGCTTATCTCTGAACCATATGATTTTAAAATGAGGCTCCAAAGGCCTTTTTATCATAAATAAAATTCAAAACCCTAACCCCAGAAGATGAAAATCCAATAGTTTTGTGGACCCTGTTTTAGGTAGTTTGGTGTATCAACTTCCCGGGGGCGTAACTTGTTGGTTGTGGAGCCTGATTATCTTCTTGATGCAGAGGTCCTTGCTTTCAGCCGTGTCTATACCCCATGAAGTATTTACACCCCATAAGTATGTACACTCTTCCACGCGGGGGAGTGCAGAGGGGGGGTACCCCCTCTGCGGGGTCCATCCCCCCGGCTGGGGGCAAGCGGGCCCCCAGCGGGGGTTCGGGGGCGAAGCCCCCGAAGAAAAAAATTGCCTTATAAAAGTATATTGTAATTTCATTGTAAATCTGGACCGTTCATTATAAGGTCGCAAATCTAACGGTAGAGATTATGTTAGGGTTTTTTCCCTAGAAGGCAACCCTCTTTTATGAGAGAAATGTATTGCGGCTATGTATGAGGGTGAGTATTGTATTCTGAGAGAGGAGACTATGAGAGAAAGAAGAGGAAGTTACAATGGGTTTTGCTGTAGGTTGTATCCCTTCATTTGCTGGATAATAATAAAGGAAGGACTTGGCAATTTCTCTGGTGGACGTAGCCCACACTGGGTGAACCACGTAAATCTGTGTCTCTCTTGTATTATGTGTCTTATGTGTTTTGTTTCTGCATTTGTTTTATTTTATTTCTCCGCGGTCCTGTTTTTCTAACAACTGGTATCAGAGCGTAAGGTAACTCGCAGGAAAAGAGGGTTCCTGGTTCGAGTGGGAGCAATGTCGGAAGATGGAAAGTTTAGG
>ML781968.1:367743-396577 GCA_009831015.1 Picea engelmannii | reverse complement strand
CAGCACGCCACTCGAGAACTGATTTTAAGAACCTTTTAAGATTTGACACTTTCAACAGCGCGCCAACTGATGAAACGATCTCCTTAGCTGTTGAAAGTGGGCACTTTCCGCAGCGCACAATGAACCTTTGAAACCAAGTTAGCCGTGGAAAGTAAAAATGACTGATTTGAAAAAAGAAGACTTTACAATCCAAATTACTTTTAAGTCAAACCAAAATCTAAAATTTTGCAACTAAAAGACTTAACAATGAGTTGAAGAAACTATCAATAGCCATGCTATCCACCGTAAAACCCAACCAAAATGATGGTGCTATTTTGGGAGTTAACAGAAGGGTGTAAGTCCATTTGTGGTTTTAATTGATGTTCGATACGCCCAAAGTGCAGATAAGAGATGCAAGTTCCAAGAGGTTTTTTTCACTCCCACCATGCATCGAAGCATGGTCTTCAGGACTTTTTTGATGGCTTCAATTTGTCCATTTTCCTAAGGATAATAGGGGGATGAGTTTTCATGGTGAAAACCTAGCTTGGTGCACAATTCACCCATCATATGGTTCTAGAAATGTGATCCTTGATCAATTACAATAGCTTGTGGCACACCAAATCGAGTGTTGATGTGGTTAAACGCAAAGAGTGTTGCAGTGAAGCCATCGTTAAGGAATTTAGACATAGCCTCAACTCATTTAGTGAAGTAATTGATGACCATGATGATATAACTGCGCCCCCTGGCTGAGGTAGCATTACATTGCATAAAATCAATGCCCCATTTGGAAAAGGGACCGACGAAGAAAATGGGATGCAGTAGAGTGGGCTAGGTACATTCTTTCTTCTCAAATAGTTTACAGGGTGGGCATTTTTTAATGGCCTCAATGCAATCTTTGAATATGGAAGGCCAAAAATAATTGACATGTAAGATTTTTTGGGTTGTAGCCATCTTAGAAAGATGACTGCCACAAGCTCCAAGGTGACAACCATTTAAGAATAATTCAACCTCTTCGTGGGTCCAACAAGGTCATGGGAAAATATCAATTCCATGATAGTACAATGTGTTGTCGATGATGAGGTAGCGTTTGGAGTGGTGTTGAATGCGATGTCGTTCATCAAGTGAAATGTTAGGCTGAATGCATTGGGTTTGGATAATATCTTCGTACCAAGGATCATACGTACTAATAAGGAACAGGGATTCATAAGGAAGAGAATCATGGGGCTCAGTATCCTCATTAGTATGGGGAAGATCACAAATCAATTCCACAAAAACCAACGATTTTTAGCTTTCGACTTGGAAAACTTGAGATCAAATTATTGGAGAATGATGATCCATTTTGAATATTTCCCCCCAAGTACTTGATGATTCAATATGTGGTACATGGGGTTCTAGTCTGCAATGATTGTGGTAGTGTGTAATAGAATGTAATGGATAAATATCTGGATGGAAATAACTATTGTGAAAGACAACTTTTTGACATGTGAATACCAGATTTTGGGAGCTCATAGAATTTTACTCAGATAGTAGATCACATGTTCGGTGTCATCATCATTCTCTGGTATTAACACCATAGTGATAGTGGAAGTAGAGGCAACCAAATAAAGGATATAATGTTTTTCATAATTCAGTGGATGCAAAAGAGGCGTGTTTGTTAAGGCATGCTTAAGAGCATCAAATGAGTGTTGACAGGTTGCATCCCAGATGAAAGGGGTGTCTTTCTGCAGTGATCTCATGAATCCTTTAGTGATTTCAGAGTAATTGCAAATGAAGTGGTGAATAAAGTTTTCCTTCCCTTGCAAACTTTGCATTTGGTTAAGGTTATTGGGATGATGCAAAGCTAGAATGGATTTGACTTCTAAGGGATCCACTCTAATCCCATATTTGGAGACTACGAATCCGAGGAGTCTTCCTGATTCAGCAATGAAGATGCATTTATGGGGTTCAAAAGTATATTGTAAAACCAACATCAAAGAAATATGGCCTGTAGGTGACCAATGTGGTCTCGTCGATGAGATGAGTGAGAGGGTAAGTCATCAAGATAGGTTTCAACAATATGTTTTATATCATGGAAGGCATAAGACATGGCTCGCTGAAATGTGGATCCAACATTTTTAAGGCCAAAAGGTAATTTCTGATAAGAGAAAGTCCCCAAGGAAATATGAAGGTTTTTTATGTTGATCATTCGGTAAAATGTCGATCTGGTTGTATCCGTAAAGTCAATCCATAAAGGAGAAAATGATGCTTCTAGCACAATTATCGATAATTTGGTCGATAAAGGGTGTAAGGTAATTGTCCTTGGGACAATCCTTATTAATATCTCAATAATTGACGCAAACATGAATGGTACCATGTTTCTTAGTGACCAGAACGATGTTGGAAACCCATTTGGTCATAGTGATAGAATAAATAAAACTAGATTTCAAAAGTTTTTCTACTTCTGCCTTGATTGTCGCGGTCTTCTTAGGATGGACCAAGTGAATTTATTTCTCACAGGTTTAAATGCTAGGTAAGTATTTATTTCATTCACAATGATTGATGGATCGATCCCTGACATCTCTTCATAGATCTAGGAAAAGACCTTATGAAATTATTTAAATAAGGCGGTATAAGTTTCAACTTCTTGAGCTGAACAATTGGTGCCTAGCTATATGTTTTCCACAATACCTTATTTAATGGATATGTTGACCATAATCGTGGAAGAGATGTCTCCCAAATTCCCCTCGGAGATGGTATCCTAAGTGAGTATTGGAGATTGGGGAGATTCGATGATATCACTAGGAAAGATAAATGAAATATTTCTCTCTATGTCATCCAAACTGGGAATAAAGTATGAACGATGGTGGTTGTCATCCCATGGTGCTTCCTTGATACTAAGCCTCTTCATAATAGATTCATCTGATGGAAAAATATGCAGGATGTAATCAAAAGTAGAGTATATTGAATTTAACCAGGATTGTAACGAATAAGTCATAGACTCCAGTAGATGTTTGTCATCCATTGAAGGAGAGGCAGACTGGATGGCGTAGTATTGAGCCTCTGTAGGATTAAGTGACATGGTGTCACCTAGTGAATCAAATTATAAGGGACTTGGCACAATCCATGGATCAACTGATTTGTAGGATTGATGTGTCATAGTCGAGATCATATTGATTGTTGTGATATCTTACGTAGAAGGAAGAAGAGGTGTAGGGAAGGTACCCATGAGAGAAGATTCTTTCAAGAGACTGACCCCAACTCTTTCATAAGTGATTTTGGAATCTCCCAGAAAAGGAATGTTGTTGGTCGTCTGAGTGTGTGCATCAGGGGTGTAGTAATGTAACTGATCTATGGTCACAATTTTACCTTGATGAGGGAATTGGACACATCAAAAATCCGATGAAGTGATGAAAGTCATAGAATAGAACCAAATTCTTCCTAGCAACAAATTATAATCAAAGGGAGAATGGACCACTTCAACATCTACTGAAACCATTTTTCCTCCCAATTGAATGGCTAAGGAGTGCAATAGTGCATGAGGATGAAAACATCTTCCATCGAATGCTCATAACGTGGGGGGAGATTGATTAAGACCAGGAGATTTGAGGCCTTTCCAAAAAGATAAAGACATGACACATGTGGATTCCCCCTAATCCAAGATCGTGAGATAAATATGTTGACTATGGAAAACAACATCGATCTGGAAAGAAATCTAGTGAGAGAGGTGTGATTTAAATTTATCCAGGTTAAATGTGATAGTGTTAAATGACTTAGAATCTATAGCTCCATTGGTTATCAAGAGAGTCCTACGTTGTCTAGGGAAATGTTGTAGAACTTCGAGAGTTGACATAGAAAACTGTGCTTGGGCCAAATCTTCAACAATGTTGTAGTTTTGAGCAACACATGAATTAGGATTGAAAGTTGACTTTCGAATTGTTCTCTTGGGTGGACATAAGATAGAGCCAAAGTTAGGTTTCTCAATCCGCAGTGGCCCAAATGGAGTTGTAAAGGTGGTGGATGGTGGATCCGATGTAGTACCATTAGTTACTTTTTCCTTATCAGGTTTATATGGAGGTGTGTCATATGGTGTAGTATGAGTGGTCAAGTCTATCCCATTAAACATGTAAATGTGTGCACTTAATGGAGCTTCCTAACTAGGAGGATGATTTGTGTTACCTCCTGTCGGAGGTGCATGAGCTTGTGAAACCAATGAATGTTGTGGAAAAGGATGTGTCAAGACAATGGGTTGAGAATTTCCTTTAAAACAGTTTGCAACTTCGTCATGATGAGGACAATCTTCTGTGTAGTGATCATCACCACAAATGAGACATGGAAATTTTGATTTTCACTGTGGTTGTTTCTCAGTAGCAGGTGGTTGAGATTTTGTTTTTGCATTTTCAGTTTGATTATTTTTTGTCTTTGGTTTGTTCTAATTTTTCTTTCCCCCCCTGAATATTGTGGAGAATCAAATTGAACTACATTCACCTCAGATACGTGATTCGGGGTGGAGCTTGGAGAGAGTGAAGTCGATCTGGTAGTGAGGGTAGTGACTGAGCTATTATTCATTCTGGTAGATTGTGAACTGGATTAGGTTTTGACAGAACCGATAACTCCATCTACATGAGTGGTGGAGGATGGTTTTGATGGATCAGTTGATGTATAGGGTGCATTTAGAATCAATTCATACAAAGTACCAGATTGGGAATAAACCAAGTCCAAATATTGAGCACGAGCAATGGCTTCCTCTTTAGTAATGATACCACCCATAGCTACATTAGGAGAAATTGTAGGTAAAATATATTTAGTGAACCATTCAACTAGTAATTGGTCAGGAATGGTTTCTTTGATCAGTCGTTGTCGTCATCTCCACTCATGAATATGATCAGAGATATGTACGGAGTTGGTTTGACAAAGGGAGGTCAAAATTTTTGTTCTTGTCTCATAACAGATAGGTAATTAGAAGTGTGTGATAAAATCCATGACAAAGGAGTTAAAATCTTGAAACATTCTACATTGTAACTCAATGCACCATTTGGCTGTTGAACCCGTAAGTGTACGCTAGAAAATATGTAACTAGATAGAATCATCCATTAGTGAATTTTATGAAAACCATAGATGAAAAGTCATAATGTGGTTATTATGGTATTCCCCAGGTTTACTCTCAAATTTTGGAATATCCGAAGGAAATTTAGCAGGAATAACTATCCAAAAATGATAATGTAATATGGGATCATTTGGCAATCTTGACAGATTCCTTAGATCTAGAGTGGCTAAGAATGGTAACTGTTGATTAAATTAAGGATGATACTAGTGTGGCATGGGGACACCAGTAGGGCTGTATATTGGTTCAGGTGGATAGTTGTAGTTAGTAGGCCCTCCCATATACTGTTATTGTTGACTAACAAAAGTAGGATTCATCTGTTGAGGAATGTGCATAAAAGGAGAAGGGAAACCCAATTGTCTCTGGGGAGGATAACCAATATAACCCGAGGGAGTATAGTTCACTTGATTATTTTGAGGTGGATAACCAATCTTCCCTTGAGGAGGGTAACTAGGTTTTCCTTGAGGAGGGTAAGGATTTTTCCATTGGGGAGGAAAATATTGTTGACCTTGAGGACCCCAAGTGGGATTTGGGACCCCCGGGAAGGGTTTTTTAGAATGTAGTACATTGGGATTTTTTATTCATCCTTATAGGTTGGAGTTTGATGACACTCTAGGATGTTTTTGATGGAACATACCTCCTTGGGATGGTCCCCAGGATTGCATGGGGTTTCCGATGAACGAAGGTTGATATGGTCCCCTTGTCATTGGTTGGGTAGAAACTGGGATGTGATTGGTCAAAGGGGTTTCCCCCCAATAGGGATTTTTCCCGCAGTTGGGTTTATGTCTATGGCAAGGTTTTTCATTCTCTGATGCGAAGGTGTACCAATAGGGTTTTGTGGAGTATACAAAATAGTAGCTTGAAGAGAAGCAGTAGGTTTAACTATCAGGGTGTTGTGCACATGACTAGGAAACATGACTCTTGTTTCACTATGAGATTACCCTGAAGTGGTATCAATATTGATTGTTGGTTCAACAAAATGGTTAATGGGATGACATGAAGGCACTGCCTCTGCACTGGCAGTGGTAGAGCCATGAGGAGGGTCAAAAGGTGGTTGACAAAAATAAAAAATTTCATAAAGATCTCATTCTGATGGAGTCCTCCATATAGAATGAAAAAAAGTTTGTTGTGGATCTACCATCTCAGCAGAGCACTAAAATTTGGTTTTGTGAATTCCATATCTAGTTGATTATATGGCCTTGACGATAAGATGGGGTGGTCTTCTACTATGATGTTACCTGAGTATTCTAGTAGGAAAAGGAGTGGATCGAGAGGAATGTGCAAATATGGGTTAATAGGAATGGCAGAACCTTCCTCAACCTTAACTAAATCTATCTTGGTATTTTCTAGCAAAGGAGTAGCATCACTCCCAACATCTGAATGGTTCTCGACCTCATCACGGTAAGTGTCTTCAAGTGAGTTAGGAGGTAGGGGTTCATATCCTTCTAGAGGAAACCCTTGCATCCTACGTGATCTACGAAGACATTTATCAACCACAGTACCAATGTTGAAAGACAACTAAAGTGAACAAACAACACTCGCCAAAAAATCTAGAAAACCAACAAGCAAACAATACATTCTCTGAATGAACATACTAGTTGGTGATGGAATCCAACATCACTTGATAAAATTAAGAAGGGGATAGGATATGAGTGACTGGATCAGTTAGGTTGTTGGTCTTCTTAGCATACTTACAGCTTGGTGAAAGCTTCCTCACAGTTTTACCCGTAGGAAGCAAAAGCACATAAACAAAGACACTCTTAGCAATAGATAAGAGACTAAAAGAAGAACAAATTATCCACTCAAAGAAAAACACCAAAAAGAAAACAATTACACTTAAATAGTCTTCTAGAATTGAGTTAAGGGATCCAATACAAGGTATATAGTATTGAGATCAATGACTTTCCTTATTAAAACCTCCAATCAATTAGATAAAAGAAAAGAGTAGAAAAAAGAACCCAAGTTTGAGAGAAAATGGTTGTTTTTGCAATAAGGAAAGACAATACAAACCCAATCCAGATTAAAAGAATGAAAAGAAGCGAATTGTAAGTTGAACAAAATAAAATATCTGATAGAATAAAATCTGATCCAGACAGAAAGACCCAAGAACTATTCCCAACAAGCAAACAACCAACAATCTTTGAAAATAAAGAAAAATTGACGCTCTAGAAATCACAGCACCAGAGCAGTATAGTGCTCCCTAACACACTCTGGGGGAGCTTTGATTAGGCTATCAATGCTCTGACTTGAACTGGAGAGGTTGCTAGTTATGATATTTTTTTTAGAGAAACCCAAAAAACTCAGGGAAATTCATTTAGAGAGTCTATACGACAACTGTACAAGGATGAAAATATGTGAGGACAAATTTAAATCAGAAAATGGGATCTAAAGATAGGCAAAAGGAAAGGAAATACCAAGGAAAGAAATAAAAAAACTAAAAGTTTGATCCCCAGTGGATTCGCCAATTTCTGTTACAGAATAACTCCCCTATGGATAGGTGAATCTTCCCTCGGAGTAGAGACCCCTTTACTAAGACATAAAACTACCTCTGGACACTACCATTCCTATAGATTTATTATGCCCATCAAAAAAGAGAAAAGGAGGGATAATATGATGTACCTCACTTTTGAAGTTCGTCCACACTTCTCCAATCCACAAGTTCTGAACAATAACTGCAATGGATCCCAAGAGACAAACAACTATATCCTACTCTAATGGATTAGAAAAAATCGATATATTGATGAAAGATTAAAAAAAACATCGACAAGAACATGTGAACATGTACTAGAAGGAAATAATCCAAGTATATTAATGATAACTTTAAAGAAATACTTAAAATCCTTAGATGATTTTGCAACAACTTCTCCAAGTCCTCCTCGTCCAACCCCTTGCTCGAAAGATCCATGATCAGAATGAAAATGCATTTTCTCATTATTTTCCTCTTTTGTTCACCATGAGAATGCCTCCATTTATAGGCTTTGAGAGGCCCAACCACCTTGTTTATATTTTGGATTAGTTGAGGATATGAATCCATCAGTCGTGATATCTCTCTTATATGTAGCCTAAGGGTTAGATTTGAGCCAAACCAATTCGATCCATCCATATATGTCCTTAGAGAAAACAACGATTTCTTCCCAGATTTTCTCAACCAATTCGACACTCCCTTACAATGGGTAACATAGCACTACAACGCTCCCTGATAGATAGAGAAAGAGAACTAGTTCTCCTTGTATATGAGCAGGGAAGCGTTGATCTTCCAAAATTTGTCAAGATGACCAATTATCATAGAAAAACACTTTGTTCTGACTGTCAAATGATGGGGCTTCTTCTTCTAACATGTTTTATGGGTCATAGAAAGTGTTCTCATGGTGTCATTTGCAATGTGACACTTACATTACGAGAATGTGACACTTACGACACTTGCTACAAAAGTGTGACACTTGCGATAAAAGTGTGACACTTATGACACTCACAACAATGAGAATGTGACATTATCAAAGTGAGTAATTTTAACGTATAACATTTTGTCAAGACATATGTATTCTTCATGATATCAATTGACGGTGAATTTGTCTGCTTCTTCCTTCAAATGACGTAAGTCATCCATCTGCGGAGCTCCTAAAACGTGTCTAATTCCTTCTCTTTCAAGGAATTATATTTCATCCGTCCAATGGTCTTCCTCCATCCCTTAGTTAGTGAAATTATTCCATTGCATGATCAAGTCCATTTCTTCTAGCCACAACTATTAGATATTTTTCATCTAGATTTGAAGTGGTGTTGCAGTCACTTTGTTGAATTTCTACTTTGATATTGGCTCTACCTATGCTTTGGAGACCTGACCCCTCATTCTTGAAATTTCTGAATCGATTTCGATTGTTCTTAGAAAATATGGAGGAATAATGGGGTCACTCGCATGCTCAGTCGACTCAATACTTTCCTATGAAGTAGAAAATAACAATGAGTTGAAGTCATAAGCTTCCTCAAGATTTATAGGAGGGAGTGACAAGTTTGTATTAAATGTTTCTTAGTTTTCCATCGCTTAGTGTGTCTTAGTCATAAATGTTGATGGGTTGGTCTAATCATGCAAGGGGACGTCTATGTCAATGA
The DNA here is from genome assembly GCA_009831015.1 of Picea engelmannii. Lineage (NCBI taxonomy): Eukaryota > Viridiplantae > Streptophyta > Pinopsida > Pinales > Pinaceae > Picea > Picea engelmannii. Next base: position 387,411 of record ML781968.1, on the reverse strand, counting down.
TGAGTTGGCATGAGTGTGAGTCTTGTCGGGCATTAATTGCGGTGGTTTCTAATTTTTGGTCGTATGCGTCACATTGTTCTGTAGTTATGGTAGTGGCTACACAACGGTCTTCTATGTCATGTTGGTCATCAATGTCTCTAACTTATCCATCGATCCTTTCTTTTCATTGTTTATTTATGTTGTTGTTTCTTGAGTCAAAACTTTCATATCCGACTTTTTCACATTCTAGATCAACTGGGTCCCCTCTATTAATTCACAATCGATACATGAGCCGCCCAACTACTGATTTTGTGTCGTCGATTTTTCAGCTATTGGTTTTTATTGGTTGATAATATTAGTAATTTCTCTGTCGATATATTGGTTTGTTTTACTTCCCCTTAATTTTATGATGTATTCAATCTCTTGATCCATGCTCGCTTGATTCAAAGTTTCTACATTCGCTTGATGGAGATATTCCTTATTTGATCGATTTTCGCCTAATAAGTAATTGTCATAAATCTAGGGATGTAGTAGTATGTCTTTGTTGTTTCGATCTGCCTTCTTCTAAAGTTTTGTGTCTCAACCAGGGACTTCTTTCTATCTCCATTCTTCTCTTTGCTAGTTTTTCCCCGAAAACTTTGTTGATTGGGACTTCTTTAGTACTTGATCTTCATGTAATAGTTTTTCATACCTGAATTATTGCAATTGCATTTAGTTTATTAGAGTAAAATGATTTTTGATTAATAATAAAGTTATTAATTTACATTTTTCGACATCGACCAACTGTTACATAGAATCTTTCAGTTCTTGTCACTTCTTTTTGGCATCATTTTATTGAGAATTTTTCCAATAGGGATCACTATTGTTATATGTTGTATCTATTTAGATGAGCTCCATTAATTAATTTTTTAAATGGATGGCCCAACAAAGTTTGTAATTGTATAGCTCTTGTTGGTCGGATGTATTCTATAATGTATGGTCCTAGCTATGTTGTTTCTAATTTTCTGGGTTTTCCTTTCACTCGACTTTCATATAATAGGATCATAACTCCATTATTCATTTACTTCTTATTTAAATGTCAATCATGCGAAGCCTTCTGTTGTTTCTTTTGGACTTCTTTATGATGTATTGTTATCAACCTTCTTCCTTGGTCGAACTTGGAAACATATTCCACCCTATCTGAGTTGGCCCATAAGTGGAGTGGAATCATAGCTTCTTGTCCCTAGACAAGTTTAAAAGGTGTATATCCATTCAATCTCTTATATGTAGACCTATATGCCCATATAACTGCAGGATATTTATCATCCCACTCATTCTTGTCAATTCCAAATATTTTGGTAAGTCCTTTTTGTAATGTTTTATTGAACGATTCAACAACACCATTTTCTTGAGGATGGTATGTAGTTGATTTTCTATGGCCGATGAGAAATTTATTGAGAAGGAATTGGATTATCTCATTTACAAAGTGCATCCCTTGATCACTGATTAATGTTACTGGGCATCCAAATCTTGTTATTATATTCTCATAGATGAATTTTTCTGCAACCTCATTAGTACATGACTCAAGTGGCTTTGCCTCTTCCCACTTGGTTACATACTTGACTACATTAATAATGTACTTTGAACCTATTATTTTTTCTTGTTGGGGAAAAGGTCCAACAAAGTCGATGGCCCAAATTTCAAATCATAAACTAGAGTTTATCGACTACAAGGGAATTTCTTTTTTCCATAGAGGCCAACCCATTCTTTGGAAATTGTTGCATTTTTTCACTTTCTCCTGAAAACCTTTGTTTAGGTTCGGCCACCAAATACCTGCCTAGAGTATCTTTCAAGATGTCGTGTCATCTTCGAAGTGACCTCCATCTAATCCCACATGTTCTTCATCAATTATGCTTTCTCTTTCACGCTCTAAGGCACATCTCCTCAAGACGTTGTTGGGACCCAATTTATATAGATATCCATTCATGATAGTGAATGATGTTTCTCTTAGAGATAATACCTTATTTTTATTTGAAGGGATATCTGCAGGTGCCTTCCCTTCTTCTAAAAAAAATTCTATTTCTTCAAGATCTTTTGGGGCCACTTCAATATGAAATAAATGTGCATCTGGAAGGTCATATTCTATGTAGTTTGGGTCCTCCTCTGTATCTAGTTGGGAGAGATGGTCAGACATGACATTCATTTTTCCTACTTGGACTATTACGTCGAATTTGAATTATTGAAATAACAATATCCAATGACAAATTTTCCCTTGATGAAGGGTTTGTTTACTAGATACTTCAAGGCCTAGTGATCCGTGAAAAATGTAAATGGGTTCGCGAGTAAATAATGTCAGAAATTTTTGCAGTGAAAAGATCATTGACAAGGCTTCTCTTTATGTAGTCAAATAATTTATTTCTTTTTTATTTATATTCCAACTGGCATAAGAATTCAGATGGTCGATTGTTTTGTCATATGGTTGTGCGAGAACCGATCCTACAACAACACTTGATGCATTGACAAGTACATGAGATCTTATTGACGAGTCGAGAAATTCAAGTATAGGGGATTTGACCATTTTTTTCTTTAAGAATTCAAACAAATCTTGACAGTCTTGGCTCCATCTAAATTAGACTTCTTTCCGAAGTGATTCATCCATTGGAAAAGTAATGTCTAAATAATGGCATATGAACTTTCTAGAATACCCAGTATGCCCCATGAATAGTTTTATCTTCTTTTCATTGACATGTGGTTTTAAGTCAAGGATGATTTTAATTTTTTCCATATATACCTTCACACCATCCTAGCATACGACATGTCCTAAGAGGATGCCAATTAAGGTGGAAAATATATTTCTTAATATTTAGGGACAATTGAATTTTCCTACATCTTTCAAGCATTAACCTCAGCCGTTGTATGTGGTTGTTAAATAAGTTGTATATGGTCTAGTCATTGAAATAGAAACCATTGTCTTGTAAATGTTTTCTTGAAATTCCTTTACCACTACCCTTGAAAGTAATGAAGGGGAAATCTTTAGCCCAAATGGAATTACTGTATAGGAAAAGGATCCAAATTCAAATACAAATGTCATCTTTGGTTGGTCTTCTTTGGCTATGGGTACTTGGTTGTATCTTGAGAACCCATTTGTAAAGGAAAAAAATTCATGTCCCACAACTTCATTGATTATTTCATCCTCAAATGGAGTGGGGAATGGATCTCTTAGTGTCATTTTATTGAGTCCTATGAATCTGATGCAAATTCTTATATTTTTAGGGCCGTGATTATTTGGATGGACCACCATGGGACTTGCTCATTTTGATTTTTCGACCGGGTATATAATGGCTACTGCTAACATTAAGTCAATTTCTTTTTGGACAATCGACCTGTATTTATATGATAGTTTATAAGGTCATTTTTTAATTGGTTTTTCCCCAGGGATGAGGTCAATTTTCATTTCCCCCATTAATTGTACAATCTCTTTTAAGTCTTTATAGTATTGAGAAAACACATCTTGGTACTCCCTCAATAGGTTGACTATATTAGTTATCTATTTTTCCAACTAGTAATCATCTACTTGTGCCATATTAGGTCAATTTTCATTTAATATATTCAATTCCTTTTTTTTATCTCATCATTCATCAATTCTGGTGTTTTTTCTTCATGAAGGTGTCATTCCCCTTCTTAAAATTTAGTCAAAATTTATGGAAAGTTGAGTTGTTCTAGATCATCCTTCTCTTCCTTGGTTAATTTTAATATTGATTTTACATAATTTTGCATGGCTCATTGATTACTTCTCCACATAAATATTTGACCAAGAAACTTGTGTTTTCCATGTCAATTCATCGAGTAGTTATACTTTTGTTGTTATCCGTCGAAATAAAGTGGCATGTCGATGTCAATCCTATGCCGAACGTCATTTTCCATTTTTGTTTTTGCATGGATGGTGTTGGTTTTTCAAGAAATTTTTTTATTTTCTAGGTTGCTTCTCTTAAGTGCTCCTCCTCTGGGGTGAATTCAAAATCTTTGATAAAATTCTCTTTGATGTCAAACCAGTTGAGTGTGTGAACACATGCTTCTTCAATTTTGGACAATTTATTTGGTATTCCATCCAGTGTATTTGGAAACATATGTGTCCATACTCTTTCATCCCTATATCCTATTTTGCGCCATTCATTTCGTAGCGCTGAGTGTGTTCCACAGGATAGTATCCAGTTTTAAAGAGGGGAATGTTGGGTATTTTATCTAGATTCTTCTCTCCAAAGAGTTCTATAAAATAATTTGACACAAAGGTCCATTTTTTTAGTCTTGGGGAATGCTTTTCCCACCATATTGTAGCTTGTCTCGTGAAAGTTTCCCCCAGGATTTGGGTTCTAACATTTTATCCCACATATATAAAAACTGCTTTGATGCGCGTTGATGGTGTGTTTCGCTCGTTATAGAACATTGGCTTTTTCATCCTATTGTCGGTCAATATTAGAGTGGTTTTTTGTTGGATCCTTTTCTCATATACCATGGGTACTGCTTGGATTGAAAAATATGTCCTTGGACATTTTATTAGAATGGATTCGATGGAACAACAATCTTTTGAATGTGCTTCATAGTTTTCTATGTACCAATTATATAGATCCAAGACGGAGTTGTGTCTAACCAACAAGGGATACTCTATTAAAATTTATCCTTGAGCATTTGGTTCGACATAAACTCTTTATTCATTGATTATTTGGTACAAACATCCATCCTTTTGATATTCGTCCCATGAATCAATTCAATGTTTCCCTTATTTAGGGTCCAAGGGGATAATTATTCTTCTATCGCTCCCTTTTATCTTGATTATATCCGTTTCGAAGGAGATAGTGGATTTCATTTGTCTTCCCTACGATTGACCAAAAAGTGTTGCATATGAGGGAGTTCCTTCGACTAACTTGATTACCTCAAAGTCCAATGGTGTCGACATACCCATAATTTGTGTTTCCACATTTTTTGGTATGATGTTAGGTTCTATTAATATTTGGTCAAAAATTTTGAGATAGTTCATTGTCAGTGATAATGAAGGTCATCCCAACCATATCCATGTGTCTTGAGGAAGGATATTTACTTGTGATCCAAAATACACGACTACATGTTCAAGCATTATCCCATTTATTTCCAAGTCGACCTGTGGGTCATAGTATTTATGTGTATATGATAGTTTTCTAACATATTTGGATGGTATTTGTCCCTCTTTATATTCTCTTAGGATGTTAAGTAGGTCCAAAAGACGACCGACTAAGTGATTTTATTTTAGGAATTGTAGAAAGTATTGTACTATATATTGATTTTGTTTTCCTTTATTATGGTATTCTTGATTATTGTTTTTAAATAACTTGAGTGCTTCCATCATGACTTTCTCTTCTTTGTCAAGATTTGGGAATGTATTGAATTTCCCTGTTTGTCAATATTGTGATGGGGTTATATTAATATCTCATCTCGCTCCTGATATGGTAACAACATGTAGATTCTTTGAGTTTAATAATTATTGTTTTGAGACTCTATGGGTGAGGTTCATAGTATTTTTTTTCACTATTTTATAAAGTATTATTGGGAAATCCTTGAGTGAGTGATCATCGACATGGCATATGTTGTAAAATTTTAAGTCGACTTGATATTTTATTGGGAAGTTAGGGTTGATGTGGTATTCTTTCCAGTAGTTAAAATAGTAAGGTTGACCTCAACCACAACCCTGGAAACCGCCTCGACCTCGGCCACCTCAAGCTCGACTATCTTGACCTCGACCAGAGTAGTCATTTATTCTTCCATAGTCATTATTCTAGTCGGTTGTTTCTGTATGATAAACTATGTGCACAATTGTTCTATTCTGTACATTTAATCAACATTTAGATGTTTTATGCTTATGATATTCACAAATATGGTGCCATTTGGTGTTTTTCAAGTTATGTGGGAAGTCTTTCACAGTATGTTTAGTCAAAGCTTCACATATATTGCAATATTTCTCGTCTTTCACTTGTCGTGCATTTGTTGCTCCTATCACTTGATCATTGAGATAATAGGTTTCATTTTTGTGACCATCTTCATATAATACAGTACACCAAATATCATTTCTTATTAAATTCAAGTTTTTGATAGTCAATTATAGGTGTTCTAGTTTTTCCTCTAGCCTTTTTTCTATTGATGAAGACGTCTATGGGCCTTCATCATCTGATTCCACGATTTTTATTTCTTTAGTGCATATTTTCATGTGTTTATCTTATAGAGGTGCAATGTGTTGATGATTGCAACTATGTGAGAAATTCTCAAGCTTACAAACCTGTGAGATGTGGATCATTGCAGCTTTGTGAGTCTTTCTCTCAGCTTACAAACCTGAGAGAAAGCCCCTAAATAAGGGTACATGGTTCTTGCCTAGGACATGGCTGGAACGTAGATATGACCTCATCCATTCAGAGAGTTGAGAAGAACTCCAAATGATTATCCAGTGGAAATGGAGATCTGTCGAGTTAGATGTACCTATGGATGAGCACAAGGTGAATGTGTGAAATCCCAAAGTGTTGGGTGCATCGTCATGTGAACATAAATGAATATGATGTATTAGCCTCCTCTGAGTAGCAGAGTTGATGAGAAAAATCTAGATGATTCTCCTGTGTGAGGGAGTGGGAAAGAAGATCTGTAGAGTGGAAGTGCTTGTGGATGAGCACAAGTGAATGTGTGAAGATCTAGTTATCCTGTGTAATGCAATGAACCAGAGATATGGACATTACTATGGATGTGCCCCTAGTGGATGAGCACTAGTGGGTGTATCATATCCTTTGCTATATTGTACGAGAGTCAGACCTGCCTGTAACCCTAAGTGTAATGTAAAGGGTACAGGTCGACCCTACCTTAATGTGACTAGTAATTAATGTAAAAGATAATTAATCTAGTTAATATTAATTATACTATAAGCTAAGTGAGGTCGAACCTGTTGTGCCAATATAAACTTATGTTGACAAGATTAGGTTAGTATAAGTAAAGTTAAATTCCCCATTGAGTAAATATATGTTTCATGTGGGTTTGGAAATTTCAACAAGGACACTTCTTTGGAAAAGGTGCGCACCTCTCTTGGGCGCTAGATTTCTAGGGTTTGAGAACCCTGTTTTGTGCTAGGGTTTATCTTGGTGGTGAAGGTATTTATATTGAGGAATATAGAAAAGGATTTGGCTGGGTTTTCTTCCCTTGTTGAGAAGGGTTTCCCAGGATACTTATTGTGTTCTTTTGCGTGGTGCTTCTTCTTGTGATATTGGCTACTACAACATATATGGTTATGGTTAAATGATAAAAATGCAATGAAATTCATGGTTAACCTAGCTTATTGAAAAATTCAACATGGTATCAGAGCATAGGTCTTGAAAGAACCCATTGCACATGCATCCACCAAGTCTCAACAAACCTTTTGCAGAACCGTATGACCCTTCTAGGGTTTCCAGAAAATTTTGTACGACCTTCCTTTTAGTGGTGATTCATCCCTTAATACTTAGAAAACAGGGATACTTTTTTCTTATAAGAGTACAGAATCTTCCAATGCATCTCTAGAAGCTCTCAAAATGAAATTCCAAGAAATTTTGATTTTTGGCCCTAAGGTTTCTAGGGTGACGAAATTTTATGCAGAATATTAATTCTGGGTTTCTGAAGAAATGTTCTCCTGAATCAACAAGCATCTCTATGAAATCATCAAATTGATTTTTGGCAGTCATAAGTCCAATATAATCCAAGGGTGCTAATTCAACCTAATCATTAGGTTTTCAAAATCTATTTGGCAAGAAATTGAAGAAACCAATGAAATGAATAACAAAGCATTAGCAGAATATAGGCTTGATGGAGAAAGAAACTTCATCTCCTGAAAATCAAGGCTTCTAGTCACTATTGAAGAATATGACCTCTTGGATGTGACAACTAAAAATCTACCAGCCACAACTACATATATAAAGAAGAAGATAAGAAAGGAAGAAGATGTCAAAGAAAGAAAATTAATCATCTACTCAGTAAGAGATCACGTCTTGCCTCGTATTTCCAATATGAAGACATTCTATGATATGTATGAAGATTTAAAAGAAATGTTTGAAAGTGACAACATCCTCAGATCTCTTACCTTAAATATCCAACTTCAAAGTACCAAGACGACAAAGGGTGACTCAATTTCCATCTTATTTATGAAGCTATCAGATATTAAAGAACAACTAGAGACCATTGGGGAAATCATGTTTGATAGAGAACTTGTCTTAACCAGTCTCCAAAATATTCCAAAATCATGGGAGCCTTTCTTTCAAAGTATCATTGGAAGAGAATATCTACCTACCTTTGATCGTCTATGGAGAGATTGTACTCAAGAATAAATTAGACTTAGAAATAGAGGAGTGGAAGATTCCTCAGAATAAAATCATGCTCTTTCACTTCATACAAATAAGGGAGGAAAATTAAAAATAAATTTCAGGAAAACATTTAAAAGTGAAAATCCTTCATCAAATCCAGGTTATCAAAGAAGAGATGTTTAAGAAATTCAGTGCTTCAGATGTGATAGTTATGGACACTATGCAAGAAACTGTCCAACCAGGAAGAAGGGAAGACAATATGCTTCCACTGTTGATATTGATTCAAAACCACCTCAAAAGATTAAAGAAAAGAGAGAGGAAAAGTGATTCCTCTAAAAACTAAAGAATGACTACAAATCGGGTAAATCAATTGATTTCAAATTTTATAGTTGATTGTATTTTTGAAGAAATCCCTAGTATGGGAGCCCTCAAATATTTAAACCATTATACATGGTACGTGAGTCCAAAACATATTTGATTGATTATTTTGTGAGACAACAAGAGATTTTGTCCTTAAAGAAGAAATAACCATTCAAACAAACCCATATAATCTCATATAGAGATTGATAGTAAGACAAGTACCTTCTCCCCCTTCAACAGTTCAGAGGGAGACAAACATTATTATAGTTGTTCTAGTTTCTTCAGTTGATATGTTCATAGATATTGCAGTAAGGCATTACAAGTCTAACTAGACTCACTTTGCAAGAGGCAGATAAACATAGTAGCCATAGGTTTCTTACAAATAGAGGGAGTTGTTTATGATGAGACACTTGATTCAGTGAACCTGATACATTTCCATCCGTACTATCATCCATGAGTTGGAAACTATATCAGATAGATAGATTCTTTATGAGTTTTAATTTCAGTAAGAATGTTGTTGATCCAAACCTATATCTTTACAGTATTCGTGACTAGTGTCTGATCCTGATCTCTTATTCAGAAAGACTTGTTGTTGGATACAAGTGATCCTTGAATTCTGAATTCAAGATGAAGAATATGAGTATGATGCACTACTTCTTGGGACAAGAAGTATGCTAGAGGAATAATAAGATGTTTCTGGGTCAAGGAAAATATACAATGAAAATATTAAACAAGTTCAGTATGACAGAATGCAAAGTCCACCATGATAGATTTAAAGAAGAATATTAATGATGACTCAGACGAGATTGATCCATAGCCGATTGGATCACTGATGTATCTGGTTAACACTAGACTTGATTCATGCCATGCAGTGAATGTGCTTAGTCATGTCATGATTCAACCAAGACAGACTCACTAGACAACAAGAAAACATGTATTAAGGCACAGTTGGATATGTCATGAGATATACCTCCAGTATGAACTTGAGTTTGCAAGATATGCCGATTCAGATTGAGCAAGAAGTACAATGGACTGGAAGAACACATATGATTGATGTTCTTTTGTAAAGTTTGACATAGTTACCTAATGCAACAAGAAACAAAACTGTGTGGCCTTGAGTACCACAAAGGTAGAGTATATAGCACCAAGTGTGTGAAGCAATGTGGCTTCACAAGCTTCTGATGGATTTACTTGACCATGAGATGAATCCTATGATGATAACCAAGAGTTGTGTGTAAATCTTCTTAAGAACCTATTGTTTCTTGATGAATCAAACATGATGAGATGAAATATCCTTATACCAAATATATGATGCATAGGAAAATCGTACACATACAATACCTTCCTACACATGAGTAGATTGTAGACATCTTCACCAAACCAACTTGGTAAAGAATGTCTCCCTAGCTGAGAGTTAGTGTTGATGATTGCATCTATGTGAGACATTCTCCAAATTACAAACCTCTGAGATGTGGATCATTGCAGCTATGTGATTATTTCTCTCATCTTACAAACCTGAGATAAATCCCTTAAACAAGGGTACGTGGTTCCTGCCGAAAACAGAGCTAGAACGTAGAGATGACCTCCTCCATTCATAGATTTGAGAAGAAATCCAGATGATTATCTAGTGGGAAAGGTGATCTATCACGTTAGACGTTCTTGTGGCTAAGCACAAGGTGAACGTGTGAAATCCCAAAGTGCTAGGTGCATCGTCATGTGAACAGAAATGAAGATGATGTATTATCCTCCTCTAAGCAACAGAGTTGATGAGAAAACTCTAGATGATTCTCCTGTGAGAGGCAGTAGGAAAGAAGATCTGTAGAATGGACGTGCCAGTGGATGAGCACAGGTGAACGTGTGAATATTTGGTTATCATGTGTGATGTAGTGATCCAGAGATATGGAAATCCATATGGATGTGCCCCTAGTGGATGAGAACTAGTGGGTGTATCAGATCCTTTGCTATATTGTACAAGAGTCAGACTTGCCTGTAACCCTAATTGTAATGTAAAGGGTACAGGTCGGCCCTACCTTAATGTGATTGGTAATTAATGTAAAAGATAATTAATATGATTAATATTAATTATATTATAAGCTAAGGGATTTCGGCCCTGTTGTGCCAGTAGACACTTTTGTTGACAGGATTAGGTTAGTATAACTAAAGGTAAATTCCTCATTGAGGAAATATATCTTTCATGTGAGTTTGGAAATTTCAGTAAGGAAACTTATTTGGAAAAGGTGTGCACCCCTCTTGGGCACTAGAGTTATAGGGTTTGAGCACCCTCTTGTGTGTTGGGGTTTATCTTGGTGGTGAAGGTCTTTCTCTTGAGGAATATAGAAAAGGATTTGGCTAGGTTTTCTTTCGTTATTGAGAAGGGTTTCCCAGGATACTTTTTATGTTCTTGTGCATGGTGCTTCTTCTTGTGATCTTGGTTGCTGCAACATTTATGGTTATCGTTAAATGATAAAAATGGAATGAACTTCATGCTTAACCTAGATTATTGAAAAATTCAACACAATGGTGTTTGAATTCGTTGGAGTAATCCATCTACACACTATTGTACTAGTAAGTTTTTATCAATGGTCGAAGGGATTTGGTTGAGGAGGTATTTAAATATTTTGTCATAATCACGAACTGACTTTCCTATTCTTTTCTTTATCTCTTTAACTTTTTTTCCAACCAAATGAGCAACATCTTCGACTTTTAAGAATGATAGGAAGTTGTTCTTTATGTCTTATTTCGACCAATTTTGATTCTCTATATAAATTCACAAACCATGTAAGAGCGTGGAGTCAGAGTTGCGCCAAATTGTGCCATTTTTTTATCCTCATTTGTGATTTCTATTGCAACCCATAAATTTTCAAATATGAACCAATGTATTTTTGGATCTTCATCTCCCTCATAAATGGGAATACGATTGAGTCCCATGGTTATTTCCTTTTTAAGAAAAATGGACTTTTGTGATGTTTTATTTATCGAGAGTTTGTACTTGCATGTCATACTTTTAGTCGGTTGTTGTTGTGTCGACTCCTTGTTATAGTCCAAAATTCTTTCTCTATGCATACAAGACATTGGCCCTTCCATTTCAATACTTTGCCAGAATATTGTTGAGCCTTCCTCTTAAAAAAATAGTTTTTGGAGTGTGTATGTGTCCTAATGAACTAATATCCCATGTACACATGTGTGCTTCATGCTAGTTAGCCTGCGCACATATGTATGTTGTATGCTACATAGCCCACTTTTGCCTCCAAAAATTGCAAAAACTATAAAATTGCACGGAATTCTACGGAGTTTATGGGCTATGGAGGGTTTCCTAACCATTTTACCCCTTGTAGCCCATCCCCAAACCAAATAACCATATTTTTCACATATAAAAAGAGTTATTGGGGTGTCATTTAGAATACAAGTAAGAGAATAAGAAAACTCTCCCAAAATCCCTTCCCTTTATTAGCCCAAGTTTTGCATCCCATTCTGTGTTTTAGCCTCAGCCTTTCCCTCTAGCCTTTCTCCTTATGCAACCCTTCCTCCTTCCCTTGGTGATAAGTTGGTTTCGAGAAGCTAACATGGGATTGATGCACTTGAAGCCACAACAAAGGAGCCTGGACCTGGTTCATGGAGCGGTTTCCGACAAAGGTTGTAATTGTTTTGTCTTGAAATTTAATAAAAGAGTTGTTCCTTGTCCCAAAATCTTATGTTTTCATGCTTTTTTTTATTGATTCATTTATATATATATTTATAAACTTTGAAAGTGATCAATAGAGATTGAATGTGTTGTATCATTTTCTTCCTAATATTTTGTAGGTCAACTTTGAGAGGAGATCTGCGATCTAGGAGGCTGCAATAAGAGAAAGAGATCTATGCAACCGCAAGGACTAAAGGTGCACCCATTAACCCTATTTCCTCTCTATGGTCACTTTGTTTAGATGATTTTTGGGTAGCTTAGGGGTAGAAAAATATTTTAATGGAAATCATCTCTCTACCTTTACCTAGACCCAATAAAAGGGGATTTTCTTGTAGCAGAATTGGCAACTCCACTGGGGATTGTCTCTAGGATCTTAGTGGGATGTTTTGGTTAGATTTGGTTTTTCAGTTTATTTTTTATTTTTCCAAGTTACTGAGTCAGTTAGGGTCACTGGTCACCTTCCTGGTGCCTACCAGTCTTCCTTGCCCAGTTGGTTATCCAAATCGTTTTTCTTTTTGAAAGATTGCAGGTGTGTGCGCCATGTCCTTTGTATAGCCCACGTACATATGTGGTCAGGATAGTATACAACCCACGCACACACGTAGGATTCTTGTCCTCATCACACATCTCTGTGTTTTGGGAAGGTTTTAAAAAAAAAATCTTTTTCTTTTCTCGCAAGAAGCTTTGTGCTTCGTAGGCATTCTTTAACTCTTCAAGATCTCTGTTAATGGTCTTTGGTTGGATTAAAGATTTAGTTTATCTTTTACTTTGAAAATAACCCCTGTTGCTTCTTTATTTTCTTTTGTTTTCTTTGAAGGTTTAGGGTGAACTTTTAAGCGTTGGATCCTCCTATGGATTCTAGTGAATCCCTGTAGTTAAGTAGTGGTTTAGGGTCTATGTTAGTATTGGGTTTTTTTTTTTCTTACCTTGTTAGTTCTTTGAAAAACAAAAAGTATCATTTACTTGTGATTTTTTTTTCTTTTCTAACCATTTCAAAAAATCAAAAAGTTGTTGCATTTAGTTATGAATTTTTTTTGGTAGGTGTGGCATAGTTTGTTTATTACAAAATAAAATATTTGTATCTCCAAAGTTCCTTCTTTGATATTTCCATGAAATTTTAGTAGTTTTCATATACATTGTAAAATGAAAAAGCACATTCTAGGAAACTTCTTGCATTTTTAGGACCTTGGACTACTTTACTTAGAAACGTTTGCATTTACAAATATTTAAAAGCCATTTTTTAATAGTAGAACCTAGTTTTTTTTTGCACAAATGATCTAAAGTTTTATTTCTTCCCTTTCGTCTCTTGTAAACATCATAAGTTGCACATCTGTACCATTTTAAGTAAATCAAGCCAATTAAAATTAACATTTAACACTTAAAATCAACTAGACTTCTATTTTTAGGGTTCACCAAGTAGTCTAGGTTCTATGGCCTCAAAATAGGTGTGGAGAGGAAACTCTTCAAGGATGCCTAAACAAACATAAGAGTCTGTGATAGGGAGTGTCAAAGTCTAGTTTCGTAAGAGTCAGCCAAGACCCCCCTCTAACATAGGGGATAAACACGAGTTCGTGTGAGGAAAAGTAGAGGAGATAACTGCTCAAAAGTTGGACCAAGCGTAGTGGATATCGTATATTGAGGGTCGTTATTGTTCATTAGACTGATCGAATTTAACTACGGAGCCTCGTGGACCTTGAATCCATTCGATATCCTTAGTTGTCTTCCAGACTATTTTTCTTTAGTGCCCTTGAAAGGCTTCAAACTTTGTTATCTTGCTCATTATGATTAGCTCGACTGTCGACTGTACCCACATGGTGACTGATTGCAAGTTAGAAACTTAGTATCCTATTTTTAGGGACTTACATAGGTGATTTTGGGGGTATACCATGATACCTAGGGTAGACTTCAGATCACGCTTTGCAGAGTATACCTAGAGGGTGTTTCCGTGTTCGATTTACACTTGCACTAGTAAGTTGCTCTAGTGTCGATTGGCGTAATTGCTCTTCCTGCAAGTCAATTATTTGCCTAATTTTTCATTAGGAAAATTTTAGTGTGTGTTCTATTTTTCATGCTAGCTCAACCATAGGGTGTTGGTTGATCATTTCACAAGGTGGAATATCAACAACTCCATCATTCATGTAGGATTCAAGGTCTGACGTCGGTTACTTTGGAGCCACCTCCACCACTGTTGAGGTGCAGGCTAGATCAAGAGGTTTCATTTGAGGTGAACGAGCCACAAGAAAATATACCCAAGATGGATCCTAGAGAATAATTTCCTGCATCGTAGGATTCCATCATTTTTTACCTTGAATTTGAAGACTTCAGGCCTGCAAACCCTTCGATCATCGAATTGTCGACACCGCTTCTTATTCAAATAGTCATGCCTCAAGTGACTTCACATGAATGTCAGTTTGTTAGACAAGTGATGATGGAAGCATATAGTGTTACTTCTGATGGGAGTCCTCATATTCATATTCCAGCTTTAGTGGGAGGAGGTGTTGTGCCTCCTCCCCCACCTCCACCTATCAGGACTAGAGTTATCTAGACACTCACTACTTTGAGTAGTGACATGATCCCATCAACGAATTTGACCACTGTTCCTTCTATCCAGAATGTGTATGGTTCTCCCTTTTCATATGGGATGCTCGGTTTTGATTCTAGTTCAGTCCTAACCTACTCTACTCTACAAACCATTGGTTTTGGGGAAGAGACATCTAATGCTCCCTTGCAAGGATCTATTGCAAACACCACTACCCTATTCAACGCCATCCCTTAGTTTGGGGTTCATATCCCTCCTTCATCCCCTTCGCTCAGAGGGGCTTTCCAACAATCGATTGGGCCTAACACCAACTCTAGTTTATTTAGTGGGGGGATTTATGGACCTCAGTACTACATGAATCTGGAAGGATCTAATCCTTTTTCTTTGTTCGATGCATTTGGGAATAATGTTTTCTCATCGTCTACTTTCTGATAAGGGGGAAACCCAATTTTTTGTCAAACAAAACCTATGCAAGGTTTCATTCTTTCGTAGGGAGAGATGAAGAGAGTTTACTCCTCACAAGGTCTTGGAAATCCTTGGTAGGGCTCGTTTCCATCGCAAGGGATGTCAATCATGGGAAACCCCTCCCACACTCAGTGTAACCTTGGGAAGGGTTCAATACCTATGCTAGAAGGGTCCGCTAGGGGCATCCCCAACCAAGGTTCTTGAAATACTATGCAGGGAGAAATCCCTACACAAGGCATGTCATACAACTACGAGATTTATTTGATGATGCAGAATAAAATGAAAGATCCTTTTAATGGAAACAACCACCATGGTTTATAGAAAAACCATGCCTAGTAGACAAAATTTTCCTAGCAACCTGGTGCCAGCCAAAATCTAGGCCCCTCTTTTCATTTCAATTCACCATAACCAAGACTACCTTTCTGGCAACTCTTCATTTTCTATACTTGTCGAGACTTTTGAACAACTCGATACGTCATAATCCGCATTGGCCCCCCATGCCAACTAAGTTGCCCTTGGACATCCCTAAGTTTGAAGGAAATCTTGGCAAAGATCCAGGTGATCATATTACCACATTTCATTTATGTTGTTCATCCAACTTGTTAAAGGCTGATTTCGTTCAGTTGTGTTTGTTTCAACACACTCTTATAGGGGGTTTCCCGAAATGGTATAGTGAACTCGAAAACTCGAAGTATGCTTACTTTAACGACCTAGATATGGTATTCTTAAACCATTTCCATTTACTATTAAGATACGATGTCGACAATGAGTTGTTGGCGAACTTTGAGTAGACAAAATATGACCATATCTCAGATCACATTCAAGAATGAAGATGACAAAATAGTTTGATCAAAGTTAAGGTCCCTCCCACATTTTTTCTCGAGTGGTTCCTATAGTTTTTAGTTCCTTGCGTATCCAAAGAAATCATGATGTCAAGGGTTTTTTCCGACACAGAGGATATCATGAGAGCCCAATAATTGGAGTTGATTTACTCTCAATATGGCATGTTATACGAGATCATTCCTGATGCACCATGGTCGAATTTTGACAATATCAAACAAAATTTTGGGCCTTACGTCGATGGAATAGTAGGATCAACACAAAGAAATTACACAGATCAGTTGACCAATCAATTACATCAGTTATTGATTCAAAAAATTGTGGCCATAAAAACTCCTAGTTAGGCTACCCCCATAGCCCAAACGTCAGATGTACATAGTGTGCAATCGACAAATCCCAAGGGTCACTAGAAAACCGAGGGAAAGAGGAAATCTAAAAACAGGAAGGGTAAGGGAGATAAGAAGGTTGTGAATAATGTTGGCGAGGGAAAAAATGAAAAGAGAAAGGTGAAGTTTCTATGTAATATTTTCATAGACGACCACTTGACTCACCAATGCCCTTGGCTTGAGGAAGCCCAAACGTTATTGACAGAACAACAACCCACTTTGCTAACAAAACCTTTTCCAAAAGGGTAAAATTTGACTCAAGCTTCCTCATCCACCAACGCGCCTAGGGGAAATTAGGGAGTCCCCATGCCTAATGCTAACAATGGATCCAAATTTTTTTATATGATGAAATACAAAGCTAATATACAGACTAGGGCTCATAATTACGAAATTATAGAATCTGTTGAGAAGGGAAAATAAGAATCCAACTCACTTCCTCCTCTTCAAATTGAGAATACTTTGGGAGAAACCATGACTCAAATACCTAAGGGTTCATTCAAAAAGGATTCTCACAACCCAAACGTAAGGGATGCTCAAAATTAATCCATCGTGGAGGATATGGAACAAAGTCCTTATGAAATGTCTTCTCTGGAATTCCTCCATAGTTTCCCCTCATAGAGAAAATAATTGTTGTCTATCTTGGGAGCGGTTGAGAATACTAACTCAGGAATGATCATTTTTTACCCTACAGATTATAAATGTCATCTTCCTCACCACGTCGCTTTTCAAATAGTAGTGGTGTATGCCACAAAATCGTTGACATAGAACATTTTCCATATGGTAGTTGATGAGGGTGACTCGACTTGCGTGATGTCATTGGCATGTTGGAAGGCCATTGGCCAACCTGAGTTGTCTCTATCACCCATGTTACTAACCGCATTTTACCATTGATATTTTATACCACGTGGAATAATTCCCTTTTTCCCAATGCATTTGGAGGGAAAACCTTTGTGTGTCAAAGTAGTTGTCGATGCACCTCTCGAATACAATATTTTGTTAGGGTGGAGTTGGACATATGTTATGACAATGATTGTATCCACTATTTTTTGAGTCTTATGTTTTCCTCACGAAGGTCAGATCATAACTGTTGATCAGGTATCCTTCTCCCATCCTAACTCTTCAGCGGGGGTATCCAATGTATCGATGATCGATAACCTGCAGCCATGTACTGTCAACTTAGGTGTCAGATTGTTCTTGTAGTGTACCTTTTAGATTCCCAAGGCTTTTAACGCACTATGTAACAATCTGTACACACTTTTCACATAATACATACAGTTCAGTATATACTCCACATGCATTTAAACAAGTAAACACATTCTACACAGAGTATTCATATGAATTATTGCCATAATTTAACCATCGATTGCACTTCATAATAATTCATATACACAGCGGAAAACATGATAATATATACAACACAGTCATGCCAAAAATGTGGTAAAAATATAATTAGACACTTATCTTATGACAGTGGAGAAATCCACCAACCAAATGCAGGCCTTCCATGAACCTCTCAGCCGTAGACTGCACTACTCCTCAACTCAACAGTGGGTCACCCCCGAGCTGGGACTGAGCTCCACCCTAGGGAAAGGAATCCAGACTCAGGCTGAGGTTACAAGGAAAACAACACTGGAATATCTGGAAGGACTCTTCCCAAAGATGCCATCTTACGCCCACTACTACCAGACTCTCATTCCCCACATGCCTGTTCCGCCCAGGGGTATACACCTTCACATGCACAGTCCATCGGTGCTAACCTCCCTCTCTGGGTCTTGGCAATAGGCCAGATCAGGAAGTCTCCGAGCCTGTAGCTGGTGATGGGAACTCTCTGGAAGAAACCACTTCCCAGCAAACTCTTTCACCTAGAAAGAGTTTCTCACAGGCCAACAAGCCTCATGCAGTCCAAAACTACGTGCCACAAAAAACACAGGGAAAAACAGACACAGGCTTTCCCAAACCAGTTCAGTAGTCACAGGATGATCTCACGGTCAAGATTTCAGAACAGGGACTCCACGCATAGGCTATCTCAGCTTCCCCGAATAACAAAGATTCTTCCACTTGAATTCAGCACATGCTTCCCGTTCAGGGAATGCACACATGGGTTTTCTCAGAGACAGACATAGAATCCATGGCTCGGGACAGGGTGTACATGGATTCTTCCGAACAAACACAAGCTTTCTTTCCCCATATTATAATTACACCAGGAACTCCTACAGACTGGCTCGCACCCATCACCTCGGGACAGTCGGGTTGAATGGAGGAAGAAAACTTCTCACGGCTCATCCCAGCCTTTAAGTGCATGCGCTAGGGTTGACACTTGTCACCCAGGGAACTGCATGCATTCCACCAGCACACGTTCCTCCCACCACTTGGGAAATCACGTGTCCTTCCAAAAGGACTTAGGATAAAAACATATGATGCACATATCTTTTTGAAACAATATTAAAATATTATTTCCAGGTTCAAGCCCCTAGGCTCATCACTCAGCCCCTTTCCCACTTTCCAGCCCCTAGTTCCTTGCGCACTCTACGGACGCTCAGTCCCCCTTCACTCATTCATCGTGGTTGGTCTGCACCTGGCGGTGTTTATATTTTATTAAATATTCTGCATACTTACAAGTACAACAACAGGCTCCTGGCCTTCCACACTTAGGCTCCCTAGCCTAACAAACACATAAGCCTACTAGCTTATGCAAAACATGGCTCACCAGCCTATAGACATGTTTACAATTCATTTCATATATCATGATCTGTAACGGGGCTTGGCCTTGGGGACACTACAATCCCCCTCCCCTTATTTTTGCATTGTCCTCAGTGCAACTTTACATCGCATCTGCAAGTTCTTCAAAATTTTCAAAAAGGTGCGGGTACTCTACCCACATAACATCTGCATGCCCCCATGTCGCGTCCTCAAGACCGTACTAGGTCCACTGGACCTTTACAAGCTCTATAGCTCGATTCCGGAGCTGTTTTCTTTTCCTGTCCAATATGCGTATAGGATGTACTTGCAGGACACCTTCTGGTTCCACCTGAATCACAGTCCAATCGATAACATGATTAGCATCAGGTACATATTTCTTAAGCAGTGAAACATGAAACA
>ML781968.1:332309-357981 GCA_009831015.1 Picea engelmannii | reverse complement strand
GTTAGATATAATAAATGTAAGAGGACTTCTTAGAAGGTTCTACTTCTAGAAGATTCCTCCTCTAGAATGTTCTTAGGTGATGGTAGCACTATATAAAGGGGTTCAAGCAATGTAATGAGACAGGAAGAGAAATATTGTATTTGTGAGCAGTAGCACAATAGGAGGATGCTCCCTTGAAGAGGAAAGTGAACAGGAGAGGATCCCTTCCATAATAGGATCCATTGTATGGTATTTCCCTACCTCAAGGGTTTGGTAATAATAAAGTATGGTTTCTTCTATATTGATTTGTGGATCTATTGTGTATTCAGTAGTTGTGTTGATTATATCTTCAGATCTGGTATTGGTACTTAACATTGATCCATGTATCGTTGAACATGAAATCAAAACTTGCCCCAATGTTAAACTTGTTTGACAGAAGCTTCTCCTGGTCAATCCTCACAAGGCAGTGATGATAAAATATGAGGTAGATAAAATCAAGTATTATTCTTAGATCAGTCTCATGAGCATTACTTCTTGTATATATGTATAGATTTATTTATACAGTCTTGTATTTTCTTATGGATGTGTAGTTTATTGTGTTTCTTTTCACTATGGAAGATGTCAAGTGAATCAAAGGTCTATGTTGGGTTCACAAATGGTGCTAGCCGACACACAAATAACAACTTGGGTTATTTTTTCACCTTTTGGTGAGTTGATGTCTTCTGGAGGTATTTATTTAGGTGAAGAAACCAATAATTTTTCTATGTACAGTGCCATAATATAATTACTATGTGATTCCTTGTCACATGGTATTTCTCACCTGTGGGTTTATCTAGATGCTCCACTGGTCATGTCTCAGCTAAATGGAGCTTACCGTGACTACGATCCCACCTTTCAACTACTATTCTTTAGGGTACGTCTCTTATAATGTTATTTTGATTATATTACTTATATTCATGTTCCTAGAATATCTAATCAACTAACAAATACATTGGCTAATCAAGTATTAGATTGGAATGTTGCTCACACATAAAAGTAAGAACACACACATACACGCACATGTAAATACATTTGTTTATCAATCTCTCACTACAGAGTATAAAATGTTCCCTCGGCACATGTGTGGTTCAGTAATAACTATGTTCTAGGCCTATTGGCCCTAATATAATGAACTACAACATTCACTAGATGCTAGAACAACTGGACCCAAATCTTTGGCACCCCTACAACATGTGGATGCATAGTTGGGGGAAGTTCCTCTATCTATGGCATGGACACTGCAGAAGTGAGAGATATCATGTTCCTCTCTACTCGTCATAATACTCTCTCAACCTCTCTGGCTAGGGGTCCTTCTGCATAAGGATAACCCTTGATCACTGGAATCTGATGGGTTCACCAGTCAAAAAATTTGTTGTTGAAATCCTCCTGGACTCTCCCCGCACCTTGTCTATGCAACAAATATTCCCACCTACACAATGTTGGAAAGGAGGAAATATGGCCTCATATTGTCTCCCTTGGGCTAAGGTTTGACATTCTCTAAAAAAATAAAGTGCACATCTTGAACCCGAAGTTCTTGTTCGTTCTTCTTCGGAATTTGGTTAGTTGTTTCTTAATGCATGTCATGTGAGCATTGTAGTGCTCCAGTTAAAAAAAGTGGCATATAGACACTGAACTGCACAATGCATTTTTGCATGAGAATCCTGATGAAGTGTTGCAGATCCCGTGATCCACCCAATCATGAAGAGTACCAACAAATATTGAGGCTAGTGATCTTATGTATCAGACCTTGAGATCTTACTTTCTCAGTACTAGCATCACAATACATCCCAATATAGTACTCTATGTTATATGGTCCTGGAGGAAAGGTCCTCAAGTTGACCATTTCCCCCCTCCTAGAGAGGTCGGTCAAAAAATAAATGTCCTCTATCGTCGGAGTTAGTTATTGGCCCTCTAGCATGAAGGCCTCTGCATCTATATGTCAGTAATTTATCAAGTGGTTCAGTAATTTGGGTTGTGCCCTCATGAATGGACATTGAAAAAGTTTCCACATACCACACTACTTAAGCATGGTGATATCCCCTAGATCCTCCTCTACCAAGATATTTAATTCTTCATGTTCCCTTTCCCACCAATGAACATACATCCTATTTCAAAAACTTGGTGAGGTTAGCCCCTTGTTTCACTTTTTTTTTCAAGTTAAAAAATATGTATGCATGTTGTCTTTAAGACAATCATGTATGTACGTATGATAAGTGTTAATTTGGCCACGTACATATGCATAATGGGCATGGAAAACCTGCATACATGCAAGCCCGCACGTTTTACAAGGGATCACATCCTCCAAACAATAAACTAAGCAATAAATAATGGATGAAAATGAAAGGAAAGGACATTTGTACTTACTTGGTTCAGGTGTGAGGATTTTTTGTCCACCGTGGCTCCTTGAATTCGTGTTTTGAGGAAGAGGGTTTTTTACCTTTTTGGTTATTTTGTAAAGTGCAATGGTTAAAATGAGTTGTCCACCTCTATGTATGGATGTTTTTAGCCCCTTTTTCCCCAATTTGGTCCTCTTTTTCTCTTTTCTTGGCCCGATGGCTACTTGAGTTATTTTTTGAGAGATCTTTGGGTCATTTTAATGAACTTGTTCTTTTGGTTTGGTGTTTTCTATGAGATGGGATCCACTCATATCATCCCATGGTAAAAGTTGTTTTTCGACATTTTAATAGAGGTTAGGTTCTCACCACCTTGCATCTTGCATATTGTTCACTTTTTAACTTTTCCATATGATCAATCCCACTGAAGTGTGACACATAACCTTCTATGTTTCTTTAAAGTGTCGTATTTAGGTGGTAAGGACTTCCTCTACATGGATGCCCTAGGTAGATCCTTTGCTGCATTTTGGAAGCCATGCCATGATTTTTATCCATAGGCTTGGGATTCCTTTTTAGTCCCACCAGGATTGTATATCGAAGCCTCATTCTTCTTCATCTTTTTTGGCTCATACCCAAGGGAGTCCCTATGAGCATATTTTGTTTTCTTTCAGGCGCACTTAAACTTTGAAAGAAATATCTAACATGAGATTATTTATTCTTTTTGGTCACGTTTATATTACTTAAGAAAAGAAGCCCCCTTGGAGTCTTCTTTAAGCCATGTTTAGACTCTCTAAAATTTAAAAGATTGTCGAGCGATCTTGTTTCCCTTCACGCTCGTCAAACTAAAACTTGAAGGCACATATGTCTAGAGGTATTTTATCCATTTTTCAGTCCATATGGTTAATTCATGAATAAAGGTATTCCCTAGGATCTTTATTTCACAAGGAGAGTATTCTTAGGAGTAAGTTTAACCCTTTTTCGGCCCTGAGGGACTAGAATTTTGAAAAAAGGGTCATTCTTCTTGGTTTTGGTTTATATTTTTTTCGAGATTTGGAGATTATCTACGAAAAAGGAACTCCCCTGGAGTCCATATTTAAGCTCTTTTTAGACTCCGTAAATATGAAAATATCATCGAGTGACCTTCTTCCTTTCACACTCGTTAAGTGGTCCAGAAAGAATATTTATTTTGCATAATTTTAACCCTTTTTCCGAACAATATATTATCTAGGAAAAAGTATGCCTCGAGAGACATGTCTCACCAGGAGAGTTTTACTAAGTTATATTTTATACTTTTTCGAACTTAGAAAAATCTTGTGAGTCCATAGTTAAGCTCTTTTTAGACTCCTTAAAATTGAAAATCAATGAAGTTTTGTGCCTGATGATCGAGATCCTCTAGTCTTTCCTCGATATCATTTTAAAGACCTCAGGGTAGTGAGTCTTACACGCCTATTATACTCCTACCTCAATTTTGAATATCTTCAAGTTATTTCTCAAGCTATGAACTCTTGACCTCCATCCACAGGAGTTGATGCTTCTTGACGATGCATATTGTATTGTACTTGTATATCTTTAGATGATTTTGAGATGCAGATTTGTTGTGTATTTCTCATGGATACAATTTATATAGAAATTTATATGACATGGATATGCAGTGTACTTGATTGGTAGCAATGCTTAGTTCATCCAGAGCATAGGTATTCCTGCCTTAGAGAGTTTATCATTGTTTTGCAGATGGCACGCTCACAAAAAATTGTCTCATGCTCACTCAATTACATGCCTTCCCACTAGTAAATATATTGTAATGTATTTCAGCCATAAATTTCTCTTCTCACCTCACACATTAGGGGGCATCTTTTATAGTCCAAAATTCCTTATCTATGCATACAATACATTGGCCCTTCCATTTGCATATTTTTCCAAAATAATGTTGAAGCTTCCTCTTAAAAAACCATTTTTTGGAGAGTGTACGTGCCCTGTTGACCTAATAGCCCGCATACACACACATAATGCATTGATAGTTATTTGGCATACATACAGATGTTGCATGATATATATCCCTCATTTACCTCCAAAAGTTGCAAAAAATATAAAATTGCGCAAAAGTCGGCGAAGGTTACAGGCTATGGAGGGTTTCCTAATCATTTTACCCCTTGTAGCCTGTCCCCAAACCAAAAAACCATCATTTTCTCATACAAAAAGAGGTCTTAGGGTTTCATTTAGAAGACAAGTAATAGAATAAGAAAACTCTATCAAAATTCCTTCCCTTTCTTACCCCAAGTTTTGCATCCCATTCTGAGTTTTAGCCTCAACCTTTCCGTCCATCCTTTCTTCTTATGCAACCCTTCCTCCTTCCCTTGGTGATAAGTTGGTTTCGAGAAGATAACATGGGATTGATGCACTTGGAGCCACGACAGAGGAGCCGAGACCTGGTTCATGGAGCGGTTGACGACAAATATTGTAATCTTTTTGTCTTGAAATTTAACAATAGAGTTTGTCATTGTCCCAAAATCTTATGTTTCCATGATTTTGTTGATTTATGCATTTATATCTATGTCTAAACTTTGAAATTGATCATTAGAGATTGCATGTGTTGTATAATTGTCTTCCTAATCTTTTAAAAGTCATCTTTGGGAGGATATCTGTGATCTAGGAGGATGCAACAAGCGAAAGAGGTCTACATCAACCGCAAGGACTAAAGGTGCACCCATTAACCCTCTTTCCTCTCTCTCGTCACTTTGTTTAGATTATTTTAGGGTATCTTAAGGGTAGAGAAATATTTTAAGGGAATTCATCGTTGTACCTTTACCTAGAACCAATATAGGGGGATTTTCCCCGTAGCACTCCTCTATCGGTCAATCTTTTGTCAGATAGTATTCGAGAAGTAAGTTTTCCTTCTTCTCTTTTGGATTTATTTCCTTAGTTTGACAACTTTGATCTTTATACTCAACGATACATCGTTCCAACATATGTGTTGGTTCATGACTATAATATACTACATTTTGTGTTCCTTTGATATGATATCTGGTAGGGGAGTTAGCTCCACATGATCCTTCATGTGGAAGAGCATGTTATCAACTTCATTTAGGTTTATTTATGTCTTGAATATGAGCATATCATGTATATTCCCATGCTCATCAATTCTATACCATAACCTTGTAGATTGTTCGTCGATCTAAAGCCTTTGTTGTAGGAATTCTTTGATTCGAGGGCTAGTTACTTGGACATGAGGAGTGCATATTGCAGGTCTCGAGTATTCATAATCTATGATCTTGAGTTGGTATTCAAGTTGATGGGTGCCCATTCTAGCCTCTATCAATTGTACTTCATTACTTTTGTCGGCGGTCACCATGGTTGTTTTTATTGCCATATCTGGTTGATTCCTGTCAAACTCAGACTACTCACATGCTTTATCAGGATGATCCTCCTCGACTATTTTTCTATTCAAATTATGATTGTTGCACATATTAAATATCTCCTCTGTTTCCTTTTTCCTCTTGTCTTGCTCCAATTTTTGGATGTCGATTATTTTCTTGTAAATTTTCTTTCCTCTCGAAGACATTTATGCTTCACTCACATGAACTCTGGTATGATCTTATTTTTCTTCTTTTGTATCCTTGTACCTTGATTGTGGGAAATATTCCCACTTCTCATATTTTTATTCCAATTTACTATTCGGTAGTGGTATTATTATTCGAGGTCGGTACTTAACAATGCAACTGAATCCTTTTTCAAGCATAAATTTATGGAGTAGTTGTTGTTCCAGAATCTGTACTTAAGGCTAGGAAGTATAGAGTCTAGGCATCCAGAAAAGGGTAAAAGATAAGGGAAGGAGTGAACAACTAGAAGAGAAACTATAGTGGATTTATAAGTTGTCTGTGTCTAACTTTCACTTTTTCTTGCATGGTTATGTCTCATTCAATGGCTGCCCATGAACATTCTAGTTTGACCCGGGTGGTTGCAGTTCTTAGGATAGTGTCAAAGAGGTTTAAAGTGATGCTGGATTGGTCTGAGAGGTTGGGTTCTATGTGAGGTTGCCTTGCAACAGGGACAGTCATCTAAGGAATAGAGATTTAAGAGGTTGTTTTTTTTTTTTTTTTTTTGAGTTGTTGATTCAATTTTTTGATTTATACGAGAGAAAAAGAAATCCCGTGAGACAAATTAATAGTTTAACAAATTGAAGGCCATCTTCCGTAGCTGAGTTAAAAATTTGGAACCATGTATGAAATGAAAGAAAAACATAAAGCTGTCAGACAATGTGAGGCATCATTTCGAGAGGAATCTCACACTGTAATAGAAGAAGAAAAAGAAGAGAAACACTTTAATGAAGCGTAAAATATAGCGATCTAAGTAATCCACACGTCTTGTTCCTACTAATAGCCTATACAGAGGAAAAACTGCAAATAATTAGATAACTAAAACATGATTGCCACAGTAGAGGTTGTACCAAATTGCAGTCAAAGCATTCATCAGAGATGCATATAAAAATGTCATGAAGCATGAAATAACAGAAGAAAGCACATAAATCAATCTTGATGGAATATGGAGTCTTCAATTCACTTTGCATTAATTCTTGGCGATGGAAAATTTCTCTATTACAATATGCCAAAAGAAAAAAGCATGTTGGTTTTTCTTCAAAATGCCTATTTATACAAGCCTAAGAAACACTTCAAATTCCATTTGTTCTAGAAACTTTTGATTACAATTGAGGAAAGAAAGAATTTCATTCTCTCTCTCTCTTTATCTTCCCCCATGCAGGCAGAATGCCTTCCTTTCTTTTCTCCTTTGGCTCCAGAAATAGAATGGATTGACATCTGTCACTATTTAACACCAGAAGCTTGCCCTTTTGCCTGCTCAATGCAATTGACGCACCTTTCAACCAACTGGGCTATCAACTTGGAAGGCTCTTCTTGGTTGTTGGCCTCAAAGGTGTAACAACTCTTCGCCAACTGTGGAAACCCTTTTCCCACTTGTCGATCTTCTGTGACGATAGAACACAATTGTAGGCTTGGATATACTAGTCATTTGTCCACTTGGACCATATCAACCTAGCTTATTTGGGATATTTCAGCTCGCTCCTTCTCTTCATTTTCCTTGATATCTATTAGGTGTTTATCTATATTTATTTTTCCTAGCATCCTAGCACTGCCCTCCTTATCAAGGTCTAGCAAAGTTTTATTTATTAAGGAAAATGTTTCTTAACAAGAAGTCTTCACCTCCTTAGCTCTTCCCCTGCTCTCTGATATATTCTAATCCCAATCCTTTATTAATATATTTCCTATGGTTTGTTATGCAATGGATAATTTGGAGCTACTGACCGCCTCTATGTTCGTTGTTGCTATCACAGCATCCTGGAAAGCAACCCGAGCTGCCCCAACTTCTCTTTCTCGCAAAGAGATATCTTTTATCATTTGATCTATCATCTGAAAGTGATGTTAAATGTTTCCCACATTTGCAAGCAAGTCTTGTTGAGCCGGTAATACCTTCTGTCAGATTTCGGTAGCCTGGGCTTGAAAAACCTTTATGTCTAAAACCTGGTTTTCGATAGCATCCAATTTTGATTATAACTGTATAATTTGTTGCTCCTACTAGCTTACCTACATTTGTCTTATTTGCACCGACTGATGCACTTGCTGAAGGTCAGATCTAAGTTTCTCGATCTCCTGCAGATCATTTATTCTGGCTTTCTCGAGGATTTTCCTCATCTCATCCCTGGCATTTGCTTCTGCCATAGACACCTTAGCCTCCAACTTGCCGATCAAGAGGTTATTCCATTTCAAATGGGCCTTCAAAGTTTTGACTAAGTACTGATTGGTTGTAGTGTAAGCCCCCAGTGTTCCTGCTATCTCATAGATGAATTCCTCCTCTTCTATGACCTTTCCTTCTGTCATGATTTTAAACCTTTTAGCCACTGTGCCCTCTTTTTGATATGATTCTTGCTTCACCACGACCTTCCTTTTCTTATCAAAGAAAAATTCATTTGAAGGTAACTCTTCCACAGAAATGGACGCTATCTCTTCATTAAAAATCCATCACGCATCGGGATTCCCCTTTGTGAACTGTAAGGGTGTGATAAGAATAATCGAACTACCGATTTCCTTGGATAATTTTTTAGGAGTAGTGTCTGTGACCGTCTCTTTTGATGTGTTTGGTGAGGTGTCGCCTGCCTTTTGTGAGGGTATCTTAGCTTAAATTAGTACCCGCTTTCCTGGTGCAACTGCCTCTGGGTTTGTCTCTCCTCGATCGGGGATTTCGGTTCCATGTTCTGAGGTATCCTTTTCTTCTGTCCCTTCCTAATTTTTCTCCTTGATAGGACTTGAGTTCTTTGAGCCTTTGGCTTTTGTCTACTGTACGTCTGGAAACTTAGGGGTTTTGCCCTATAAAATTAGGGGGAGGCAACTCTTTCGATGCTCCTCAAATTTGAGGAAATTAGCCATATCTTCGAGTGGCAAGGCCTGAATCCGGCTCAGGACTTCATAGTAGGACCTCACACCTTGAAAGATTTCATCATGAGGTGAATCCTCATGTTCGTATCTCTTTAGGCCAAAATTCACCAAGTGATTACTCACAACCTTATTTGGGTTGTGATTTTTGAACTCAATGTTCACCAACTTCATTTCCTCCAAATTCATGGCCTCGGCTTTGGCATGGCCAAAATCTAATAAAGAGTACACCCCAATGTGAATGGGGAAGGGTGCCCATACCTTCTTCGACAGTCCTTTGAGATCCTTTCTTATTCCACCAAGCATAGCTTGCCTGGCAAGCTCGTGACATATTAGCTTATATCGTAGAAATAACGACAAAACATGGGGGGGAATGGAGGTGCTGAAAACCTTGATGTATGAATACTTTGCTTCTATATACCAATCTACTATGTTGCTTAGGTTGGCTGTGATGTTATCTGAAATCGGAGGAGGTGGATGGATGAAGATAGCAACATGCATCGGTACCATTACCTAGTTAAAAATCTCGTAGATGAAATCTTTGGCCTTATCTTCCCAAAGCTTCGAGTGGTAGACATGGATAGGCTCAACATCAGATGGAGTCCAGCTTCAGCTCATCAATGGGAAAGGTTTCATGAAGAAAATAACGTCCATGATATAGGCAGACATAAAGAATGAAGATGTTCTCCCACTGGCTTTCTGCGCTGGATATTCAGTAATTTGACTGGTGAGACTATCTGACATCATTTTGGCCCAGTCAAAAGAAAAACCTTCAACGACTATATAAATGAGAAGAACCCATGGGATGAAAAAGTGATTTGTTTCCTCCTTCTCATACATTCTACAGGTCATCATCACTACATGCTTGAATTGTGGCTCTAAAGAGGAGATTGAATAAATTCCATTAGTATTGACCTTGAATTTCATGGGGTGTGAAACCCAGTCTTTGATCAGATCAAATAATTTTTTCCCGAACTACTCACATTCCTTATTTTTGAACTCCTCTAGGAATTTGGTATTGTAAATACTATTTGGAGTGGGTAACAATTTATACATTTCCTGTAGGTGCTCTGGTCTTAAAGACCCAATTGCTTCCCTCTGTTCATTGAAAATCATTATGGTCAGGAGGTCTACATGGTCCAGTGCCCATCTAACCATATCATAATAGGGGAGAAGCCATGGCCTTGCTACTATTTTGTGCATCTTCGCTTGAGCAATGATTTTGTATTTGGTGGACATGTCATTGTTCTCCTCATCGTAGGAATCATCTGAGCAATTTATCACCTCGGGTTGTAGAACACTGGAAATATGCATCCATGTTTTAATAGTATTGATAATTTGAGGCAAAGAATCAAAAACAATATCTGAACCTTGGCCTGAGCTCTCGATGACTGCCTTGGGTTATTTTCATGGAGCCATGGTGTATGACCTTGCAATTAGATCACCTTTCGTAAAATATTGAAAACACAGGTAGAAGTTATCCTGGTGAAATAGCTTTGTGCACAATAAAAAGGAAAGTTGAGATAACGAAAGAAAACCCTCTGCTTAAACACTTAAGTTTGTGCTAGTCCTTTTTGACAGAATAGTTAAATGATTTAATGGAAATATTTTAGCGAATAAGCGGGATATTACTGTCAATCACTTCAATGAAATTCAAATAAATGCCATAAATATTTGATGACTCGTAACTTGGGAAAAGGGAAGAAACGTTAAAAGCTTCATCTGTATATTGTACAGTTAAAATCTACTCAAGGCATTAATTAATCTAGCTTATCTCCTTTAATTTCGTGCTTTTAGTCCTTTATCCCCTTTTCGTCACTTGTCATATCAGATGATTTTGCTTCTATCCTTTGAGACCCAAAAGCCCGAAATCACGATGGTGCGAGATTATTTTTAATTTGTGATTTAACTTAGTCTTTTAATTAACCCATATTAATTAATGAATATTACGACTTCGGGGATTGGAGTTACAAAGGTGTTGCATTTCAAGGCAAGAATCGTTGAGTCACGAAATCACGATAGAGAGTAACTATGGTTTAAAAAGATTACTCTTGATATTTACCTGAGTGACTTGAAAAGACTTCGCAACTTTCCATCTCATAGGTTCGGAAAGTGTTCGACGAGTAACTCTTGAAACACGAGAGCACGAGGTGATGACATCAAATGATCTTTACTTAGAGGCTTGATAGCGGTGTTTATAACTAAAACTTATCCCTACTTCACACGTTGGGGTACCGGGGCTTGGTAGGTACATCGTGAAATATGCGAGATCCCGAAATCCGACTTTTGGGCTTAATTATAACCTCTTACTTATTTAGAAAGAAGGGTGGCTCCAACCTTTGAATCAAGAGTATAAAAAATAAAATAATACGTTCCAACATAGGCTCCAACTAGAGATCTCGTCTCCTTGTGGGACGAGAAGGATAGTAGACCAAGTGCCCTTATTGGGTAAATGGAGTCATTAACCTGCTTCTGTGAAACTTGTTTGGAAGAAGGAAATAGAGGGAACTTTGAGGTTTCAACTTTATTTCCGAAAAACTTTCAAAAATCGACACGCTTTCTAAACCAAACTGCAGTCCATTCGGTAACTTTCCCTTTCTCGAGACTAACATCAGGTTTTCTTAATATGATCCAAACGATCTTAGGAAATTCATTAGGTGTTGTAGGTTTTATCTTGCATCAAAATGAAGAAAATTCCACGCTTTAAATCACAGAGGCCTGCATGAACTTGGGTTGTAGATCCAGTTTCGAAAAGGATAATTACCAGAGTGTAATATAATTTACATATGACAACCTTACAGATATCTTAGATATTGCTTCACTGTTAGCGAACTTGTTTAGCACCCCGGTGAAGTTATCTAGTTCCCCTTATTGAATTTCTTTTCACCACTCCAAACTGTGATTTTGCATTTAAATGTTGAGATGAGGGAAATCATTTTATGAATTTCCTTTCATCATCTCTTTGGACTAGATGGGGGCAATCAATTATGAATTTCCTTTCATCATCTATCTTCTATTTTACTTTTGGAATATGAAGTGGAGGCAATCAATTTGGTATAAAGTATACCAGGGGTGATATCTGTGTAATATTCACTATAGTGGCATGTCAACTTTTTTTGAGCACTCTAAACCAACTTTCTCTTTACCTTCAAAACGTCCTAGTCTACAGGAACTTTATGGGAGAATTTATTTCCAAGGGTCTTCCTCTGAGCAAGTATTAACCATCTGAAACCTTTTAAAATACCTAAGAGAGTTAGGATCAACCTATGCATAACTTCATTTTAGCAGGAGACCGAGGAGTTGTGAAGGCCAACTTATTTTCTAAGATTTGTTCGCCAGTTTCCAGAAATAAAGTGTAACCTCTTCTTCCTCTATGGAGGGTATCGAAAGGTGTCAGAGATTAAGGAGAGAAGGCCAAGGATGAAAAGGAAAAAGAAGAAGGCTTTGAACTTCAAAAAATCGGACGTTGACACACAATCCCGACTCTTGGAAACCCTTCTCTCTTTCCTTTTTTTTTTTTTTTTTTTNTTAGGATCCACAATAAATTTGTTCTTTTAAAGACATGTCAGGTGGATATATCATACCTGTGAGACCATGCTACGTTTAAGTGATATTCGTTTGAAAACTAGATGTTTCGAAGATTTATACCCTTGCCTTACCATTTCATTTTCTTCTTAACAAATCTTCTTTTATCACCTGTTTTGGGTGAGTCAATTTCCCCAATGCGTGAGCATCCATTTTCTCCCTTTACTCTGTGGACCGTAAGCCGTAATCCTGCAGGAAAACAACAAGAAAAGTATTAGGGCATCAAGATTTACGGAACTCGACGTATTGAAAACTTTCGTATCTCAACTTCTAAGAAATTTCTAACCTGTTTTATTTGTGATGAAAGTAGAACTTACCAAAAAGCTCTAAAATAAAAGCAAGGAAAACAAACCGGTATATACAGTGGAAATTCAAAACAATCGTTCAATGCACGTAGTGCTTCAAATAACGCTTGTTGACAGGGGCATTGAGGATTTTACCATCTATATTTTCTAATAGAAACTAATTCTTCCCTTCAGAAGCTGTGACTTTGAAAGGTCCATACCAAATATGGTCAAATTTGTCGTGTTTTGTAGAGTCTTCGCTCCCAGCATCCCATTTCAAAACCAAATCACCAGGTAAGAATTTCGTTTCTTTGGACTTATGATTGAATAGCGCTTTCATGTTGTCCTGGTATTTCTGCATCCTTTCGTCCACCTCAGCCTTGTGTTGTTGGACCTCAATCAACTGATTTTTTCTTCTTGTGACATGGTTTGGCTCTTCTTTCTCATCTTGCCAGAGCTTCATCACAGGGAGAACTAGATTTATAGGTAGTACCATGTCAGTCTCGTATACCAGTTGGAAAGGAGAAGTGCTAATAAATTTCTTCATGCCTATTCGATTTTCCCACAAAGCGTACTTGAGATGCACATGCCAAGATTTTTTGTTTTCATTTAGCACTTTCTTAATTATGGTAATTAAACTTTTATTTGACGATTCAGCTAACCCATTTCCTTGAGGGTAATATGCAGTGGAGTGGGCCAATATGATGTTATATTTTTGGCAAAATCTAACCATTTCCATAGACTTGAATGCATGGGCGTTGTCTGTGACTATCTTTCGGGGATAGCCGAATCTGGACAGTATGTTCTCTTCTAGGAAATTTATAACCACTAAATCGGCTGCCTTTATATTCGAAATGGCCTCCACCCATTTGGTGAAGTAATCCATGGCAGTCAGGATCCATTTATGTTGAGAAATGGAATGTGGGTTGATTTCGCCTATAAAATCCAATCCCCATTGTTAAAAGGGGGCTTATATTTTAACCGGGACCAGAGGTAGATATGGGGGTTTTTTCTTTCCTACAAACAACTGGCAAGGGTTGTAGGCTCTGACTTTGGCATTGACATCTGAGAATAGCCTAGGCCAATAATATACCGCTCTCAGGATTTTATAAGATGTCGCCCTCCATGTGTGATGTCCTCCACATACCCCTCCGTGAAATTCGTTTATGACCTTTTCTGTTTCAAATTCTACTAGACAAACCAGTAGGAAGCCTAATGGGTCCTTCCAATACAATTTTCTTTCAGATATACATTACTTCACCACATGTAGATTTAGTGTCTTGGTCTTAGATGGAGACAGATCATCAGGGCACTTCAGGGTCAATAAGTAGGAGACAATGTCTTTATACCAGCTTGATGAAACAAACCTCTCTTCGATTTTAGTCATATATATTTGGCCATCGAAAGAATCTATGTCCACATCTCCTTCATATTCCTGCAGGTTATTTATCCCTAGTGCTTGGAAATTCATTTCAGCCATGAGCTTAGCCAAACCTTGTCCTTTTACCAGTTTTCTCGGCTTCACTTTCAGATCGAATTCTTGAATCTTGGTGAGCCACTGACCCCTCCTTCCATCACTATCGGGCTGTACCAATATGTCTTTTACAACACATGTAGGTACATATGCTATCACCTTGGAGTGTAGCACGTAAGTCTTGAAATCTTTTAGCGCCTTTACCATAGTGTATGCTTGTTTTTCCATTATATCATATTTTAATTCGACATCTCTAAGACTTTTACTTAAGAATGTTATCGGTTGCTCGAAACCTTCCTCATTTTTTTGGAGGAGTATCGCCGCAATTGTGTGTTCAGATGTGAATGAGAAAATAAAAAATTCCTTCAGGTAGTCAAGGCTCACTAGTACAGGTGCTTCTCTTATAAATTTATTTATTTGGGCAAATGATGCTTTGGCTTTGGCCATCCATTTGACTGCACTATTTTTCTTGAGCATATATGTGATCAATTTCATGATTTCAGCAAAATTCGGAATGAACCTTCTCAAAAAATTTATTTTTCCTAAAAAATGTTGAATTTCTTTAACGTTTCTAGGAATATTTATGGGGTCTATAGCCTCAACCCTTTTAGGATATATTTTAATTCCATCCTGAGACACAATATGGCCCAAGATTTTACCTTATTACATCGTGAAATGAGACTTTTGGGGGTTCAAGGATAAACCAAACTTTCGACATTTTTCGAACGTTTGCTAGAGGTGTATTAGGTGGTGTTCGTCAGATTTAGAGAACACAGTCAGGTCGTCGAGGTAAATAACCATGAATCTGTCTCTTTCACTGATGAAGGAAATGTCCATAGCTCTCTGGAAGGTGGCACCTGCATTCATCAAACCAAAATTTTGTCATACATGAATGTACCCCAAGATGTAGTGAAAGCAGTTTTTTCCTTATCCCTTTCATTGACCGTGATCTGATTGTAACCTGAAAAACCATCAATCATCGACATTCTATTAGCACCAACTACCTTTTCTAAAATGTGATCCATCTTGGGTAGAGGATAATTGTCCTTGAGAGGGGATTTATTTAGGTTTCTGAAATCTACGCACAGTCTGATTTCCCCACTCTTTTTCCTGACCGGGACTAGGTTCGCCACCCAGTCAGAGTACCTAAGAGGCACGATTATTTTTGCGTCTAAGAGATTTTTCACTTCTCTTTACACCATGGGCAATAAAATGGGGTTGATTTGTTTGAGATTCTATCTGGATGGTTTAACTCCTAGTTTCAAAGGTATCTTATGTTCGATCATAGAGGTGTCATAGGTTCTCAGCTCATCGTAAGTCCAAGAAAAAACATCCTTGTACTGCCTGAGTAAGTCTGCATACTTGATTTTCGTCTCGGGAGGAAGGTGCTTTGATAGTTTCACTATCCTAGGTTCTTTAACGGTGCCTATGTCATAGTCTTCGACCTCCTTCGGTTGGGGCTACAAGGTAGACTTCAGATGCATGTCATTTTGGTCAAACAACCTTTCCAGAGGTATCAAGCCCTTGGGGGTCTGATTATTTTTTAACACTAGCATGCGATGATTTGTGATTTTTTCTTGGAACTATTGAGGCTCCTCCCCTTCCTGCATAATCCAGGTATGGTCATTTTGGTTTTCCTGGTCGATGTGAGTTTCAGAGAAATCATCCACCATTTCTAGAAAATTTCTGATTTTTTCATCATCTTTGAATACCTGCCAATGTTATATGTTGTTTGGTATGGGTGGTCTGTGACTTACCTCTATGTGGTACTTTAATTTGAAAGTGGTAGGGGGTGAAAAATTTGATGTTGCTTTGGCCATTGAATCAGTTTGTTGGTTTTCCACTCGTGGGATGAAATGAACCTTTACCGACGAAAATAAATTTTCCATTAGATCCTAGGTGCAATTTCTGTAGGACCTCAGTCTCGGATGATTGGCCTGGTACTGTCGATTTACCTGCTTCACAATCAGCTCTGGATCCCCATAGACCTCTAAGTTCTTTATGTTTAGCTTCTTGGCAGCTTCCAGTCCCAAGACTAGAGCTTCATATTCACATACGTTGTTTGTGTAATCCATGTCCCACTGTAGCCTGTAAGAGAAATGGATGACAAATTTGTTTTCAAGTGCTACGAAAAGCACGCTCGCACCTGCTCCTTCACACGATGAATCACCATCAAAAAACATTTTCCAAGTTTCAGTGATATACATATTTTTAGCTGTCTTTTCAGTTTTGATTTCATCAATATAACTTTCTTCCGTACAATTATTTTCACTATCGTCCAAGGAAAGAATACAATTTCCCAGGTCTTGATCAACAATATAAATAGGGTAATTGTTAGGATTCTGAGGATCACTTACCATATATGCCAACCGTGTTTCCCTGTATAACCGAGTGAACTACCCTTCAAAAACAAGGATCGTGGCGTAGGTCATATCTAGCTGAAGGGATCCCTCAAACTTGGCTCCCCAAGATCTTGATAATAGAAAACCATACTTCGAGGGTATATCAACGAAAAATACATCCATTAGGACAGTTTTTAATGGAATCTGGGCAAGGGTAACTACTAAATCTTTGATCATGCCCATTCACTTAACTCTCCTTGAATCGAACAAGTAAAGATCTCCATAGGGTCTGGTGATTTTGAGACCTATTCTATCCATAATGGATTTGGGCATTATGTTATGAGAGGCCCTAGAGCCTAGCATGAAATTATGCAATAGTCGATCATCCACTTTCAGGGTAATATAGAAGTGGGTGACGGTATCTGTGGCACCTTCAAAATGTGGACCAAAAGTGATATTAGGATTATCATCTTCCATATTTATCACGTCAGACTGACTCTCTAAATCTAAAAAAATTATCATCTTGGTTATTTTCTTTCGGTACACATGATTCTTCTCCAACTCAACTAAAGGTATTGGTATCTTGATCTTATTTATCTCGTTTTCTAGGCAGAAACTTCCCGCAATTTTATTCGTTTCCTTGGCTAAAACTTCAGACTCTTTCCTATCCATCTTATTTGTTTGCACTGTTTTATTTTCGATGGTTTTGGGTATTTCAAGTGTCTACGTTTCAACTGCATTAATTCTCCTCGCTTGGGTTTCAGCCTTATTTACGTTGATATTCTGCGAGTCTACCCCTCTGTTATTTCATGTCTTGGTCTCTCTCTGGATGGGCTCGTATGTTTCACCCCTAGGAAAAATTTTCTTGGGTTGAGAAGTCGACACAGGTTTTTTTTTAGGCCTCAGATTTTATTTATGCTAGAGCTCATCCATTATGGTGTCAGCCATTCCTTGATAAGAGAGATCATTAGCACTGTTTAGGCTATTATCTGTGCCTGATGGTTGTCCAATGTTTAGATATTTCTCATAATATTCTTTCGTCAAGTGAGGTTGTATACAGTCGTCGCCTAATGTATTTACATCTTCTTCCAAATCCCCAAACTGATGCAGGAGCATCCCTCATGACAAGCAAAACCAACGTGGAAGCAGAAGACAGCTGGAAGACATCCAACACAAGTTTTTGAATTTCCCTTGAAGTTGATGCGCAAACATAAATGATATCATTTAATGAAGGCGCCTTGTTAAAATGTAATCATACCTCGAGCCATACGCTCTCGTTTGAGATAAACAGAGGCATTTATAGTAGTAGATGCAGGTAGATAGAATTGAATTCTTAGATTAGACAGTTTTAGAGCGCAGGAGAAAAAACGGATATAGACACCCTCATTTCTCATTGTAAAGGGAGCCAACATAAGTTAGAGTAGGAAGAGCATAGTAGAGCAACAGAGATCTGTAGAAGAACACCCATGTATAGATCTTGAATTAAATAGAAGAAGTTGATTCAGATTCATGGTTGTTGTGTTATTCTCTGTGTATGTGTGTTGAATGCTATGCTCATGAGTATTTACTTCCTGTTAAGCATTTGCTATTATGCTGTGTGTATGATTTCTTGTGTCGAGATTGAAATCTGAGAAGAAGTGGAATGAGTTACAATTGTTTCTCTATTTGAGCAAGGATTCCTACAAGGAGTGCAGTTGAAGTCGTCCGCAAGGAGTGCATTGACAGAAGGCTCAGATAGTTAACTTTTGTTCTCATACACCCAGGAGTGAGATTGGGTTATACGAGCTGTGTAAGGAGTGCGCAGGCTAAGGAGAGTCTCATTCGTGACACTGAGCGAAGTATTGAAGGACTCCCGCTACGGGCATGTGCAGAGTCAAAGGAAGCTCGAACAGTTGAAGTGTTCGCAAGTTTGCCGCAAGGAGTGCGTGAAAAGAACCTCATTGAGGTTGAAGTAATTTAGAAAAGCTCAGGAAGGATAGGCCTCTGAGTCGCTGAAGATCAGCATAGATAAGTGCGACTTGAAGTTGTAAGAAACGTCACAGGTTGGCGAAGGGGTGAAGGAGTCTCATGGAGAGGCACTTATTCATTTCACAGAATCATTAAAAGGAGAACGGACATATGAAATATTCAGAGGAGATTTCACGAAGTTCTAAGAGTCGTTAGATCTTCCAGAGGTGCGAGGCAGTTACAACGCAAGTGCGGAAAGGATTCAAAGCTCAAGAGGGGCAACACCGTTGATCCAAGTCGGTCAAGGTCATTGGATTATTCACGATATTGCCTGTTGGGACCTCGTGAGAAAAGTGTCCAAGGTTTGGTAATGGGAGTCGCGATATTGCGATAAGAAATATCTCGACTACTCTGAGAATAGTGTGGGTCCACAGGAGTTGGCAAGTGGATAGGTGGCTCATCGAATCTTGGGAGCTCGTAAGTGGAAGATCTGAGAATTTTGTGTCAAGGGTCGCGAAGGCGCGAGGTCACGAAGTGGCGAGAGGATTGGGAGTCATCCATCTGAGAAGGATAGGTGGTAGAGACCGAGAAATCTCATGAACTCGGGAGTGCACAGAGTGAAAGCCCAAGTATTGGGTACTCCAAATCACGAAGTGGTGAAGTGGAAAGAGGACTAGGAGCCATCCATCTGAGGAGGACAGGTGGCAGAGATTGAGAGGTCTCACGAACTCGGGAGTTCGCAGGGTGAGAGCCCAAGTATTGGGTACTCAAAGTCACGAAGACACGAGGAGCGAGAAGAAGAATAGCCATTGGATCCGGACCATAGGAGAACCGTCAGATCTGCATGTGGAATCGTGTATCAGGGTCCTGCAAGGAAAGACTCGAGGATTTGGCCACGGGGATCATCATATTGTGATAAGCGATATCCTGACCATTGGAGGATAGTGTGGGCCATAGTAAAGTTGGTGAGTGGAGGACAGATGGCATAAGTTATCGGGATCTCGCTGCGAGAAGTCCCGAAATATTGGTGTTAGGATTTGCGATCTCACGAAGTCAGAAGTCTCGGCGAGATAAAGGACTGTTGAAAAGTCAACTCATGTGTGCATCAACATTTCGACGCATCGGGTATTGGGAGTTGGAAAACCAAGTGCTTGATATAGTGAGCCATGAAGTCGTGATAGGATAAGTTACGATAGGAGAAGGGTGAGGTCAGCATTGATTTACATCGGTGCTCGGGGACTCACAAGATTCACACCCGACCACTAGACTTTGGACTCGCGAAGTCGCAAGTTCTGACTTCTCGATAAGTAGAAGGAGGGAAGTCGCACGAAAGAATCTGTGGGTAGATATTTCCCGATAGGGAAATAGAAGAGCCTGGAAGTTCTTCGGGTCGAGAAGAAAAAGAAGATCCTGTGAGCGGACATGCCTTGGGTGGCGCACCTTGCGTCAAGTGGTATCAGAGCTTAGAAAGGCTTCTTTTCTTTCTGCAGTAGAGGACAAGGAGAATTCACCATGCTGCCAAGGAGAAGAGGTAGACAATCGCCCGATCCAGAGGAGGAAAGGGAAATGTCCAGAAAAAGAGGTAGGCAAGTGCAGAATCCAGACATGGAGAGAGAAATACGAAATCTTCGTGTCAGAATGGAGGACATGGAGACATCACAAAGGCGCAAATATGATGTAGGATATATCAGTGAATCCGAAGATGAAGAGGATGTTGGACACAGAGGAGAAGAAATCCCGACGGAAGATGCAGCGAGTGAACGATTACTAAAAGTTGTTGCAAGAATAAGTACAAAGGTGAAAATGGACATTCCAGTTTATGAGGGAAATATGGATGTGGAAGAGCTGCTAGATTGGATTAGATCTCTAGAAACTTACTTCGATTATGAAGATATTGAAGAGGATAAGAAGGTCAGACATGCCATCACGAGATTAAAAGGACATGTATCCTTGTGGTGGGATGAACTACAAGCTGACAGGCGTTGCCAAGGAAAGCAGAAAATTAAGAGCTGGGACAGGATGATTGCAAAGATGAAGGCAAAATTCGTTCCTAGGGATTATCAAATTTCTCTGTTTAGAAGGATGAAGAAATTGAGATAGAAGCTTATGACAGTGAAGGAGTATACTAAGGAATTTTACAGGTTGAATATCAGGGTAGGTCATCGCGAAAGAAATGACGAAAAGGTGGCCAGGTATATGAATGGCCTGAGGTATGAAATTCAAGATGAAATAAATATGGAAACCATCTAAACGGTGGAGGATGCCTATCAAATGGCTTTGAAAGCTAAAGAGAAGCTGATCCGTAAGCAAGGTCAGCAAGGCAGAGGTAGGAGTCATCCCAAAGGCAAATTGGTTGCCCAAGATAAATACCAGAATCCCAAGGACGACTAGAAGAAACCTCAGACTCAGACAGAGAGAGGTGGAAGTTCGCAGCGAGGGCGATATGCTGAGAAAAAAGAAGAGCATACTGAGCAGAGAGGAGGATATGCTGATAATAATAGGTTTCCTCATACCAGAGGTAGAGGAAGAGGAAGAGGTGGAGTAATCACAT
Source organism: Picea engelmannii (assembly GCA_009831015.1). Taxonomy (NCBI): domain Eukaryota; kingdom Viridiplantae; phylum Streptophyta; class Pinopsida; order Pinales; family Pinaceae; genus Picea; species Picea engelmannii. Next base: position 337,007 of record ML781968.1, on the reverse strand, counting down.
GCTTCACATGTGAAAAAAATGTACACAAGTCATTTGAGTGTCCAGAGAAAAAGAAGGAAACTGGAGAGACTCACATCGCCGAGGCACAGAGGCGAGATGTTGAGGTGGAGTACGCTGAAGGTGGAAGATCACTAGTGATGCGGAAGGTCCTTTTGACACCAGAAAAGAAGGTGGAGAATTCAACACAAAGGAACAATCTTTTTAGGACTGCTTGCAAGACCAAGGATAGAGTGTGCAATATCATCGTGGACAGTGGAAGCACTGATAATCTCATTTCAACTGAGATGGTAGAAAAGATGGAGCTGGAGACAATTGATCACCCGAGTCCATACAAAGTTTCATGGCTACATAAGGGACATGAAGTAAGTGTCACCAAACAGTGCTTAGTTGACATTAAAATAGGAGGGTATAATGACAAGATTTTATGTGATGTCATTCCTATGGATGTTTGTCATTTATTGCTGGGTAGACCATGGAAATATGATAGAAATGTAATTCATGATGGGAGGATGAATACATATACCCTGAAGAGGAATGGGAGAACTCATATGTTGTACCCAATTGAAGATAAAGAGGTGAAGCCGGAGGTAAACAACACAGTACTTCTCATGAGCGGGAAGAAACTTCTTACAGAAGTTAAGAAGAAGGAGGATCCGCAATTCTTTGTGGTCAAAAAACCGAGAATTGCTCTGACTAGCACAAAGGTGGACGATTTTCCAAAAGAAGTTCAGAAACTACTAGAAGAGTTCACTGATATTGTAGTGGACAAACTACCTCGTTCATTGCCACCGATGAGGAGCGTGAGTCACCATATAGATCTCATACTAGGAGCTAGTTTTCCAAACAAATCCGCGTACAGATTGATGCCACAAGAAAATGAGGAGGTCAAGAAGCAGGTCCAGGAGCTGTTGGACAAAGGTTTGGTTAGGGAAATCTTGAGTCCGTGTGTTGTTCCGACAATACTCAGTCCGAAGAAAGACGGAGGATGGAGGATGTGCACTGATTCAAGAGGCATCAACAAGATAACTATCAGGTATAGATTCCCATTGCCAAGAATGGATGATTTGATGGATTGCTTGAGTGGGACAAATTTTTTTTCAAAGATAGATTTGAAGAGTGGATATCATTAGATTCGTATGAGAGAAGGTGATGAGTGGAAGATGGCCTTAAAAACCAAAAAAGGACTGTAGGAATGGCTTGTCATGCCATTTGGCCTGACGAATGCACCGAGTACCTTTATGAGGTTGATGAATGAACTCATGAAGGAGTTCATCGGGAAATTTGTCATTGTGTATCTGGATGACATATTGGTTTTCAACAAGACAAAGGATGAACATCTGAAGCATTTGGCCATTGTGATGAGGAAGCTACAGCAGGAGAAGCTGTTGATAAATATGAAGAAGTCCTCATTCATGAAGACATAACTCATTTATTTGGTGTTTGTTATTTCAACAAATGAATTAAAGATGGATCCAGATAAGGTAGAAGTAATCAAGAATTGGCCATCACCAAGAAATATTTTCGAGGTGAGAAGTTTTCATGGACTAGCTAGTTTCTACCGAAAATTCATTAGAAATTTCAGTGGGATTAGTGCAACAATGATGGACACAGTGAAGAAAAGACATAAATCTTTTCACTAGACGGAAGAGGCTGAGAAGAGTTTCAATTTATTGAAACGAAAGATTACGGAACAACCGGTGTTGGTCTTGCCGGATTTTCGTAAAACATTTCAGGTAAAATGTGATGCAAGCGGGTTTGCCATAGGAGCGGTCTTGAGCTAGGAAGACAGGCCGATTGCATATTTCAGTGAGAAGTTGAATGAGGCAAAAGAAAAGTACTCCACATATGATAAAGAATTTTATGCCATCATACAGGCATTGAAGAAATGGAGGCACTATTTAATTCCAAAGGAATTTGTTTTATATAGTGATAACCATGCATTACAATATGTAACTCAACAGGAGAAGTTGAATCAGAGGCATGTTAAATGGGTAGAATACATGCAGAATTTTACATTTGTAATTAAACATATTTCTGGTACTGCTAACAAAGTTGTTGATGCTTTGAGCAAGAAAAGTTTGTTGATGCAGGAATTCAAAGTCAGGACGTTAGGCTTTGATGATCTTAAGGACATGTATGCAGATGATTCAGACTTTAAGGAATCGTATGAGGCAGCTGAGAATCTAGTTCTCAGAGACAGAAGTCAGTGGATAGACTACATGATCCAAGAGGGATTGTTATTCAGAGGCAATCAATTGTGTATTCCGAATTGCTCCATGAGGGAGAATCTGCTAAAGGAAAAACACAGTCGTGGATTAGCAGGACATTTCAGTCATGATAAGACATTTGCAAAGCTGAGCGAGTCATACTTTTGGCTAGGGATGCGGTCAGAGGTCAAGAGGTTTGTAGACAGATGCAGGATTTGCCAGCATTCAAAGGGAAGGAAACAAAATGCAGGATTTTATCAGCCATTGCCCATACCAGACAAGCCGTGGGATGAAATTAGCATGGATTTTATATTGGGATTGCTAAGAATGCAAAGAGGAGTTGATTCAATCTTTGTGGTAGTTGACAGGTTTTCTAAGATGGCACACTTCATTCCATGCCAGAAAACCAATGATGCGACTCACATCTCAAATTTGTTTTTCAAAGAGATCGTTCGACTTCATGGATTGACAAAAAGCATAGTTTTGGAAAGAGACACAAAATTCATAGGGCATTTCTGGAGGACATTATGGAAGAATCTAGGAACTAATTTGATGTTTAGTTCTGCTTATCATCCTCAGATGGATGGACAAACAGAAGTGGTCAACAGAAGTCTGGGAGACTTGTTGAGGATCTTGGTGACAGAGCACCATAGCAGCTGGGATAGCATGTTACCGCAAGCAGAGTTTGCATACAATGATTCAGTGAACAGGAGCACATGAAAAATTCCATTTCAGATTGTATATGGAATGCAGTCGAGAGGAGTTTCTGAATTGAGGGATTCAGAACAGACTGTGACTATCAGCGCTAGTGCAGAAGAATTCGTTGAAGCGATGAAAGAACTTCACTCCAGGGTGAAGGAGCGACTGTTGAAATCAAGCCAAGAGTACAAGCGCAGAGTAGATCAACATAGAAGACAACTTCAGTTTGAATTTGGTGATCTAGTTCTGGCACATTTGAGGAAAGAAAGGTTCCCAAGGGGAACATACAACAAACTGAAGATGAAGAAAGTCAGACCATGCAAGGTCTTGAAGAAGATGTGAGAGAATGCTTATGAGATCGAGTTACCAGAGGGCATTGGAATATCTCCGATATTCAATGTCTCAGATTTATACCCATACAAGCTTGAGGAAGCAGGAACAAGTGATGAATAGCCAGAAGTTAAGTGGCAGAAGCAAATGCCAGTTGCAGAGAAGCCACAGATGGAGCAGATACTGAATAAACAAGTGGGTAAGAAAACCAGAAGGAAAGAATATTTCAAATATTTGGTCAAGTGGAAGGGTCATCCAGTTGAAGATGCCAGCTGGGAGACTGAAGTAGAGATACAGAAGCATGGACATAATGTGTAGGAGCTCATGGACAGGAGCCCATGCAACTTTTCAAGTGAGGGAGTATGATGCAGGAGCATCCCTCATGACAAGCAAAACCAACATGGAAGCAGAAGACAACTGGAAGACGTCCAACGCAAGTTTTTGAATTTCCCTTGCAGTTGATGTGCAAACATAAATGAGATAATTTAATGAAGGCTCCTTGGTAAAATGTAATCAGACCTCGAGCCATAGTAATAGATGTAGGTAGATAGAATCGAATTCTTAGATTAGACAGTTTTAGAGCGCATGAGGGAAAACGGATATAGACACCCTCATTTCTCATTGTAAAGGGAGCCAACATAATTCAGAGTAGGAAGAGAATAGTAGAGCAGCAGAGAGATGTAGAAGAACACCCATGTATAGATATTGAATTAAATAGAAGAAGTTGATTCAGATTCATGGATGTTGTGTTATTCTCTGTGTATGTGTGTTGAATGCTATGTTCATGAGTATTTACTTCCTATTAAGCATTTGCTATTATGCTGTGTGTATGATTTCTTGTGTCGAGATTGAAATCTGAGAAGAAGTGGATGTTACAGGTATGAACTAACTGAGAGGGGGGGGGTGAATCAGTTAGTGTAGATTATTAACCATTTACTCTCATTTTTAACTTTGAATCATTAATCTTAGTGGCAGTGAGTCTTTACTATGAAATTCTGAGTTATAAACATAAAGCAGATAGTATAACGAACAACAATCACACACAACAATCATTCACAAGTACGAGACACAGATTTTTCAAGAGGAAACCCAACCAGGGAAAAAACCTCGTCTTCTTAAGATGTTCAGCAAGCTTCAACTTCGTTACATCTCATCTTTTATGGGCACCAACTCATAGAGGCTACAACCTCTGATTGCCAGCACCAACTGGCTGAGAGCACCAACTCCCACAGAATCCCATCACCCACTGGGTGGAAGCATCGACTTCCTTTTTACTTCAGCACCAACTGAATGAAGGCACCAACCTTCAGATTCTACAGGCACCCACTTGTAGAGAAAGAGACATACGTCTCCCTAGCACCACCCTACCACCCTAGTTTACCAAAATACATATTGCTTAAATCAACTTGTTCATTCTGATATAGCTTGCTTACCCTTTCTGCTGATCTTCTCTGTATTCTTC
>ML781968.1:313803-324063 GCA_009831015.1 Picea engelmannii | reverse complement strand
TCGTGTTCCAGCAGTCGTGTTTCAGCAGTCGTGTTCCAGCATTCTTGTGCGTGTTGACATCCTTGACTGCTCCATAACCGATTGCCATCAATGACAACCTTAACCATCTGCGTCAGTCTTCTGTTATAGCCATATCTCCAACAGTGGAATGAGTTACAATTTTTTCTCTATTTGAGCAAGGATTCCTACAAGGAGTGCAGTTGAAGTCGTCCGCAAGGAGTGCGTTGACAGAAGGCTCAGATAGTTAAGTTTTGTTCTCATACACCCATGAGTGAGATTGGGTTATACGATCCATGCAAGGAGTGTGCAGTTTAAGGAGAGTCTCAGTCATGACACTAAGCAAAGTATTGAAGGACTGCTGCTACGGTCATGTGCAGAGTCAAAGGAAGCTTGAACAGTTGAAGTGTTCGCATATTTGCCGCAAGGAGTGCGTGCAAAGAACCTCGTTGAGGTTGAAGTAATTTAGAAAAGCTCAGGAAGGATAGGCCTCTGATTCGTTGAAGATCAACGTAGATAAGTGAGACTTGAAGTTGCAAGAAACGTCACAGGTTGGTGATGCGGTGAAGGAGTCTCGTGGAGAGGCACTTATTCATTTCGGAGAATCATTAAAAGGAGAATGGACGGACGAAATCTTCGGAGGAGATTTCACGAAGTTTTGAGAGTCATTAGATCTTCCAGAGGTGTGAGGAAGTTACAGCGTGAGTGAGGAAAGGATTCAAATCTCAAGAGGGGTAGCATCGTTGATCCAAGTCAGTCAGGGCCATTGGATTATTCACGAGATCGCCTGTCGGGACCTCGTGAGAAAAGTGTCCAAGGTTTGGTAATGGGAGTCGCGATATTATGATAAGCGATATCTCGACTACTCCGAGAATAGTGTGGATCCACAAGAGTTGGCAAGTGGACAGGTGGCACATCGCATCTCGGGAGCTCGTAAGTGGAATATCTGAGAATTTGGTGTCAAGGGTCGCGAAGGCGCAAGGTCACAAAGTGGCGAGAGGATTGGGAGTCGTCCATCTGAGAAGGACAGGTGGTAGAGATCGAGAAATCTCGTGAACTCGGGAGTTCGCAGAGTGAAATCCCAAGTATTGGGTACTCCAAGTCATGAACCGGCAAAGTGGCGAGAGGACTAGGAGCTGTCCATCTGAGGAGGACAGGTGGCAGAAATCGAGAGGTCTCGCGAACTCGAGAGTTCGCAAGGTGAGAGCCCAAGTATTGGGTACTCAAAGTCATGAAGACACGAGGAGGGAGAAGAAGAATAGCTGTTGGATCCAGACCATAGGAGAACCATCCGATCTACATGTGGGATCGTGTATCGAGGTCTCACAAAGAAAGACTCGAGGATTTGGCCACGGGGATCGCGATATTGCGATAAGCGATATCCCGACCATTGGAGGATAGTGTGGGCCATAGTAAAGTCGGTGAGTGGAGGACAGATGGAATAAGTTATCTGGATCTCGCCACAAGAAGTCCCGAAATATTGGTGTTAGGATTCACGATCTTGCGAAGTCGGAAGTCTCGGCGAGATAAAGCACTGTTGAAAAGTCAACTCACATGCGCATCGGCATTTCTATGCATCGGGTATTGGGAGTTGGAAAACCAAGTACTTGATATAGCGAGTTGCGAAGTCGCGATAGGAGAAGGGTGAGGTTAGCATTGATTTACATTGGCGCTCGGGGACTCACAAGATTCACACCCGACCACTAGCCTTTGGACTCGCGAAGTCGCGAGTTCCGACTTCCCGATAAGTAGAAGGAGGGAAGTCACGCGAAAGAATCTGTGGGTAGATATTTCTCGATAGGGAAATAGAAGAGCCTGGAAGTTCTTCGGGTCGAGAAGAAGAAGAATATCCTATGAGTGGACGTGCCTTGGGTGGTGCACCCTGTGTCACAAACTCTTGCATATCATTTTCTCCAATAAAACTTTCATTTTTTAGAGGTGTTTGAATTTTTTGATCTTCATTTTTAATTTGTCTTTGTTGAATCTGAGGATTGGGGTTTCTCCTGAATTCTCTCTTAACGAATTGATCATATTTGGATTGGTCTAGCTCCATTCTTGAGATTTTGTTTGATATATCTTTTATTATCCTAGCCATGTCATCCATTTTGTCATCTAAGGACCTTCCAGATCCATAGGGACCCGCTTGCTCTCTAAAACATTTGGTTTCCCTGTTTCCCGTTTCGATTTTCATTTTTAATTTACCCGAAGCCATCATGTTTGACTCAATTTCCATAGCATCATCTTTCATTCAGGTTAAGTCAGCCCCTCTCCTTTCTCTTAATAGTAGAGCGAAATTGGGTTCAAAATCTCCTGCGAAAGTTACCTTGGCTACGGGTTGGGACGATTTAACTTCAATAGGGATCTTATTATACAATTTGTTAAATCTTTGGATAAATTCCATAACAGTTTAAGATCCCTTTTTCCTTAAAGACCCGAACTCGATCAAATAGTATAAATGATCCTTTCTTTCACCCCATTATTCGAGAAAAAGGTCTTTTAATGCATCGTAGGATAATATTGAACCTGGGGGAAGGCTCTGAAACCAAGTTCTTACCTGTCCCTTGAAGGTTTGGACAAACAAACGGGAATACAAGTCCTCATGTTTGAGACCTAAAATATTAGCGAATTGATCGAAGAAGTTGATATGCTCGGATGCGGTTAGATCCCATTCTCCTGTGAACTTGGGTAAGTTTTTCATATAGTTTTCAAGTAAATCATGGAGGGGTATAGGAAGGACCAAGGGAGAATATCTAGCGGCCACTTTGGTGAAAACCCTGGGGGGCGGTTGTTGGCCTTGACCTCCTGCTCCCCCTGCTCCTCCTCCAGCGACGGCCATCGATGACCTAGGAGAGGAAATTTGTGCATTATAAAGAGGGTTGGCGAAGATGTATAGTGACTCTCTAACTTCCCCCAGGTCAAGGGGGAAAAAATTGGGGAATTTTTTACCAAGGGAGGTGAAAGTTGGAAAAGGGGGAGAGGGTGAAAAAGGACTCGGTTCCTCTGACTTGCAGGATATATAAATGGGAGAGCCCACCAGTGTCGAGTTCGTGGGCATGGAAACTTCTTCGAGGCCTTGAGTGATAGAGAGGTTTATATTGAGGGTCGATGGGATATGGATAGGGATGAGCATTATGGCAGGCATGTCACCTCTACTAACGTAATAGGTAATCGAAGAGGTTTCGGTCTTAATCTCAGATAGGATTTGCTCGGACTTTAGGGTCTCAGCTTCGATAGTACTATTCAATTTTTTTTTGAGAGAAGGTTCTCATGAGGACGAAGGTTCAAGAAAGGTCTTATCTTAAGACTGAGTAGACTTGGGTTGGTAAACAACAACGTTTTGTTTGAAAAGACCCCTTGGTTTTAGTATTTTTTCAGGGTTGGAAACTGGCATGGTTTGTTTAGCATCTGGGTTTTGTCTGGTGTTCCTTCAAAAGGATGTCATCTTACTTAAAATTGGAGTAGCCAAGTGAATTATAAAGTTTTATCCTTAACAAGGTGTTCTCTCTTTGTTCACCATCAAAAAATAAAACTTGGAAATGTCATTCTCTAAGGGGAAAGTGACTACAATTCTCCGTCCCCGGCAACGGTGCCAGAAAGATGTTGTTTCAAAGTCTATACTTAAGGCTAGGAAGTATAGAGTCTAGGCATCCAAAAAAGGGTAAAAGATAAGAGAAGGAGAAAACAACTAGAAGAGAAACTATAGTGGATTTCTAAGTTGTTTTGTGTCTAACTTCCACTTGTTCTTGCATGGTTATGTCTCATTCAATGGCTGCCCATGAACATTCTAGTTCAACCCGGGTGGCTGCAGTTCTTAGGATAGTTTCAAAGAGGTTTAAGGCGATGATGGTTTGGTCTGAGATGTCGGGTTCTATGTGAGGTTGCCTTGCAACAGGGATAGTCATCTAAGGAAAAGAGATTTAAGAGGCTGTTGTTTTTTTTTTTTGAGATGTTGATTCAATTTTTTTTATTTATACGAGAGAAAAATAAATCCCGTGAGAAAAATTAATAGTTTAACAAATTGAAGGTCGGAGTTAAAAATTTGGAACCATGTATGAAACAAAACAAAAACATAAAGTTGTCAGACAATGTGAGGCATCATTTCGAGAGGAATCTCACGCTGTAACAGAAGAAGAAAAAGAAGAGAAACACTTTAATGAAGCGTAAAATATAGCGATCTAAGTAATCCATAGGTCTTGTAACTGCTAATAGCTGATACAGAGGAAAAACTGCAAATAATTAGATAACTAAAACATGATTGCCACAGTAGAGGTTGTACCAAATTACAGTCAAAGCATTCATCAGAGATGCATATAAAAATTCCATGAAGCATGAAATAACAGAAGAAAGAACATAGCTCAATCTTGACGGAATATGGAATCTTCAATTCACTTTGTATTAATTCCTAGCAATGTAAAATTTCTCTATTACAATCTGCCAAAAGAAAAAATCCTATTGGTTTTTCTTCAAAATGCCTATTTATACAAGCCTAAGAAGCACTTCAAATTCCATTCATTCTAGAAACTTTTGATTACAATTGAGGAAAGGAAGCATTTCATTCCCTCGCTCTTTGTCTTCCACCATTCAAGTGGAATTCCTTCCTTTCTTTGCTCCTCTGGCTCCAGAAATATAACAGATTGACATCTGTCACTATTTAACACCATAAGCATGCCCTTTCACCTACTCAATGCAATTGACGCACCTTTCAACCAATTGGGCTATCAACCTGGAAGGCTCTTCTTGGTTGTTGGCCTCAAAGGTGTAACAAATCTTTGCCAATTGTGGAAACCTTTTTGCCCACTTGTCGGTCTTCTGTGACAATAGACCGCAATTGTAGGCTTGGTTGTACTAGCCATTTGTCCACTTGGACCATATCAACCTGGCTTACTTGGGATATTTCAGCTTGCTCCTTCTCTTCATTTTCCTTGATATCTATCAGGTGTTTAGCTATATTGATTTTTCCCAGCATCCCAACACTACCCTCCTTATCAAGGTCTAGCAAAGATTTATTTATCAAGGTGAATGTTTCTTCATAAGAAGTCCTCACCTCCTTAGCTCTTCCCCTGCTCTCTGATATATTCTGCTCCTAAGACTTTAGTAAGATATTACCTCTAGTTTGTTCTGTGATGGATGATTTGGAGCTACTGACTTCCTCTACGTTCGTTGTGGCTATCACATCGTCCTAGAAAGCAACCTGAGCCACCCCAACTTCTCTTTCTCACAAAGAGATATCTTCTAGCATTTGATCTATCGTCTGAAGGTGATGTTGAATGGTTCCCACTTTTGCAAGCAATTCTTGTTGAGCCGCTAATACATTCTGTCAGATTTCGGTAGCCTGGGCTTGAAAAACTTTTATGTCTAAAACCTGGTTTTCGACAACATCCAATTTCGATTGTAACTATATAATTTGTTTCTCCTACTAGCTTACCTATGGTTGGCTTATTTGCACTGACTGGCACACCTGCTGAAGGTTGGATCTAAATTTCGCGATCTCCTGCAAATTGGTTATACGGGCTTGCTCGAGGCTTTTTCTCATCTCATCCCTGGCAGTTTCTTCCGTCATAAACACCTTAGCTTCCAAATTACTGATCAAGAGGTTCTTCCATTTCAACTGGGCCTTCAAAGTTTTTACTGAGTACCGATTGGCTATAGCTCAAGCCCCCAGTGTTCCTGCTATCTCGTCCGTGAATTCCTTCTCTTCTATGACCTTTCCTTCTGTTAGAATTTTAAACCTTTTAGCCACTGCACCCGCTTTTTGATATGATTCTTGCTTCACAACGACCTTCCTTTTCTTATCAAAGAAAACTTTGTTTGGAGGTAACTCTTCCATGGAAATGGGTGTTAACTCTTCATTAAAAACCCATCCTGCATCAGGATTCCACTTCGTGAACTGTAAGGGTGTGATAAAAGAAATCAAACTGCTGATTTCCTTGGATAATTGTTTAGGAGTAGTGTCTGTGACTGAATCTTTTCATGTGGTCAGTGAGGTGTCACCTACCTTTTGTGAGGGTATCTCAGCATGACTTAGTACCAGCTTTCCTAGCACAACTACCTCTGGGTTTTTCTCTCCTCGATCGGGGATTTCGGCTCCCTGTTTTGAGGTATCCTTTTCTTCTGTCCCTTCCTGATTTTTCTCCTTTATAGGACTTGAGTTCTTTGAGCCTTTGGCTTCTGTCTGTTGTACATCTAGAAACTTTGGGGTTTTTCCCTATAAACTTAGGGGGAGGAAACTCTTTCGATGCTCCTCAAATTTGAGGAAATCGACCATATCTCTGGGTGGAAAGGCCTGAATCTGGCTCAAGACTTCAGAGTAGGACCTCGTACCTTGGAAGATTTCATCATGAGGTGAATCCTTGTGTTCCGATCTCTTCAGGCCACAATTCGCCAAGTGATTACTCACAACCTTATTTGGGTCGTGCTTTTTGAACTCAATGTTCACCAACTTCATTTCCTCCAAAGCCATGGCCTCGGCTTTGGCATGGACAAAATATAATAGCGAGTACAACCCAATGTGAATGGGGAAGGGTGGCCATACCTTCTTCAAAATTCCTTTGAGCTCCTTACTTATTCCACCAAGCACAGCTTGCCTGGCGATCTCACAACATATTTTCTTATCTGGAAAAAATAATGAAAAAACATGGGGGGGAACGGAGGTGCCGAAAACCCTAATGTATGAATACTCTACTTCTATATACGAATATGCTATGTTTCTCATGTTGGCCGCGATGTTATCTGGAATCCAGGGAGGTGGATGGCCGAAGATAGCAACATGCATCGGTACCATTACCCAGTTAAAAATCTCGTAGATGAAATCTTTGGCCTTATCCTCCCAAAGCTTCAAGTGGTATACATGGATAGGCTCAATATCAGACAGAGTATAGCTCTAGCTCATCAATGGGAAATGTGTCATGAAGCAAATAGCATCCTTGATGTAGGTAGACATAAAGAATGAAGATGTTGTCTCGCTGTCTTTCTGTGCTCGATATTTAGTAATTCAACTGGTGAGACTGTCTAACATCTGTTTGGCCCAGTCGAAAGAAAAACCTTCAGTGACTGTATAAATGAGCGACACCCATGGGAGGAAACAATGATTTGTTTGCTCCTTCCAATACAGTCTACAGGTCATCATCACTACATACTTGAACTGTGGCTCTAAAGAGGATATTTAATAAATTCCATTAGTAGTGGCCCTAAATTTCATGGGGTGTGAAACCCAGTCTTTGATCAGATCAGATAAAATTTTCCTGAACTTCTTGCATTCCTTCTTTTTGAACTCCTCGAGGAATTCGGTATTGTAAATATGATTTGAAGTGGGTGACAATTTATGCATTGCCTATAGGTGCTCTGGTTTGAAAGACCCGACTGCTTCCCTCTGTTCATTGAAAATCGTTCTGTTCAGGAGGTCTACATGGTCCAATGCCCATCTGACCATATCATAATAGGGGAGAAGTTGTGGCCTTGCTTCTATTTTGTACATCTCCTCTTGAGAAATGATTTTGTATTTGGTGGACATGTCATCATTCTCCTCATCCCAGGAATCATCTGAGCAATTTATCACCTGAGGCCACAGAACACTGGAAATATGCATCCATGTTTTAATAGTATTGATATTTTGAGGTGAAGTATCAAAAGCAATATCTGAACCTTGGCCTGAGCTCTCGACAACTTCCTTGGTCTCTTTTCATGGATCCATGGTGTATGACCTTGCAATTAGATCTCCTGTCGTAAAAGATTGAAAACACAGGAAGAAGTTATCCTGGTGAAATAGCTCTGTGCACAATAAAACGGAAAGTTGAGATAATGAAAGAAAACCCTCTTCTTAAACACTTAAGTTTGTGCTAGTCCTTGTCGATAGAATGATTAAATGATTTAATGGAAATATTTTAGCAAATAAGTGGGATCTTACTTTCAATCACTTCAATGAAATTCAAATAAATGCCATAAATATTTGACGACTTGTAACTTGGGAAAAGGGTATAAACATTAAAATCTTCATCTGTAGATCGTACGGTTAAAATCTACTCAAGGCATTAATTAATCCATATTAGCTCCTTTAATTTTTGTCTTTTAGTCCTTTATCCCCTTTTCGGTGCTCGTCGTATCGGACGATTTCACTTCCAGCCTTTGAGACCCAAAAGCCCGAAATCGCGATGGTGCAAGATTATTTTTAATTTGTGATTTAACTTAACATTTTAATTAACCCATCTTAATTAATGAATATCACGACTTCGGGGATCAGAGTTACAAAGGTGTTGTGTTTTAAGGCAAGAATCGTCAAGTCGCGAAATCATGATAGAGACTAACTACGGTTTAAAAATATTACTCTTGATATTTACCTAAGTGACTTGAAAAGACTTCCCAACTTTGCATCTCAGAGGTTCGGAAAGTGTTCGACGAGCAACTCCTGAAATGCGAGAGCATTAGGTGATGAAATCAAACGATATTTACTTAGAGGCTCGATAACAGTGGTTAGAACTAAACCTTATCGCTACTTCGTGCGTCAGGATACCAGGTCTTGGTAGGTACATCATGAAATACGCGAGATCCTAAAATCCAGATTTTGGGCTTAATTATAAGCTCTTACTTATTTAGAAAGAAGGGCGGCTCCAACCTTTGAATCAAGAGTATAAAAAATAAAATAATACATTCCAACGGTAGTATTGGGACTGTCCACAAAAATCCTTCATGCAGGTTGGTATAGAATTTTTCTTTTACTGTATCAAAGGAAGTTCAATCCTCAATGGATTGGTCTATTATATAATCTTCAAAAATTCTTTTAACCCACTCATGCAATTTTTTTCATCCTTCGTTTGTAATCTTGAGCATTAAGTTTTCATCGGAGGTAAATTTATGCATTACCGTATTTGATAATGTACTCGAATATGGATTATAGGATAGCCTCCAAAAATCGTTCGTGAGTCTCTAAGAAAATTCATGATCTTTCTTCTACTAGCATGAGGCTATTATTTCTTTCATAATTCTTGATGTAGTTTTCAATTTTTCACTCCAACCATTTGTATATGTCTTGTAAAGTTATCATCTATGTGATCTTTTGCACGTTGAGGTTCAGAACTACTGACAATAGAACTAATGTTCTAATCTAGGGAAAAGTAGGGAATGTTACCAGTATTCCAACACATACGAAAGAAAAGCATAGAGGTTACATACACATATGTAAAGTCATACACGAAGTAGTGAGAGACCAATAAACAACACTTTATTATATGTGTGTCAATACAACACAAAAGAGACACTTTCCTTGATACATGATCATTTATTTATACATACATGTTCAATTCCTAGGAAGTTGTAACTTCTTAACTTCCTTGGTCATTTGGATTAACATATACTTCAACCGACTTGTAATTCCGAGTTCGACAGTCGATCCACTAATTATTAGTCAACTATCAGGTCTAGTCGATATAGTCGACTAGCCCCTTACAATAGCAGGGATGAGCACCAAGCACACTTAACATCATTTATTTCTAATCAAAAGAGTGCTTGAACACTCTTAATGCAATGGATATAGTATTTTTGTATACCAAATAATTATATGAATAAATATGTATAGGGTTTTGGGGACTACTAGGACCTAAGGGATTAAGAATTAATTTTTTTTGAAGCATAGAGTGGTGGTTAGAGAACCATAATGAAGTTGAAAAGATTGTGGGGCCTTCAAAAATAGGTATAGGCATAGTGCACTTAGGGATCGGGTGTGGAGGGGGTTAAGTGTTGACTACAAGTTATGCCTAGGATTAGATGGAGCTAGGGGGGTCTAGATCATGGTCATAGTATAGGTCTAGGTCTTGGTATAGGTATAAGTTTAGGTAGAGGTCATGTTTTAGGTCATGGTCTAGGTCTAGGTATAGGTCATAGTCATTGTCATGATCATCGTATAGTTATAGGTCATGGTATAGGTCATGGTTATGGTCATGGGCATCGTATAGCTATAGGTCATGGTCTAGGTCTAGGTCTAGGTCTTTCCATGCCTTTCCATGTCTAGGTCTTTCTATGTCTGGGTCTAGGTCTTGGTCTTGCCATGTCTAGATCAAGGCCATTTCTTACCTTGTGATGCACCAAATTTGCTATAGTGTGTGAGAGTCTGAGAGGGAGAGAAAAAGGAAGACTTAGAGGGGGGGTAGGGAGAGAGTTTATGAGAGCATGAGAGGCAAAGAAACGAATACAGAGAGGGGGGTGGAGAGAGAGGAATACAAAGAGGGTGAGAGGGGTAGAGAGGAAGACAGAGAGAGTTTGTAAGACTGAGGG
>ML781968.1:276795-291654 GCA_009831015.1 Picea engelmannii | reverse complement strand
ATAACTCATACCGTTACCCATCAAACAAACTTGGGTCCATTACCCAAACCTGGGGTCTCCAACTTCTCATGGCCATAACTCTCTAACCGTGAGGAATTATGTGACGTTCCACATACCACCGGAAATGACATGAAAAGAAATATATAGCTAGGATATTTTCCTTGACAAATTCACTTTCCTTCATCTCATTATTCCACAATTAAGCATGGGTTCTCTTACTCCACAAAGCGTCTTCCTGTGAGGGCTTTCACCATAAGGGGACCACTTTGGAGTTCATCCTGTTAGCGTCGAAAGTCACTCCTGGATTGCTTGCAGGAGCAGAGCCCGACGCCCATCAGTTTTATGTCACGGTAGTTTTGAATGGGTGATCGAATGGAGGTAAACTCAAAACAATAGTGTTTCAACTCTGAAACCAGGCCAGGTATGCATGAGCAAGTCAGGTCTTGCGTAAATTTCAAACAGTGAGTTGTAGTAAAGGGTGAACAGGTGGAAGAATTATACAAGAGAAAAGCGGAGGTCTGTTACAAACAATAGGTTTCTAATAGACTGTAGAAGAAGGCATTTAAACACAAGGTTGACTTGCATTCAAACGCAAAAAACCAGAGAATACAGTAATGCAACAATAAATCTGATATCATAACATAACTACAACAATTCGCGTGAGTCAGTCGTTCACGAATCCTCTTAGCATAAGATGAAAATTAGATGGAGTAAGAAGAACTGTCTGTCATAAAACAAGAAATCTCATATACAGATGCATAAGCTGAAAGCTATAATAGTTGCTAAAACATTACAGTAGGGAGCTCTGCTCAACCATCGATCCTTACAAAATGGAAAAAATGCCTACATATACTCTTCCCTTCCTTTCGCCTAGCAGAGATGTCTCAGAACTTTCAATGGGTGTCATCTCCTCAATCAAATCTGTCCTTTGTTCCTCTGTCATACACCTCTTTAATTTAGCATGGCTCACGCCAGGGGGTAGCTGAGCCCTTTGAATGTTGAATTGGCATGTGCAGGTTCCTCTGGCGAGTTGAAGACTCGGTGTGACCTTCCTAAAGAGAACCGGTACAAGGGACCTTCCCGGGTAGACTTTTGGCCAAGATATCCATACTATGCAATAAATGAGTGATGTGAGTTTTGAGCCATCCTCTCTTTTGTTCATTAATATCCTGCAGGTACTGGGATTTATCCCATGTCGAATCGGCATCTGGAACATCACCATGCCTTCCTTCTACGATTTAGCTCAACTTTTCGGGGCCCGAGTGGCCAAATGACAAACATAAATGCCCCTCCCCCAAGCCTCCTTCTTGATGACCAGGCGCCAAAACCATGGGCCCGATTCTGGGCGCCATCAGAAATTTGAGGTTCGTGGTTTCAAAATGCAATAAACAAGGGGTGCCTACTCCTCGAAATTTCGATACCCGATATGTCGACGGGCTGCCATTTGTCTCGATTGGATCGGACAGTCCAGATTTGTT
Source organism: Picea engelmannii (assembly GCA_009831015.1). Lineage (NCBI taxonomy): Eukaryota > Viridiplantae > Streptophyta > Pinopsida > Pinales > Pinaceae > Picea > Picea engelmannii. Next base: position 290,176 of record ML781968.1, on the reverse strand, counting down.
TTGAACCATGGCACTTCCCCTTGCTAATCCCCAGGCAACTTGTCAGCCCCAAAAACCCGATGGCCATCGATTCTCTTTTATGGATGGATCTCAGCCGCCGATGGCAAAACTTTGCCCGGTCGCTTGATTTGCTGCTAAAAAACAGGATTCTCTCGTGCTATGCTTAGGTGCTTCCCGTACAACTTGCAGACCTGGGTACACCTAATCCCGAGACAAGAAATATCGCTAACATTAGGCTCCATGGGGGACAGAGTTGTCCCTGCGATGCTCTAAGAACTCCTTCCGCAGCCTCGGTGCCTTGCTATTGGGCTATGGAGTCATCGCACAATCCGAAAACATGTAAAAAGAAAATATGCAAAGGTAAAAAGGACAATATTTACAAACAGAGGAGCCGTCTAAGGCTCAAATAAAACATTTTTTCAGAAAATGCCCATTCACTGGGCTGTTGAAAACCTCTTCACCCTCCAGATCCTGCAACCCATATGTGTTGTTGGAGAAAATCTCAGAGATTTTGAAGGGGCCGACCCAGAGGGTGTCGAACTTGCTGTGTTTTCCTTTATCCTGTCTGGGTGCGTCCCACTTAAATACCAAATACCCAATCTCGAACTCCCTTTTCTTGACCTTTCTGTCAAAAGCCTGTTTGATCTTCTGCTGATGACTATAAGTTGCATCCCTCACTTGTTCTCTAATATCCTGCACTTCCACTATCTGATAAATTGTTCTGATCATATGATATGGTTCTCCATCGTAGTCTTGAAAGAACTTCGCCATAGGTAAGGTGATCTGAGTAGGGAAAACCGCCTCTGCTCCGTAGACTAGTTGAAATGGCGAAGTGCCCAGAGACTTCTTCGTCGTGACACGATTGGCCCATAGAGCAAATTTCAACTTTGAATCCCAGGCTCTTTTGTTATCCTCTAACAATCTTTTGATGATATTTATCAGGCTTTTGTTAGAGGATTCCGCTAAACCATTGCCCTGGGGATAGTAGGGGGTGGAGTGAATTAGCAAGATCTGGAACCGCTCACAGAACTTAATTAGAGGTTCAGATATGAAAGAAGCCGCATTATCGGTGACGATTCTACTGGGACAGCCAAATCGGGCTATGATATCCTCCAGGAAGCGGATAATTACTTTGTGTGATGTGCTTCTAGTGGGGACAACTTCTATCCACTTGGTGAAATAATCTGTTGCAGTAAGGATCTATCTGTGCTGACCGCTTGAGGGAGGATGAATTTCTCCGATGAATTCCAACCCCCACTGCTGAAAAGGTGCTGAAGCTACTATGGGTTTCAATGGAAGTGATTTGAGCTGTTGTTTTCCTGAGAAATTTTGGCATTTAATGCAAGCTCTGATCTCCCTGCAAACATCAGGGAATAAAGTGGGCCAGTAATACCTGACATGGAGTATCTTGTGGGCTGTGGTCTTCCAGAAATGATGACCTCCGCAAAGGTCACTATGAAAATCAAACATAACCTTATGGGCCTGTTATGGGTCTAGGCATCTCAGAAATACCCCTAGAGGATCTTTCCAGTACAAGGTTTGGTCAATGAGGCAATACTTGACCGCCTTGAGCTTAAGAGCCCTCTATTTACTTTTTTCCATTCCATCAGGGGGCTTCAATTCCTGCAGAAAATATAGAATGTCATGATACCAGGCACATTCTGCCAGTGATAAGCCATCTTGAGAGCCTTGGCTGGGTGATTCAACTTGCTAAAATCCTAGGCGAGTATTGATGAAACTAACTCCCAAGGCTTTGCAGTTGGATTCAACCAGTAGCTTGGCTAAACCTTGCCCCTTAACCAACTTGGTGGGTTTTATTTCTAAGTCAAATTCTAGAATTTTTTCGATCCATCAGCCTCTTTTCCCATCTACGTCGGGCTGCACAAGGATGTCCTTCACGGAAGTTGAAGGAACATATGTTGTTACTTTTGAATGCAAGACATAGACTCTGAAAGCTTTAAGAGCTTTCACTAAGGCATAGGCCTGCTTCTCCATGATTTCATATCTGCTCTCTGCATCTCTTAATGCCCTGTTGAAGAAGGCGATGGGCTACTCACGCCCTTCCTCATTTTTTTGCAATAAGACCACCGCCACTATATCAAAAGAAGCAAAGGAGAAAATTAGGAACTCTTTGGAATAGTCAGGACTGATAAGCACAGGTGCCTCGGTCAATTCCCTTTTTATTTGGTTAAAAGAGCCCTGGGCTCAATGGTCCATTTCACTTTGTTTCCCTTCCTGAGCATGGTCGTGATGTGTTTCACTAGCTCGACAATATTCGAGACAAACCTCCTTAGAAAATTAATTTTCCCCAAAAAGGCCTGAACCTCTTTTTTAGACCTGGGAAGTGACAAGGCTTGAATTGCCTCCACCCTGCTAGGATCAATTCTCACTCCCTCTGCCAATACTATATGTCCCAATAACTTCCCTTCTTTCATAGCAAACAGGGACTTCTTGGGATTCAGGGAAAGACCAAACCTCTGGCACTTAGAGAAAAATCTCCTTAAGTGGCAGTGGTGCTCCTTATCAGACCTGGAGACGACCGTGATGCCGTCTAGGTAGATCACTACAAACTAGTCTTTTTCTCCGATGAAGGCTATATCCATGGCTCTCTAAAATGTTTCTCCTGCATTCATAAGACCGAATGGCATTTTGGCATACATGAATGTGCCCCAACGAGTGGTGAAGGTTGTCTTCTCCCTGTCCTCAGGCATGACCGATATCTAATTATAACCAGAAAACCCATCGATCATGGATATCCTGGAGGCCCCAATTACCCTCTGCAGTATGTGTTCCATCTTAGGTAGGGGGTAATTGTCTTTCTTTGAGCTTCTGTTGAGATTCCTGAAATCGACACAGAGTCTGATTTCTCCACTCTTCTTCCTTACTGGGACCAAATTGGCCACCCATTCAGAATATCTCAAGGGGACAATAATTTGGGCATCTAACAATTTCCTCACTTCTTTCTCCATGACAGGTAGCAACATGGGATTTATCTGTCTCAACTTTTGTCTAAATGGTTTGGCCTCTTCCTTTAGTGGGATCTTGTGCTCAATGAAAGATGTGTCATAGGTCTTAAGGTCTTCATACGTCCATGCAAACACGTCAGCAAACTCTTTTAGCAACTCAGTATATTCGGCCTTCTATTCTCTGGTCAAACTACTTGATAATTTGACAAACCTGGGCTCCTCCGGTGTGCCAATGTTGCATTCGGTTGTCTCAGCATCTTCATTTGAGACCATGCCCTTTACTGGCACATCATTCCCATCGAACAATCTTTCTAAAGGGACAAGTCCTCTCAGAATGTGATTACTGGGCAGCTAAATGATCTGATGATTAGCGATTTTATTTAAAAACTCCTCAGGACGAGGGTCACCTTCCAAATTAGGATCTTGGTCAATATGCAACGCAGAAAATTCATCAACTGATTGGAGAAACCTTTCGAGTTCCAAATCATCCTCGAACACCTTCCAATGCTTGACATTTTCTGGCACCGAGGGCCTATATCTTATATCAATATCATTTTTTACCATAGGCGGCAGAGGAAACTTGAGAAAACTAGCCGAGATAGCTAAAGAATCGGCCAAAGTATTTTCTCCCCTCGGAATGAAAGAAATGTTAAAAGCCAAGAAGAAATTATCAATAAGGTCCCATACTTCATTCCGATAATTCTTGAGCCAAGGATTATTGGCACGATAAGCATTCCTTACCTGCTGAATAATCAACTCAGCATCTCTGAATATTGCTATTTCTTTAATTCCCATTTCCTTTGCAGCCCTTATACCCAGAACAAGATCTTCATAATCTGCCACATTGTTGGTGGCTTCAAATTCCAGCTTGTATGACAGGGACACGACTTCCTGAAGAGGTGATATGAAAACCACTCCAACGCCAGTGCCTTCTCTAGAAGAATATCCGTAAAAAAACATCTTCCATGCAGGGGAGTTTTGAGGGGAAATCGGATGATCAGGGCTGGGATGTTTTCTGATTAGTAAAGAGATTTTAGGGGCATCGGTAAGCTCCAGCAAACTAGACCCCAAGTCTGTGTCAAGTGCAAAGATGGGGTGATTGGTAGGGTCTGCTTCATCACTGACAATATAGGCTAGCTGGGCTTCTCTATATAATCTCCTTTGTTCCCCTCCAAAGATCGGAATGGTGGCATATGTGAGATCTATCTGTAGTGTCCCTCCAAGTTTTTTAATCCACGACCTAGACAATAGCATACCAAATTTGGGGGGAACGTCGGCTACCACGATATCCATGACCACACTTTTCATGGGCAGCTGAAACAGGGAAACCACTAAGTCTTTGATGACTCCTAGACACTGTACTCTCCTTGAATCAAAATAATATAAATCATGATAAGTTCTTGTCACCTCCAGTCCCAATTCTTCCCTGACTATTTTTGGCATAAGGTTATGGGAAGCCCCTGAATCCATGAGGAAGTTATGCAACACCTTATCATGTATGTTCAGGGATGTGTAGAAAGGGGGGGATGAGTCATCTTTGTCTTCTACCATGGGGCCTAAGATGACGGCGGGCTTCTCATCTTGAAGGTTTACTGAGTCAGAGGGGGGCTGGGGGGATTTAGATTGTAGCAGCTTGGAGAGGGATCTTTTAAAATCTTCGTTTTTAACTAGCTCTGAGAGGGGGACGGGGATCCTAATCTTTTGAATTTCATGTTCAAAATTAAAGGATGGAATGGGCTTAGGAACTTCCCTTACCTCGGTGATGGGTTCTTTGACTGCTGGCAAAGCGCTCTGAGCTCCTTTATCTTTAGTAGTAGCTGTTGCATCTCTAGTAGGCCTTTCTACCATGAGGGGATGGTCTGGGCTGTCAAAGTCTCCTTCTTTCCTTCTCGACCTGATATTATATCTGTTAGAAGTGTGACCAGCCCTCTGTTCTTTCCCCAACTCATGAATTTGAGCACTCATCAGTGATTCTTCATATGTGGACTGCGTCAAATGGGGAAAAGGGGGATTTTCTTCAATACAGTGAATTTCAGGGCCAAACTCGTCTATCTCCTCTCTTTCCTCATGATCAACTAGGTTGTTTTGGAGGGGGGTTTGAACCCTTTGATCTTCTCTGTCTTTTCCCCTTTGTTCCCTCAGGAAAACCTAAGGCATATTGTTAGCAGGTCGTCTGAAACCTCTATTATCAATGTTCTAGGGATTTTTGTACGTGGGCTTCCCCTCTAATTCCCACCTTTCTATCTGGGCAGCAAGTGATTTTATTGCTTTAGCTGTCTCATCTGTCTGGTGGGGAAAGGGAGAGGAACTGGATGAGCAAGCTTCAAGCCTGTTCTTGGACGTATTTCTATCACCAGCGTTCCTGAGTCGGTTGACAGCCAAAATGTTAGATTCTACCTCCACGGTTGCATCCTTCATGTGGGCCAGTGTAGCAGCTCTTCTCTCCCTTAGCAGTACGTAGAAATCAGGCTCAAAAGCACTAGAGTAAGTGATCTTTGCAGAGGCTTTGGAAGGTTTTATCTCGGCAGGGATTCTATTGTACATTTTATTAAACCTCTTGGAGAAGTCGGAAACAGACTCTCCTTCCTTTCTCTTCAACGACCCAAAATCTGTCATGTAATACATGAAATCTTTTTTATCTCCCCACTATCTCAAAAGGGTACTATCTAAAGCTTCGATCCCATCAATAGATCCAGGAGGCAGGGCCTTGAACCATTTTCTAGCCTCGCCTTGGAGGCTATGGACAAAAATCTTCATCCATACGTCTGCATGCATGATGACATTATCATCTGTGAAACTGTAGAAGGCTTCTAGGTGTTCATCTGCAGTTACGTCCTCTTCACCCATGAATTTGGGTAGCTGCTTAAGGTAACCATCTTCCGGGAGGGCATTGAGGGGATGAGGTAGCACAAGGGGAGCATACCTAGTGGCTATAATATCCTCCATTTTGGTCATAGGGGGATTAGCACCAGCCATAGGAATATTAGGTTGAGGAGAGCTGGGAGGAGAAGGAGTTCGCGAAGGGGCTACTGGGAACAAGTCTCGAAGTGGAGTGGGAAACAAGAGAGGATTCAAGGAGAAGGATAATGAACTCAAGTCAACAGGCGCTCCTCTTTGTGCAGGAGTGGGGAAATCCTCTGCAGTCATGGGTCTTCATCGAGAAACAACTTCAAAGGAGAGGGGAGTGACAAGGATTTCTCCCTCTAGTCCTAGACCAGCAGGGGAAAACTCAGTAGGAACACTCCCAAAATTTAGGAAATGGGAAACCTATGAAGGAGGTCTATCAAGAAACTGAGGAGGAGAAAAAGGAGTTCTTACAGAAGGAGATGGCGGATTACCTGTTTCGGCGGTGGAAGCTCCTTCTTTAGGGGCCTTTCCTTTTCTGAGAACCACCTCTGGATCGGCTTCAGGTGTAGCTAGGGGCAGTTGTGGATGAGACCACGTGTGTCTGCCTCTGAAAGCCACAATTAAAACAGCGGGTTCTCTCCAGTGGAGTCGTCATAATGGAGTCGCCAGGTGCATAGTAGCAATCTCAATAGTTCTGATATCTGATGCACCTTCAAAATCAGTTGATCATTGTCGTTCAATCCCGAGGAAAATATTCAACTTCATCCTTAGCAACGGTGCCATAAATGTTAGCGTCGGAAGTCACTCCTGGATTGCTTGCAGGAGCAGAGCCCAACGCCCATCAGTTTTATGTCATGGTAATTTTGAATGGGTGATCGAATGGAGGTAAACTCAAAACAATAGTGTTTCAACTCTGAAACCAGGCCAGGTATGCATGAGCAAGTGAGGTCTTGCGTAAATTTCAGATAGTGAGCTGTAGTAAAGGGTGAATAGGTGGAAGACTTATACAAGAGAAAAGCGGAGGTCTGTTACAAACAACAGGTTTCTAACAGACTATAGAAGAATGCATTTAAACACAAGGCTGACTTGCATTTAAACACAAAAAACCAGAGAATACAGTAATGCAACAATAAATCTGATATCATAACATAACTGCAACAATTCACACGAGTCAGTTGTTCACGAATCCTCTTAGCATAAGATGAAAATTAGAGGGAGTAAGAAGAACTGTCTGTCATAAAACAAGAAATCTCATATACAGATGCATAGGATGAAAGCTAGAATAGCTGCTAAAACATTACAGTAGGGAGCTCTTCTCAACCATCGATCCTTACAAAATGGAAAAAATGCCTACATATACTCTTCCCTTCCTTTCGCCCAGCAGAGACGTCTCAGAAATTTCAATGGGTGTCGTCTCCTAAATCAAATCTTTCCTTTGTTCCCTTGTCATACACCTCTTTAATTCAGCATGGCTCACACCAGGGGGTAGCTGAGCCCTTTGAATGTTGAATTGGCGTGTGCAGGTTCCTCTGGCGAGTTGAAGAATTGGCGTGACCTTCTTGAAGAGAACCAGTACAGGGGACCTTCCCAGGTAGACTTTCAACTGGGATCTCCATACTATGCAATAAATGAGTGATGTGAGTTTTCAACCATCCTCTCTTTTCTTCATTAATCTCCAGCAGGTACTGGGATTTATCCCACATCGAATCAGCATCTGGAACATCACCGTGCCTTCCTTCTGTGATTTAGCTCAACATTTTGGGGCCCTAGTGGCCAAATGACAAACATAAATGCCCCTCCCCCAGGCCTCCTTCTTGATGACTAGGTGCCAAAACCATGGGCCCAATTCTGGGCACCATCAGAAATTCGGGGTTCAGGGTTTCAAAATGCAAGAAACGAGGGGTGCCTACTCCTCGAAACTCTGATACCTGATATGTCGATGAGCTGCCATCTGTCCCAATTGGATCGGACGGTTCAGATTTGTTTTGAACCATGGCGCTTCCCCTTGCTAATCCCTAGGCAACTGGTCAGCCCCGAAAACCCGATGGCCATCGATCCACTTTTATGGATGGATCTCGGCCGTCGATGGCAAAACTTTGCCTGCTCGCTTGACTTGCTGCTAAAAAATGGGATTCTCTCGTGCTATGCTCGAGTGCTTCCTGTACAACTTGCAAACCTGGGTACGCCTAATCCTGAGACAAGAAATATCGCTAACACATCCATATTTACTTCTTATCAACCATGATAAACAAATAATGAGTCAAATTTACATCAAACACTATTGGGTTGATTACCCAAACCTTTGTGCTACGGGTCTTTCTTCAAGGGTTGACATCAATGACAACCAACCTTAATCAACAATCTACCCCTTTGGCAATGATGGCAACACTCTGATGCAACACTGAAATCATATCACTCATGCTCCCCCTAAAACCATGTCTCTATCCTCTGCATCTAATAAATCTGATCCTCCTGGAACCATGCCTCTTTCCTCTACATCTAATAAATCTCTCCCCCTTTGTCATCAATGGTAAACGTATCTTTCCATCCAAGCCTTCTCCCCCTGACAGACTGTCCTCTTATGGTGCTTCCTCGTGTACATCTAAGACATATAGGATAAGCATTCAAAAAGCATTCAAAAAACATTCATTTTTGGAGTAGAAATAACTCCAAGTCTTTGGCGAAGATATTCAAAGGCTTCCCATGGAAGTGGTTTTGTAAATATGTCTGCCACTTGTTCTTTTGTGCCCACATACTCAACTCTGATGTTCTTTTCTGCAACCTATTCCCATAGAAAGTGATACTTGATTGGAATGTGCTTAGTCTTGGAGTGCATCACTGGTTTTTTTGAGATACTGATGGCACTTGTATTATCACAATATATTGGAATGGGTTCATCATATCTGTCAAAGTTTGTTTCATCCAAAGAACCTGTGTACAACATGTTTTTGCTGCAATATACTCTGCCTCAACTGTAGATAGAGATATCGATGATTGTTTCTTTCTTATCCATGATACTAAACACTCACCTAAGTAGAACGCTGCTCCACTAGTGCTTCGTTGATCATCAATACAACCTGACCAATCTGCATCTGTGTAGGCCATAAGTGATAGATATTTTCCTTTTGGATACCAGAATCCAAACTCTTATGTTCCTTTGAGATATCTGAAGATCCTCTTGATTACTAATACATGTGATTCCTTTGGTGCTTCTTGAAATCGTGCAACCTGTCCAACTACCCGCATTACATCTAGTATGGATGTTGTCACATATAGTAGGCTGCCAATCATTGACCTATATTGCCTATGATCTGTAGACTTTGAATCATCATCTTTGCTCAACTTACAACTGGTTTGCATGGGAGTGATAACTGGTTTACAATCTTCCATTCTGAACCTCTTTAGAATTCCTCTGATATACTTGGTTTGAGAAATAAAAATTCCTTGGTTGCTTTGATGTATCTGAAGTCCCAAAAAGAAGGATAGTTCTCTAAGTAATGACATTTCAAATTCACTCTGCATGTCTTTTGCAAATTTCTGGCTTAACCTATCATCATCACTACCAAAAATAATATCATCAACATAAACTTCAATTAATAAAATATTACCTTGACTTACCCTGATGTAGACGTTGTTGTCTGCACTTCCTTTTCTAAACCCTTCCTGCTGCAGATACTTATCTAGTCTGGAGTACCATGCTCTAGGAGCCTGTTTTAGACCATACAAAGCCTTATTTAATTTACACACATAGTATGTGTTCTCTGACAACTGAAATTCTTCCGGTTGTTCAATGTAAACTTCTTCTTCAAGTTACCCATTCAAAAAAGATGATTTTACATCTATTTGATATACTTTAACATTTTTTAAGCATGCATAAGATAAAAGAAAATGGATTGCTTCCATTCTGGCAACTAAGGCATATGTCTCTTCAAAGTTGACTCCTTCAATCTGTGCATATCCTTTACATACCAATCTAGCTTTGTTCCTTGTAACATGTCCATCTTCATTCTATTTATTCCTAAAAACTCATTTTGTGTTGATCACATTCTTATTCTTTGGTCTTGGAACCAATTCCCAAGTGTCATTTTTCTCTATTTGATCAAATTCTTCATCCATAGCCTTATTCCAAAATTCATCCTTGTTGTCTTCTTCAAAACAATTTGGTTCAATTGTAGATAAGAGTGCTAGGTGTGTTTGTTATGGTGAATGGATTTTTCTTCTAGTCTCAACTCCTGCATCTTTGTTTCCAACAATCTAATCTGAAGGATGATTCTTCTGTACTCGTTTTCTAGGTGTCTTTGGAGATACTTCTTGAACCTCTTCTACTTTTGTTGGATTCTCTTCATCTTCATCTTCATCTTCCTCTTCTTCTTCTTTTTCATCTTCTTCTTCAAAAAGTTGTTCCAATGATTTGTTTTCTTCTTTCTTTGATTCTGGTCTGCCTGTTTCATCAATTGTTATGTTGATGCTTTCCACAGCTTTGTTTAATATTAAATTGTAACACTTGAATGATTTCCTTGTACTTGAGTAACCAACAAGTATTCCTTTGTCCACACGAGAGTCAAACTTTCCCATTCTTTCATCTTCTCTTTTGATTTAGCATTTGCTTCCAAAAACTCTGAAGTGCTTCACATTTGTTGGTCTTCCTTTCCATATCTCGTATGGAGTTATATTAGTGTTGTTTCTGAGCATTACTCTGTTTTGAATGTGAACTGTTGTATGCACTACCTGTGTCCAAAAAATATCTGTCAACTTTGAATCCATTATCATTGTTCGAGCCATTTCTTGTACTGTCCCATTCTTTCTTTCAACAACTCCATTCTATTGAGGTGTCCTAGCGATGGAGAATTTCCTTTTATTCCATGATTGTTGTAGTATTACATAAATTACTTTGAGGTGAATTCTCCTCCATTATCCGATCTTAAGGATTTGATTTTTGAATCCATCTCATTTTCAACCATTTCCTTGTAGATATTGAAATTTTCAAAAGCTTATGATTTGTTCTTGAGAAAGCAAACTGCAGTCATTCTTGTATAATCATCAACTAATAACATAAAGTATCCCTCACCTTTTAAGCCTTTTTTTGTAGTTGGTCCAACTTGATCAGTATGCACAATTTCCAATGGTTTTGTTGTTGAATATTCCTTTGATTTGAACCTGGTGTTTGTTTTCTTTCCTTGTTGGCAATGCTTGCATAAAGTGTTGGTTGGTTTCGTGATCTGGGGCATTTCTCTAACTTCTTCTCTTTTGCTGACTTTGACAAGGTTATCAAAATGCATGTGACCCATTATTCTGTGCCATAGCCAACTTTCATCTTCCTTTCCTAGACGACACTTTTCATTTCCAATTTCGCTTAACACATATATGTTGTTTGAAGTTCTTACAGTTGTAGCGACCAATTTCCCTGAACCTTCTTTTCTTATCTCAAACTTTTGTGAATCGAAAGTAACTTTATGACCTTGGTCACACATTTGACTCACACTTAAAAGATTATGTTTCATATCTTCTACTAGTAGAAAATTTTCTACCTTTTCATTCTTGTTCCCAATTCAGACTATGCTTTTTCCAATGATTTTGGATGAATCATCATTTCCAAAGGAGACTAATCCATCTCTTTCCTCTTGTAATGTAAGAAACTTGTCTCTATCACATGTCATGTGTTTTGAACATCCACTGTCAATATACCAACCATGTTTCTTCTGTTTAGCTTGTAGAGCGACCGTGCATTCTTCATTGCTATACTGATCTTGCTTTCTTATCCATGTCATTTTTTGAGATTCTTGTTTCCGACTCTGTTGAGGTTCTTTAGGAGGGACTATCATTCTCCAATTTTTGGCCATGTGTCCAAAATTGTTACCTTTGTAACATTCCACTTCAATGCTTAAGGATTCAAACCTATTGTAACTTCTTCTCTGTGTTTCACTTGGTCTTCTTGAATAACCCCTTTGTGTATGGCTCTCAAAGTAGTTATTTTTCCTGTTGTTAGCTCTGCAATTTACAGCTTTATGTCCAAAATTATTACAAGCATAAAATAAACCAAAAAATATAGTTTGATACCTGGTATTTGAAGATATTATGAAAGGAGGTTCTCTTATGAATCCTTCTTCTTCTTGAGGCCTATCTATCTGTTTTTTATTCTGAAATCTGAATCTTCTCGATGGAGGAGTGTCCCTGTAATCTTCCTTGTATAGCTTTTTATCCCCTTTGATTGTTTCAGCATAACTTTTTGGATTTGTTTCTTGCTCTGTTGTTTTGGAGCTTGATCCCTTTTCTGTTTGATTGTATCCAAGTCCAGACTTGTCAAGATAAGATTTTTGACTGCTAATAATGTCATCCATAATTTTTGAGCTATTCTGCATATCTTTTTTTTGAATATCCTTTCTTAGTGTAACAATCTCTACTTCCAGGTTTCCAATGATCCTGTCGTTTCCTTCTAGTTGTTCTTTGAGCACTTCTTCAATTATTTTATCTTCTTCTATTTGAACCTTCAATTTTTTAATCATTTGTTCTAGTTCTTGAGTGTTTTTTTTCTTATCTAGTTCTTCTTGTAGTTTCTTTTTTTTCTTCTTTTCTCTTCTGATAACTTCTATGGCACCCATTAATTCTTCTTGGAAGTCAACTTCTGCGTCTTCAATTTCTTCTTCATATGCTTCTTAATATTCTTCTTTGGAGTCTTTTTTATCAGATTCTTCTATTGCCATGAATAAAACTTTACCTGTTTCACTGTCACTGACTTCATCTTCATCTGATGATGAGATGTCTTCTTTGGTGCAAAAGTTTTTCTTGAAAACTTTCTTTGTAGTTATTTTACCTTTACATGTTTGTCTACCTTTTGAGGAACCTTCATCATTTCTCTTTTTCTTATGAGGAAATTTGTTAGCAAAATGACCAATAACATCACAATTAAAACAAATTAAAGGAATTTTACCTCTGTACCTACCATTGGTTCCCTTGCTCAGTCTTTTGACGAAGTTGGCCACTTATTCATGTGTTTGGCCTCCAACTTCCTTTGTTTTCTAGATGCAACTGGAAGGAGGCTCCAACCCCCTAATTTCTTAGGCTACAAACTCATACACCTATAGATACACCTATAGGTACACTTGAGTTTGACTAGTTTCAGGATTGGCCATAAGCCTTATTTTCCATAGAGTGTAACTCCCAAAATACAACGACCCACAAGCTAAATTTTTAATCATAGATATTTGGATATGTTTTCTCACTTGCATAGAAATTTCAGGATCTGAATCATCATAGAAAAAAAGTTATAGCGAAAATGGTGAGATGACCTAAAAATAACATACCTTAGAAAGCACCATCAAAAGAATTTATCCTTCCTTGCATTTCGGCCTTCTTTTCTTCACTTTCCTCATAATTATGGCTTAGATATCATTTGTATACCTCATACACCTATAGATATTCAATATGCTCAAGTGTTTTTCAAATGAGAGAGCATTGCCTCTTATTTATACTCTCCAAGTAGCTTCCTTAAAAACATCTTCTAGGTCACTTGGCCCCACTTTCCTTATTTTAGGGTTGGGTCCACTTCTAATTTCTCCATTAAAATTATT
>ML781968.1:217671-276745 GCA_009831015.1 Picea engelmannii | reverse complement strand
CCATTAAAATTATTATTGAAATAATTTATTTTGTATTCACTTTGAATTATAATACACTCATCACTTCACTTTATTATTTACCTTTTAAAATCTCTTAAACCACTTTGATTACTTTGACTTTTGGGGGCTTCTAGATGACATATAAGGGTGCTCCAACTTCGTAAGGCCATAACTCTCAAACCGTGAGGAGTTATGTGACGTTTTACATACCACCAAAAATGGCATGACATGTACTATCCATATAGAATAGTATTATCTGAAAATACATCATAACTCATACCATTACCCATCAAACAAACTTGGGTCCATTACCCAAACCTGGGGTCTCCAACTTCTCATGGCCATAACTCTCTAATCGTGAGGAATTATGTAACGTTCCACATGCCACCGGAAATGACATGACAAGAACTATCCATCTAGGATATTTTTCCTGATAAATTCACTTTACTTCATCTCATTATTCAACAATTAAGCATGGGTTCTCTTACTCCACAAAGCATCTTCTCGTGAGGGCTTTCACCATAAGGGGACCACTTTGGAGTTCATCCATATTTACTTCTTATCAACCATGAAAAAAAAATAATGAGTCATATTTACATCAAACACTATTGGGTCCATTACCCAAACGTTTGTGCTACAGGTCTTTCTTCAAGGGTTGACATCAATGACAACTGACCTTAGTCAACATGATGAACCGAAATGAAGAATATAAGAAAAATGAAAAATCCAAGAAGATCCAAATAACCAAAAAGGAAGAATCATGTCAAATGTTTGAATTAGAAGCCATCAACCTAAAAAGGATTTAGCTAGAATATGAGGAAGAAATCAAAATATTGAAAACTAAAGTTTTTGATCTAACCTAATATATGGAAAAATTGAAGACATATGACAAAGATATTAAATGCAAAGAAGTATTGGATGAAGAAGAAATAATAATCTATCTAAAGACTCAAATTGAACATGCTAAAGAGGTAGAAGAAGCCCTGAATATTCAGTTGACTAAGACGGAAGAATTATCTCAAATATTGAAGTTAGAAATAATCAATCTCAAAAAGATGAATGAAAAGACAAATAAGAATGTTAATTTACAGAATAGCTGAGTTATCCTAGATGAGATTTGGAAGAGCCAAAGATTAGTTGATGACAAAACTGGTCTTGGATACAATAAGAAAGAATACAATAACAAATGGAGCACCATTTACAAACATGAGAAAGGAACATCCTTCTTAAAAGGAAAAAGTGCAAGTATAAAGCAATCACAAGTCATGAACTTTGTTAAGGAAGACAACTATAGAAGTAAAAAGGATGAAGAAAATCAAATGACAGATCTTTCAAGCCAAAATAAAATCAAGAATGGAAACACCTTCAATGGCTATTGTCTTTCTTGTCATAGATTTGGCCATAAAGCAATGGACTGCAAGAAACTAGAGGAAGGATATACAAGGAAATCCAATAAATCAATTAGATGTTGGAGATGTAATTTTGTTGGGCACACAACAAAATTTTGTCATACAATGAGATGTTACAACTGTGATAGGTTTGGGCACAAATCCAAAAACTGCAAGAATACAAAAGTCAATATTTGAATAAGTCATTCAAGTCAGTGAAAAAACCTAATAAAAGTTAGAAGAAGAAAGGAGATGTCAAAACTCCAAAAACACAGTTAGAAAGAGAAGATCCAAAAAGAATAATATCTCACAAAAAGATATGGAGAATAAAATATGAAGGAGAAAGCAAGAAAGATGTTATTACACCTAAAAATGAAAAAATTAATAATAAGAAAATGATGGGTGAAGGTCCTAATAAAGAATGTGAAATTCAATATGGAATAAATCAAGATCAAGAAAAGGAAGTACCTATAGAAGAATATGGGACAATATCAAATTATGATGATGTTATAAGTTGTTAGCAAAAGAAAGAAAATACAAAAAGAAGTTTAAATTGGTTTTTACAAAATCAAAGGATTATGCCAAAGAGTTTCTAAATTAACATATGGAAAATATTGACTATCTATAGATTAGTGGTCAAAAGAAAAATCATTGATAGGGTTAATTATAGAATATAAGAAGAAGAAAAAATAAAGTTAGCAGAGAAGTTCGATTATCATTCAACAAAGATCAATTGATAATAAAATTGGTATTTAAATCAATTGGTATAATTCCTCAATTGATATTCCTGTGAAATATCAAAGACGAATAAGAAGCAAATAAAAAATATCAGTGAGATTCATACTCTTGTTCTATTTGACAAATGAAAGTTAGTAAAAACTGAGGAGGAGTATTTTGGTTATTAAATAAGAAAGTAATTAGATTATGTTTTGAAAAGACTTGATCACTACAAAATTGGTATCAAGAATACTACTTATTTGAACACAAAAATCCCAATAAACTGATATAATAAGTTAGTAAATTAACAGGGGAAGAGACCTTGTCAGGAAGATCTACCCTTTCAAAAATAAATATGGAGGGTAGTCAGAAGCAGAGACATAGCATATATGGTAGGGGGAGTCATTCAGTTATGGCAGGCAGAAGATTATTCCAGAGAGAGTTACCCAACTTCATATTCTGGTCAACAACATACAGACAAATAGATGTTGATTATAAGTGGAGAAACCCTTTGCCATTGATGTCAAAGGGGGAGAGTAAATTCATAGGTGGAAAGAATCATCACAGGGGGAGTTTGTGTATGAATTTAGTGTGTTGCCCTCAATGAAAAAGGGGGATATTGTTGGACATATTATCATTGATATGTTGTCATTGATGTCAACAGTTGATGTCATTATGATGTGATGATAAGTTGTTATGATGAATTGTCATTGTTGATTTATCATAGATGAAATTGTCATTGGTGTCAACAATATATCAGTTAGCATATAATTTCAAACAGTATTCATAGATCAAAGCTCAAAAGGAAAAGCGTATTGTAGAAATGTCATCGAGATCGATGGAAATACTGAGAAGTCGATCGATGTGTAGAAAAGATGAGAACCCTCAATAGCCATCCGATCAAGAAATTGATGGTGTTGATCATCTCATGTAACAGACGTCATTCATATGAGTGACCGTAGGCTTAAGGACTGTTGGAGGATTGTTCAATGATCAGATCAAGTTGTAACCATTGGATATCCACACCAGATCAACGACAAGGATAGATTGTGGAGAGCGAAAGGAGAATTAAACAACTCACTAGTTCCAAGCCCACAAATGGTATAGATCATCAGATATCATAAACCCAAATATCGACAACTCTGGCTGATCCAACAAATGATCTTATTAAGTCGAATTAAGTCATGATAGTTGGATGCCCAAGCACCATATCAACGACAGGGATAGATTACGGAGAGAGAAAGGAGAATTAAATATTTTTCAATTTCCAATCCCGCAATTAGTCAAGATCGTCAAATCTTATAGCTTCAAAGATTGACGATTGTGGTTGACTCACCAAGAAATGCACAACTTCAAATTGCGGAGATTGGATGAGAAATTAAATCACTCACAAGTTGTGGTTCCGCAATCATCCTTGATCATTAATATGCTTCGAGATTCTTCATGACCATTGGATCACTTTAAAGTGGAAATATAGGATAAGAAAGAGATAATATATGAGATCTCTATTACCTGAATTTTCATCAGTCGTTGGATCACATTAAGTGGAAGGATAGGATAAGAGAGGCAAAAGGGCTAAGAATTATAATATCTGAATACTCAACAAACCATTGGATCATTCTAAAGTGGAAGGACATAATAAGCTACAAGAAGAGTCGTTGGATTTAGTCCAAGGAAAAGAAATATCACAGATAGATCAAGTCGTCAATCTAAAACCATTATCAATGAACAACATTCATTTCAGGTTAAAAGTTGTGAGGAAGTTACACTTCGGGGAACCTCACTTCAGAAGTATTGTGAAGTCGAGGGATTGAATTATCCGAAGTCCCGAAAGATGAAAATCTGAAGTAACTCTCAGTCATCGATATGAGATACATTTTAGATACTATTCTGACCGTTAGATTAGGGATATCTACATCAACAAACCACGTTAGTAAAGACATGTGGCAAAACACGTCAGCAAGGACATGTGGCAAACCATGTCAGCAAGGACATGTGGAAGACCACGTCAGTAGAACACGACAACAACGACATGTGGCACAGTCAGATAATGACAAGTGTCAAGTTAAAATCAACATTTCAGGTATGTGTAAATCACGAATCTGAGTGACATGTGGGATCTACTTGGCTCATTCCATGTCATCAAGTGACGTAAGCAAGTTTCATCACTTAGGGAGATTTACTTTGGGATTTTCACCACCAACAAATGAGCTAAGTCCTGAAGTCCCGAATGCCGAAGTCCCGAAGTGGACATGAGTCGTCCGATCTGAAGAATAATTTGGGTGCATTTTCAACCATTGATCAAAATACAATGGAAGGATACCGTAAGTATAATAGTCGAAGTCCCAAAGTAAATGGTGGCCATCCATCTCAATGCTTGATTAAGTCTGAGCCATCATATTAAGCAGTGGAAGGATAAGTGTAAGGATTGAATCTAACAATTTATCTGGTTCCACGAAATAAACGTGAACCATATGATCTATTCGTGAAATCATATTCAAAATATTTGAAAGGACAAATTCCCGAAGTCCCGAAGGGCGAAGTCTCGAAGTCCCAATAGTCTTCCATCTCATCAGGAGATTAAATCATGATCGTTGATTTTGATAAGCTCTCATTTGGCCTAGCATCTGGTCACTGTCGTTAGTCATATGGAATAGAGAAATAAGGGTAAAATGGAGGCAGTGCTTAAATTGATAAGCCTATGGTTCTACACCTGTGATCATATGAAAATGGTTTGAAGGAAGCGCTTCATACATATTAATTTGACAAAGAGTTAACACTAGAACATTACAGAGAATCGATAATAGATCAAATATGATCTGTTGGTGAATAGAGAATGCAGCAGAAGCATAAGAAAAATATGATGAGTTGATCCATGTCTATGATCAACTCATGAAGACAAAAGAACTGACACACAGTCATGATTAAAAGAGAGTTAATTCATGAGCATTATGAATAAAGGATAAAAGGAAAATGGATATTAGTTAAAGATTAATAGTATCATTTTAAATGAAAAGGTACAATGGTTCAAATATCAAAAGACACAATGATTCAAATTCACACCAGTTGGAAGACTATATAAACAAGAAGGAATGGTGAGAAGATAATAAGTTGAATTTGTTGAAGTATATATATTTATATATAATGGATTGAATGAAGGTTCATTCTATTAGGTTGGTTCCTGTTTACAAGCTGGGTCTTGTATTAGGATTGGATTCCTCGCATCTCAGTTGGATCTAAGATCAACAATCTAGGACTTGTTATGAGGGTTGGATTCCTCATTTCTCAGTTGGATATGAGAACTACAAGTTGGGTCTTGTAACAGAGAGTTGGGTCTCTCATAATTGTATGAAGATGATATTCAAAGATTGATCTTATGTATTCATTCAAGTTATTTAATAAATAAAATATTTATTCTTTTATATATATTGATTGAGAAAATGAAATAAATATTTGTTGTTCAGTTAATTTGTGAAAAGTGGAAAATTGTCCAAAGTTTTGTGACACTGATTCACCCCCCCCTCCCATTCTCAATGTCAAGTACCCATTTTAACAAAACCAACACTTTATTATATGTGTGTCAATACAACACAAAAGAGACATTTTCATTTATACATGATCATGTATGTAGACATACATGTTCAGTTGCCAGGAAGTTGTAAATTATTAACTTCCTGGGTTGGTCAACTTAACATATACTTCGACTAACTTCTAATTCTGACTTCAATAGGCAACCGACCAATTCTTACTCAACTATCAGTTCTAGTCGATAGTGTCGACTAGCCCCTTACGACATCTCCCCGCTCCTCATTTTCTTGCTCATCCCAAGAAAGATGGGGCTTTTTATTAAATTTTGAAGGAAAAGAGAGAAAAGGAGAGAGAGAGAGAGATAGACAAAAAATTTTGGTAGTGGATTTGTTGATGTATGAATAAGTTATGTAGGATCGTCCGACTATCTTTCTAGTATTGGTCCTTTTTCGTTGATCGACTCGACTGTTCCTTTTGATCTTCTTTCTGGATTGAATTCAAAGGTTGTATGGAGGATATCAGGTGTTGTTTTGTTGTAGGTTCTACATAATGTCATGTTGGCATGCATTAATTGAATTTTATGCTTCCAGACCCATTGTCTTGATTTTTCCTAGAAGGTTTAGTTTTTCTTCTATTTCTACCTAGTGTATTGTGATCGACTCTAGGTCAATCTGTTGTTCTAATTGTTGAATATTTTCTCTAACTTGATCGATGAAAAGGACTGCATTTTTGGTCTCTATATATGCTTTTTGGATTTCCCTTTTCCATTCTTGTTACTTTTGTGATAGTTTTATTTCCGATACTCTTTCTTTGGCTAACTAGTTTGTGAGAGAGTCTTTTATCTTTATGTAGTTCATCATATTTCTAGTTTTTCCTATGTTATCTATCGCATATTTCAATGCTCTAAGTTTGTTTTATGCAATTGAAAAGTAGGAGGGACAATTAATTACCACCAAATTTAAAGATGTTGCATTCTTGGTGGTTTCTTCCAAGTTTTTTTTCTGATTTCTTTGAATTTGTTGTATTCTGAAGTCAGGATGGTGGTTGTATGTTCATGAAGTTTTTGACTATCAATGAATGCCTGGGTTTGAATTTTTCTCTGAATTGTTAGAATTAGTCTCTATATATTCTTTGTGGATTTCCCTCTTCCATTCTTGTTCCTTTTGTGACATTTGTGTTTCTAATACTCTTTCTTTGGCTAACTGGTTTGTGAGAGTGTCTTTTATCTTTATGTAGTTCATCATATTTCTAGTTTTTCCTATGTTCTCTATCACATATTTCAGTGCTCTAGGTTTGTTTTATGCAGTATCAAAATAGGAGGGCCAATTACTTACCACCAAATTTAAAGTTGTTGCATACTTGGTGGTTTCTTCCAAGTTTTGTCTGATATCTTTGAATTTGTTGTATTCTGAAGTTAGGATGGTGGTTGCATGTTCATAAAGTTTTTGACTATCAGTGAATGCCTGTATTTTTTGTTGTTGCATGTCCTCTTTTTCCTGTCGAATATGGTTGAATTGATGTTGAATTTTTGTATTAGCGTTTACTGGAATTTTGACCAGGTCTTTGAATCCTGCCATGGGGTTTTCTGATCCGGATTATTTTTGGCACAAAATGAGAGTGGAGATATAATAAATAAATGCACAAAGATATCGCAGATATTCAATAATATAACCGAAATGTATCAGATATGCAACCATAAATAGAGATATACTGTAATGCACGATTTCTATTAATGAAATAAATGTATAGAGACTGTAAAAATACAGAGTGAAAGAATCACTATCATGGTGGTTGCTTATCTCTAAGAAGAGATGTGACGGCTACTCGCATTCGCAAGAAAATGATTACAATGAGGCTCCGAAGGAATTTTTACAATAAACAAGAATGCAAAAAACCCTATACATCCAAAAACCTAACCCTAGGATATGAAGCGCCAAAAGTCATGTGGGCCCCGTCTAGGTAAGTTAGTACATCAACTTCTCGAGGTCGTAAGTTTTGCATACGATCTCCATTTTAGGCATACGATAGCCCATTGAAAAGGTATCTTCGAGGAGATTCATTTTGGAGGCTCAATCATGCCTTTGGCTATCATTGAGAAGCTTGATCCAGAAAAAACTTCATTTAGGCCCTCATAATGGCCCCGGAAGTTAAAACTGCTAAAAATAGTAAATTGCCAAAATTGCCAGAAAACTGTTTTGAGCCAGTCGGAGAAGGTTGGTGGCCATCGATATCCATCGAGATCAATCCTCCCTCCTCAGAAAGAAATGGTCTCCATTGCGTTGAGTGCCCGGGGGAGTGGGAAAAGCATTTGTTGAATCTGAATCTTGGTGAGGTGCTTGCCTTGTTGGAGACATCGTGCTACTCGATTTGTGGAAGGATATCATGAGCATGTGGTTGGAAGGGTTCCACCCTTTTAACCAGTCTGGATACATGATATTATTTTTTGCAAAAGGAATATTTATAGTTTGCTATAATCTTGTCAACCTGCTTCTGTTGGATAGAAGGTGCTTAGGTCCAGGCTGTAGTGGTTGTAGTATCCTTTTGTTCACCTTTTGAGCAGATTGTGAAGAATTTGAATTTTGTAGTATAAGATACTACCTTGTGGCACTTTTTAGGTGGAACAGTAGCCAGAAATACCTCTGGTATTTTCTAGAGATGACCCCCCAAAGAAACAATGACACAATGAGGTCAAGACTCATAAACAACATGGTGCTTCCACATATATGGTTGGCCCAAGAGAACATCACAGACATCCAGTGGGGAAACATCACATAATACCTCATCCTTGAAGGGATGGATTTTGTATGACAATCGACACTACTGGCTGACATGAAGATTTCATCCTTGGCGAAGCCACCCAATGTTGTATGGTTGCAGGTGTGGTGTTGTCAACAATCCCAACTGTTTGACGACCTTTGCTGAGATGAGGTTCTTCTGGCTTCCTCTATCAACAATAAAATGCAGTGGGGTTTGCGTCGATGATCTGTCTTTTACCAGTATTTTCAGAATCAGATTTTGAATCAAGGTTCGGCTCCTTGTCTTTGATCTTTGCCACCAATGAATGTTTTGAGAGACATTCATCGGTGTTGTTCTAGGGGATTTTGTGGAAATTGCACCATTTTTCGGTGACCTTCTTTGTCTTCCCGTGACCCTTGTTTTCCTGTTTCTTGGAATGGTTTTTGGGAGACTGTTTGTTAGGGCCATATTTTTCATACTTTGGCTTTTGAGGATTTGCAAAACTGAACTCTTGTTTGTTCTGGTGCTTAAATTTCTTCTCGATTTTAACAACATATTGATAAGCAACACCAAGTAATGAGATATCCAGAAAATCCATTCCAGTTTGGATGTATCTATGTAGGGCCCCACGATATTTTAGAACCAAATGTCGTTTGGAGTCTTTGATACCTTGCTTGGTGTGCAAGGTATGGAAGATATTGGTGAACTCTAGAATTTCTTGTCCCCTCTCTTGCCGCAGGATGGTCCATCTCATGTACTAGTCCTCATAATTGCCAACAACGTAATAATGTTCCTTTACCGCATCCACAAAAAATCCCAAGTGGGCTCGACCCCATATATTCCAAACTCCTTTGTGGAACTTTTTTCCCAGTAAGTTTTCCACCAATGTTTGACATGGGGGAGAGATTTAAGGAGTGAGAAGGTGATCTTTTCCCTGTCGAAAAAATTATGAATAGAGAAATAAACTTCTAACAGATTTAACCATTTGTCTAGGGAATCCGCATCGATCTTACCTTCAAATACGGGAATATCAAAATTGACCTGTACCTTAAAAGGTGAGGTGCCTCCAAAGTGGCTACTTGATGAATATGCTCCTGATGTTATCGACAGGTGTTGAAGGATGTGGGAAAAATTCTCCATCATTTCATCCCTCTATCGCGTGAGAGCTTGCTGAAGCATTAGATTGATAGAATCATCTACTCTATCATTTTTATTTTATTCCTCCATTGAGGGTTTCTTGGGTGTGCGAGAGAGGTTTTCCTTAAGAAAGACAAGCTCGAGACCCAACTTGCTATACTCGGACCTCGTTGAGGACATGCACTAAAAAACGATCAAGAGCAACCTGCTCTGATACCACTGATCCAGATTATTTTCAGCATGAAATGAGAGCATAGATATAATAAAGAAATGCATAGAGATATCACATATTTCTATTAATGAAATAAATGTACAGAGACTGTAAAAATATAGAGTGAAAGACTCGCTAGAATGGTGGTAGCTTATCTCTAAGAAGAGATGTGAAGGTTACTTGCATTCCCAAGAATATGATTAAGATGAGGCTATGAAGGCCTTTTTACAATAAAAAGGAATTCCAAAAACCCTAGACATCCAAAAACCTAACCCTAGGATATGAAGTGCCAAAGTCATGTGGGCCCCGTCTGGGTAAGTTAGTACATCAACTTCCCGGGGTCGTAACTTTTGCATACGATCTCCGTTTTAGGCGTATGATAACCCATTGGAAAGGTATCGTCGAGGAGATTCATTTTGGGGACTCAATCATGCCTTCAGATATAATTAAGAAGATTGATCCTGAAAAACATTCATTTAGGCCCTCAAAATGTCCCGGGAAGTTAAAACGGATAAAAATAGTAAATTTCCAAAATTGCAAGAAAATTGTTTTGAGCCAGTGGGAGAAGGTGGGTGGCCACCGATATCCTCCTGGATCATTTTATTTTTATTCTAGTTGCTCGATCCCCAAGTGCTTGTTGACTTCTTCTTTTCACTCTTGTAACATTTTATTTTGCTCATCCTTTATCTTTGACAACTTTCCTACTTCCTTGATAACTTCCTTCTATCTATTAGATGTCTCCTTCTCTATAACTTCATATAAGTCGAACAAGTGTTGATCATATACTGTCATCAGGTCAAATTTTGTTTTCGTATATGATCTTGATGGGTTGGATGGTCGAGTTGTTTTGATGATGATTCTTGACGACTTCTTCCTCTTACCCTTCTCTGCATATTTTTTTGAGTGCCCTTATTTATCCTTACCTTGTGTTTTTAGTTGCTGGTGTGAAGATGTCTAGGTCTATTCAACATTTCTTCCTTTGTCTGTCTTGTTCTCTTGTGTCTCCTATGTTTCTTGTTTCAAAGGAGGTTTTTGATCATGTTTTGGCCCTTTTTCTTTATTCTTATCCTTATCCTTAGTTGGGCTGAGAGGGCAGTTTTCTAGAAGAGTTTCTTTGATGTGCTCCTACCCTTATTGTTGTTTCCCTTCTATTTTTTCTTGTTTCTCTACTTGTTTTGTTTGTGGAGGTATGCCTTGCATCATCTCTCCTTTCCTTGGTGTTGAGTCTCATATTTGTCACCTCCAATTGCCTTATTTTGTCCCATATCCTGAAAAAAAATTCCTAATACATATGCACTCTCTGCCTATTTTCCTCAACAGACATGTCCTTTATAAATTATTGTGTACATATGAGGTAACTTGTGTTTAATCCTGATTTATGATGATTTATTAATGATTTGGATTGAATATTTGATGTTTAAATCTCTCTAATTACTTTTAATGATCTAAGAAGACCTTATGACAACAACCCCTATTCATACGATACATGTTTTAGCGTTCATCCAATACTCATCTCGTCTAGTACCAATGTTGTGCTCGTTTGGTACTAATGATGTGCTCGTCCGATACCTATTTATGTGCTCATCTGGTACCAGATATAATTCAAAATTTTGGCATGCTTCTAGAGGAAAATTGGGGAGATGGGTTTTGTCCAAAGCAACGTCTAAATGCAGACGAATGTGACAGAATTCACCCATATCACATGTGTTGACTTTTATCTTAGGGGGAATGACTCTGCAAAAATTAGCAAAAATCTCAAACTACCAACCTGCACCTTGATTTCCGTGCAGATGGCATCAAATCTAGAAATTATAGGAAATGGGTTTTGTCTAGAATGTGGAAAATTGAGTAACGCATGAGAAATTTTCAAAAAATTGAATTTTTTTAGAAGATATGGGTGGATCTCTAACTCGAATCTACCCAAATTGATGAAAAACCCAAATTTTTGGGATTTATCCTAAAATTGTAAGAAATGTTTTCTAAGGTTGGGGATTCAGTTTCATCCATTCCTCCATGGATTTTATGTCTAAATAAGACCTTATAGGTATGAGGAAGAGAGAATTTCGTATATTGTTATGTTGATGTATTGGCTTGTGAACATATATTTTCAATAAGTCTCTTTGTTGGAAAGTAATATGAATTACAGTTGTTGATCTTGTCCATTTTTGGAACCTACTATCCTGTGAGTTTTTCAAGATTCCATGTTGGAATTGGTAAGGGTCCATTGTTCTAACGCGGTAAGCTTGTTGTAAAATATATCTTAGAAATTATTCATGTACATGTTTGTTTTATTCATGTACCTATGTAATGCTTGTTGTTAGCTTGATTTCTTATCTGAATTAGAAATATTATAATTGTAAGTGGTCAAGTGTGAGTAGTTTTCAATGTGTTATTGCTAGCAAAACAAATTTGGTGCAGCATAGTTTTATGTAATGAACCTCCTCATTCCAACGGAAAACCTCTTATAACAAGTGCACAATTTAATTATTTGTGTGTGTGTGTGTGTACAAGGATAATAAATACATTCGACTCTGTGTCGCCATATGACGATGAACATGATGCATGCAATGCGATGACAACAAAAAGATCTAAGACGCACATAAACCTCTGCAAGCAATGAATGATAATCAATCGACAAATATTAAGACTGACTACCCATCCATCCTACCTTGTAATGGTTAGGACCTCCAAGACACATAAGCAACGCTCAAGCTCAAGTTCCCATCGATTTTAACCATTTAAGGTCTCAGGGCTGGCGACTATTCTAAGGAACATGGAGGTGTCTACATCCCACCCGACACAAGCAGACCAAGCCTATGAAGCTAATGACAAAGACAAAACCATCAATATCACAATTAACAAAGTTATCTCGTCAAGGAAAATTCCAAAGGTGAATCATGGTTAACTCATTAAATTACTCACTACTATTACCGTATTGCATTGGAAGTGTATCTTTAATCAAATTACAAGATATTGACAATTAATGTAACAAGTAAGGCATTTATCATGACAATAATACAACCTTTAATATAACAGCTAACATGGTTATCTACATTAAGGCCAAGGCATTAGAGAGACATTATTAACCCCTTAATTCATTAAATTACTCACCACTTAAAAGTCATTAAGAAGCTACTATTCTCCGTTCTTATAGCAATTTAATGAGATATTAAATTCCAAAAGTAAATCTAGCCATAATCCCTTTTTATTATTATAAATACAACCCAAGGGTCTTGAACAATCCCCTCTTCTCAGTAATAGGTTATAATTAAAGGAAACCAAATTTACATGAACGCTTGTAAGTTGCCAAAAGATAAATCTAAGGGAACTCTATAACACCATTCCTTAATTTAAGGTTAGCATCTAGGTAGGCTTGAATTCCTTAGTGTGCAATATCATATTATTAAAATAGATCAACACGATGCTAAGTGAGGAAGGATTAAATGAGAGAGAGTAACAATTTCTTCTCACCCACTCTCTCTCTATAAGTCCAAGTGTCACAATTTTGGATCTTGCCATTATTAAAACAATATCCCCATTATAATTAAACCATATCCGATTTGTAATAGAATGATATTCAATTAGTAATGAGACAATACTCAATTTATATTAAAACCATGTTCAATTTATATTAGAACAATACCCACTATGCCAATTCCCACTAAACAATTATAAAAACAAAACACAATTACATTAAAACCATACCCGCTAACAATTTATATTAAGACAAAATTCTTCTTATCCCAATTAGAAATTTAACTAGAATTAAATGAAGGGACAAGGAACTTTATTAAGTTAACTGAGAACAATTCAGCTATTAAAACTAATAATCATAAATACACCTTAACTCAATTCTACCATCACCTTTAACACAGAACTATTAAACAAGAAGGAAGATTCAATGACTAATATGTCAATCAATTCAATCGTTGTATTACTGTTATAATCACCAATAAAGGGGGTATGATAGTTAGGTTAATTACAGTTGTAGTCACCAAATTAAATTCAGAAACTACTATAAAAAGCCATGCCACTGTTTGCTCGATAATTCCAGAAAACCACACGGAAACCTCTACTACCCTTAAAGGTCGCTTCCATCCTGACATCTCACAGGTGGACAGGCTAGAGGCCTTGCTCATTCGGGCCATTAGAAGGTTAAATTACAGCTCAGGTTTGCAAACCATACACGGTCTGAGTAAAACACAATCAATTAAATGTATAAAAACAATTTTTCAAGCCTTCAAAGCATAATGCACAAGAATAATGGTTTTTAATGGTTAAGATGCGGGAATGTCTTCCATGGGGAACGCACACAGTCAGAGCACGGAGATGTAGGAATAAATAATTAAAAAAAAGGGTAAGATGCTAATAGTTGCAGGTTCGGATGGCTATGTGTATCCTCCATAGATTCTCAGGGATATACAACTCCAAAAAAAACGTACACATAGTGGTCAAATTCACGTGGTTATCCTCCCATATCGCGGAGAAATGAAAACACAAAACACGGAGATATAAAAACCAAAATCGCAGAGATCAAAGTGGTTGAAAACCGTGTGGGTATCCGATATTGGGCCAACGTTCATCAATGCTAATGACCACACCAAGCATACAACTGAGGACAAGAACATGTATCAAGCACCAAGTGACAAGGTGCCAAGGGAGAGCTCACGTGGAGGCATAGATTGCACAGGAAACACAACCCAAAAACATAAGATTTAACTCCACCAATTCACCTAGAATTACCACCCAAAAAACGTAGAGATATACCAACAAAGACGCAGAGAAGGGTGTTGAAACACAGTCAACGAATTAAAGCGGATTAAAAAAAATTGTTGGTACCATCGCTATCAATCAATATGGTTTTTTTTTATTTTCTTAAATACAAATGTTGGTGGTAGATCTATGACTTGCAGTCCCCAAAAAGACTAACAACAGAGCCAATCAGATAAATCCACAATGCTGTTATGATTCTCTCCAACAGTGGCATCTACAATTTAGGATAATGCTATCTAACTATAAGGTCCATAAATATAAATGATGAATATGCAGATAACGCATAAAAATGTTATCTGGAACACTATCATAAAGAAATAGATTGTAGCCTAGGATGATAGGTTGGCAGTTTGAAAAGTGAGAAAACCAAGGGTAAGTTCGTCGGGTATTTTTGTCAACGAAAGACATTAAAATGTAGAGGATAAGATTCGGTTGTGGAAGGGATAACCATACATAAAGGAAAACCAGCCCTAGAATGTGCAATGACCATTAACCAACCAAAGACAATCAATAGAAGTAGTCGTTTAATGCTACGGATGTAATGGATAAAGTATAAATTAATTTTTTATTTCATCCGTTACCGAATTACAATAGTTGGGTTAACGTTTTTACAACAATACAATTATAATCGCTGAAGTAAATAAAAATGCCTTCTACTCTACCCAATTAAATGAGCATACTGTTGCCTTATTGCCTGCCTTGAATGACATCCCGCGCTCCGTGCCTCTCCCGCTCGCAGGCTGTCGATACTACATCGGTACCTCCTAGAAATTCGCTAGGGGTACTCTGCTTCCCCCTTAGCTCCCCAAGCCGCAAAGGGGCCACACACTATCCATATGGTACGTCTAGCTCCCAGCTCACCTCACAAGGCTGATCTACCACTCCTATCTGATCTGGGAAAACCCAACTCCCCACAAGTAATCAGTCAAGTCACAAATTTGTCAGCGTAACATTATGCTAACAATCGATCCCCTTCTTCCTCCTCCTTCCTCTCTTTTATAGAGTTTTAGAACTTCCCACTTTCCCAAATTTCATTTACTTAAAGTTTTAATAAAATCTTCTAAAAATTATCTTTCGTAGAAGTGTCATTCATCCCCCACGTTTATCCATCAACTAATTTCTTTAATTTATTAAATTGTCTTATTTCCCTCACCCACCTAGAGTTACTCCTATTTTTACTCCTAGGTGTCTCTAGATTCCCTTACAGGTTTTAAATACTTTCCCTAAAATGATGTTGCTAATTTAGTTCAATTTAGAAGGTTCTTTATTGCAGATTCTTTACTAAGTTGACCTCTCTTTTTACCATAAGTTCCCTTCTTTCCCTTATTATGTTTCCTCCATTCCTTAGTTTCCTAATTTTTATTATTCCCTTCTTTCCCCTTTTTATTAGAGCCAAAATGGTAGTTGCGCTATTTACTCTTTTCCTTTTATTAAGAATTTAATATCTTTTACACTTTCACAAGTTAAACAATTAAATTCCTCTTCACAATTTTCAATCCACTGATTTTAATTAAATTCTTACTCTCTTCATTTTACCGCAAAATTTTTATGAAGACTAAAACTATTACTTAAGTGGTTTTTTTTAGTTTTATTTTTATTTTTTATTTTTATAAGATATTTTTCTTAAGATTAAACAAAATTTTATCCCTAGAGAAGTTTTAGACTTAGGACTTAGATTATGAACTGGGCGACATTTAATTAGGGGAGTTTTTTAAGAAATTCTTAAGGTGTTAAATGTCTTAGGGCCATCTAGGTTTGTTCCTTCATCATCATCTATGCGACGTGCCCTTCAAAATGCACCACGTGATCCAAGGGTGCCACTCGCCTTATTTGTTTCTTTTGCGTGACGTGCCCTTGAGGATGCACCACGTGCTCCAAGGGTGTCACTTGCCTCGTTTGTTTCTTTTGCGCGATGTGCCCTTTAGGATGCACCATGTGCTCCAAGGGTGCCACTCACCTCTTGAATGATTGGTAGACATCAATAACCCCTGGAGTCAACACTCCGCCAGGTGAACTTGTGGGAGACTAAGCGCTTCTAAGGAATAAGTCTTGTGCCTTATTGCACGCCCCTTAGAACCATCGTGAGTGATTGTCGCAGTCTTCCCTCATGGCATCGTGGGTCCTCTCGAACTAGGTAATTGTTAACCTACAGTTTGAGCCATGGCGGGAGTGCTAGTAGTCTATGGCAGGGTTGTTGTCCACACCTATCCCTCAATGTCTCTAGTAGTCATGTGTGTGGCCCCATTACTCCATATGTGAGTCTGGTCAGCATGCTATCCTTAGCCTGCATCATCAACAACCATGTCAGAACATGTCCACATCATATCATCTAATCAAATGTAAAAAAATCATAGTAAAACAATCAAACCCCAATAGCACACTCCCTGACTCAATCCAAAGTCCAAGGGTTCCATCAATGCCTCTGCATCCTCAGGGTCTAAAACCTTGCACACTCAGTAAAACTGAGTCAATAGCACCTATCTCTGTCAATGCAGTAAAACATCATGTCATCTATCATAACACATCATAATCAAGGACAAATGTTTTAATATCATAATAGTCTGGATCACTTGCGAGCAAGTGTCCTCAAAGAATAAGTTTTCTCAGTGCGATAGAGCAGGATATTACATACACCCCCTCTTGGTCTAAACTTCATTCTGAAGTTTCATAGTATAAATGTCGAAATAAATGTATCACAGTATCATAAGTCTATCTATCAAACAAAAATGGAAACTGCTGGCGCATATCATATGCATCCTCCCAGGTCATCGAGTGTAGACTATAATTGTCCCACTGGACCTTGACCTGGTCTACCGTTAGACGTTGTAGTTGTCGAACGCGATGATCTAAGATGTGGACTGACTCAGTCGTGAGAGCTCCCTCGTCTGATACCTGCAAGGAGCTCAGGTAAATAACATGCGTAGGATCACTGATATAATGTCTCAAAACAGATACATGAAAAACATCGTGCATACGCCTCAAAGAATCAGCCAAGGCTAGTCGATAGGCCAAAGACCCCTTTCTCTCCACAATCTTAAAAGGTCCCACAAACCTAGGAGAGAGTTTAGATCCATTTCCAAACTTGATCAAACTCTTATGCGGTTTAACCCACAAGAAAACTCGATCGCTGACCTTGTAACTACGGTCGACTCGGTGCGCATCGACATAACTCTTATGTTGATCCTACATTTCTTTAATGCTTTGTCTTATGGTTTGCATTTTCTCTTCCATTTTTTGGATCACTTTTGGTCCCACCAGGACCCTATCCTCAAGCCGATCCTAACTCAAGGGAGTTCTGCATGGTCGCTCGTAAAGAAACTTGAAAGGCACCATCTTGATGGTGCTCTGGTAACTGTTGTTGTAAGCAAACTCCACTAGTAGCAAGAATTCTTCCCAATGCTTTTGTTGGTCCATTATGTACATGTGCAACATGTCCTCCAAGTTTTGGTTCGTTTGTTCTGTCTGTCCATCAATCTCTGGGTGATATGCAGCACTAAAGTTAAGTTGGGTTCCCAAGGCCTCTTGGAAACTCATCCAAAATCGTCCAGTAAACACCGATCCTCGATCGGAGATAATCCTCTTAGGCATGCCATGCAGCCTCACAATCTCACTGATGAAAACTCTAGCAATGTCAGGTGCCTAATACGTCGTACGCATAGGAATAAAGTGAGCACTCTTCGTCAGAGTGTCTACTACTACAAAAATCGAGTCGTGTCTTCTTGCCATTAGTGGAAATCCAACAATAAAATCCATCGAAATGACCTCCCATTTCGATTCTGGAATGGCATGTGGTTGTAGTAATTTTATTGGGTGTCTATGTTCAGCCTTTACCTGCTGACACTCCAGACACCTGGCCACATAGTTAACTATGTCGGCCTTCATTCCCCTCCAGAAGAATAAGGGTTTAAGATCTGCCCTCATCTTTGTGACTCTCGGGTGAGCCATTTAAACTTCTCTATGAGCCTCGCTCAGAATCAAAATCCTCAACTTGTCATTTGGTGGTACATAAATCCGACCTTTAAACCTCAATAACCCATCGCTATCGAATGAAAATCCCTCATATCGTGGTACCATCATTGTGTTTTGTCCGATAAAACCCTCGACCCCTTTTTACCAGTCGTCGTCACGCTGTAAAGTTAGAATCTTTTCACGTAGATTCATCTGAAGAGGCAACACCAAAAAGATGTGTGGCCTCTGACTCAAATCATCCGCCACTCAGTTCACTATTCCCTTTATGTAAGTAATCTCAAAGTCGTACTCGCTAAGCAATTCCGACTAATGTCATTGTCGCGCGTTCAGGTCACTTTGCATAAAAATGTGTTGTAGTCCACAATGATCAGTCTTTAGTTCAAATTTTCATCCAATAAGGTAGTGTCTCAAAACCTTCAAGGCATATATGATGGCTAATAACTCCAAATTGTGTGTCGCATAGTTCTCCTCATGCCTTCTCAGTTTTCTCGAAATGTAAGCAATCACTCGTCTACCTTGCATCAAGACTATGCCTAAGCCTTCCTTGGATGCATCTGTTCATACCAAGAAGTCTGCATCCATGTCAGGGACCTTTAGTATTGGCATTGTCGTCAACAAATCTTTAAGCCTTCGAAATTCTTCCGCACATTTCTCGGTCCAAACAAAATTCTTGTTTTTCTTTTGCAATTTCGTGATTAGATTTGCTATCTTTGAAAATCCCTCGACAAATCGTCGATAGTATCCCACTAAACCCATAAAGATACGCACTTTTGTGACACTCGTCGGCGCAGGCCATTCCATAATATCCTTGACCTTAGCTGGATCCATGGCGATACCTTCGTCGGAGATGACATTCCCTAAGTGGTGAATCCTCGATTGATAAAAAGAGAATTTGGACAACTCCCATACAATTTGTGCTCTCACAAACATTGTAGTACCAAGCGCAAGTGATCATCATTCTCCTCCATTGTACGAGAGTAAATCAAAATATTGTCAATGAACACTTGGACGAACTTGTCCAAGTACTCACGGAACACCCCGTTCATCAAACTCATAAATACTCTTGGGGCGTTTGTCAGTCCAAACGGTAAAATAGTAAACTCATAATGTCCAAACCTCATCTTTAAGGTAGTCTTAGGGACGTCATCCTCCTTGATCCGTAACTGGTGATACCCTGATCGCAAATCGATCTTGGAGAACACCGTCACTCCGTTCATTTGATCGAATAGATCATCAATTCTTGGCAAGGGATACTGATTCTTGATCCTGGCCATGTTCAGTTGATGGTAGTCAATGCAAAGCCTCCACAATCCATCCTTCTTTTGTATGAAAATAACCGATGCACCCAATGGTTACACACTAGGACGTATCAGTCCCAGGTCTAGCAACTCCTTCAGTTGAATTTTCAACTCTTGCAACTCCGAGGTCGACATCCGATAAGGCGTTCTGGATATCGGTTCAGTCCTCGGTTTCAGGTCTATGGTAAACTCCAATTCCCTTTCTAGAGACATCCCAGGTAACTCCTCTGGAAATATGTCTGCAAACTCCTTCACCACCGAAAGGTGTTTTAGACCTTCCGCTACTCCCTTTTCATTTAATGCAAGGATCGCATAAAGATTGCACCCCCTGTGCATACTCTTTCGTAACTGTAAGGAAGAGATGAATCTCAGGTAAACTCCCTGGTTTCGTCCTACAATCACACGTCTCTATCCCTCGTCATCGATCAGGCTCAACCATTTCATCTTACAGTTGAGTATCACCTCATGTGACTCCAACTAATCCATACCAATCACGACATCATAAGATCCTAAGATCGTGACATATAGGTTGGCCCTTGTGAAAAACTCTCCCAGGTTAAGGGCATAGCTCGTAACCTTTCCTCCAACCTTTTGTTTGGCTCCCAAAGCCATCTCTATGAAGCTAAACTCATCCTATTCGACTACCTTTACCTTAATCCATTTTAGCGCTGCACCAGAAATGAAACTCTCGGTAGCACCGAGATCTATCAAAATACTAAGGGTCTGGTCAGCGACAGTGCCTGTCGTCTCGAGCACAGTCAACTGGTACTCTACCTGGTGGTTATTCACTACTGCATGAATCTGATGGGCTTGGCCCATATCTCCCATGGTAGTGGGTCCGGCTGATCCGAACACTCTGGTCCTCTCTATAGGACAGTCATGCTAGTAGTGTGGCTCCCCATAGATCCAACACCCCTTCTTCGGCCCAGTAGTCCTAATACCCAAAGTAGAAGATGACATCCCACCATCTTGGAACCCTAGTTTGTTCTACTGAACAAACCTAAACTACTGCTACTGTGGGCAAAGCTGCTGCTGATGTTGTGGTCCCCGATAAGGTGTCCGATGCTGAAGCAGCGGTCGCCAGGGTGTAGTGAAAGTGGACCCCCTCTGGAATCCATGATATCCCTATGTATGTCTCACTGGTGTCTGGTGTTGTTGGGTTTTAGATGCAACCTGCCCTGCTGGTCTCGCTGGAGTCCTGGTTTGACCCCCACTGATAAGATCCTCCTCTGCTACAAGGGCCTTCTGGATGGCATCGTGCAAGGTTTGAGGCATCAAAATCCTATCCTTTGCACGTAAACTATAGTTAAGTCCGAACACGAACCTGTTGACCTTAAGTTTCTTTGTTTTAAGGTGCGGAGCGTACCAAAGTAGCTCCATACAATGTGCCTCATACTCGAGCACTGTACGACCTCCTTGTTGTAAGGCATTGAACTCATTGAACTGAGGCTCAATGAAATCCTCAAAAAGGCACCTCTCTTGGAACCATTCCTCGAATAGTTCCCATGACACATCTTCGACGGCCATGTTCAGCTATGGCAAGAGCATCTTCCACCATAGAATATCACTCCCCTTCTGTTGAAAGACCACCATGTGGACCTTCATGTTGGAGGTATAATCGCGAAGTGTGAAGCACATCACCATGTTCTCCAACCATGACTCGGCGGTTGCACCATCCGGGGTACCAAAGAACTTGGGAAATTTGACTTTCTCGAGTTCACGGTGAATGATACTGGTAACGGTCGATGTGTGCGGTAGAACCTCAGCGGGTGCCAGCGCCCTGGCCTCATCTTTGTCCAAACGACTGATCAGTGCCTCAGACATGCGCTGAAAGGATCTCATCATCTTGACTAAATCACCAACTGCTATCTGCTCCTATCCGAGAACCTGCTTGTCTCCTTGGGGGTTAGACCCCTCAGGCATGGATGCTACTGGAGGCATCGTGCCCCCTCCCCTAACACCCCGTCGTCTACCTCCATGGCATCCTCTAACCATGATTACCTGCATGCACACAATCAACTCGATTAGGAACAATATAATCATATCATGTCAACGAAAGTCGTAGCGATCCCAAGTCGCAGGTTGAACCCGCTCTAATACCATATGTAATGAACCTCCTCAATACGACGAAAAACCTCTTATAACAAGTACACAATTTTTTATTTTTTTTTTAAAGTGTGTACAAGGATAATAAATACATTCGACTTTGCGTCGCCATACGACGACGAACATGATGCATGCAATGCGATGGAAACAAAAATATCTAAGATGCACATAAACCTCTGCAAGAAATGAACGACAATCAATCGACAAATATTAAGACTGACTACCCATCCGTCCTACCCTGCAATGGTTAGGACCTCCAAGACACATAAGCAACGCTCAAGACTAGGTTCCCATCAATTTTAACCATTTAAGGTCCCAGGGCTGGCGACTGTTCTAAGGAACATGGAGGTGTCTACATCATGCCCGACACAAGTAGACCAAGCCTATGAAGCTAATGACAAAGACAAAACCATCAATATCATAATTAACAAAATTATCTCGTCAAGGCAAATTCCAAAGGTGAATCATGGTTAACTCATTAAATTACTCACTACTATTACCATATTGCATTGGAAGTGTATCTTTAATCAAATTACAAGATATTGACAATTAATGTAACAAGTAAGTCATTTATCATGACAATAATACAACCTTTAATATAACAACTAACATGGGTATCTACATTAAGGTTAAGGCATTAGTGAGACATTATTAACCCCTTAATTCATTAAATTACTCACCACTTAAAAGTCATTAAGAAGCTACTATTCTCCCTTCTTATACCAATTTAATGAGATATTAAATTCCAAAAGTAAATCTAGCCATAATCCCTTTTTATTATTATAAATACAACCCAAGGGTCTTGAACAATCCCCTCTTCTCAGTAATAGGTTATAATTAAAGGAATCCAAATTTACATGAACACTTGTAAGGTGCCAAAAGATAAATCTAAGGGAACTCTATAACACCATTCCTTAATTTAAGGTTAGCATCCACGTAGGCGTGAATTCCTTAGTGCGTAATATCATATTATTAACATAGATCAACACAATGCTAAGTGAGGAAGGATTAAATGAGAGAGGGTACCAATTTCTTCTCACTCACTCTCTCTCTATAAGTCCAAGTGTCACAATTTTGGATCTGGCCATTATTAAAACAATATCCCCATTATAATTAAACCATATCCGATTTGTAATAGAATGATATTCAATTAGTAATGAGACAATACTCAATTTATATTAAAACCATGTTCAATTTATATTAGAACAATACCCACTACGCCAATACCCACTAAACAATTATAAAAACAAAACACAATTACATTAAAACCATACCCGCTAACAATTTATATTAAGACAAAATTCTTCTTATCCCAATTAAAAATTTAACTAGAATTAAATGAAGGGACAAGGAACTATATTAAGTTAACTGAGAACAATTCAGCTATTAAGACTAATAATCATAAATACACCTTAAATTAATTCTACCATCACCTTTAACACGAAACTGTTAAATAAGAAGGAAGATTCAATGACTAATATGTCAATCAATTCAACCGTTGTATTACTGTTATAATCACCAATAAAGCAAGTATGATAGGTTTTTTTTTTTTTTTTTAAGTAAAAATCGAATCCTATTATATTAAAACTTCAAAAAATGCACCATGACATGTAGGTTCCAGCTGTCCCGCCAGTGAAGGAAACCGAGATAGCTATCCTGTCCAGAATAGCATGCAAATTCAAAAACTCACTTCGCCACCCTGCCCAAAAGAAACCAGGGTGCATGACCAGTTTCAGCAGTAGTTTAGTAAGGCCTATGCTAACACTAATAGGGCTATTAACTAGAAGAGATGCATCTCTGATAAACATCAAAAGAGAGAGAGTTGGAGACAATGTTGAACAGAAGAACCTATTCACCGGTGTCCTTACGGTCATCCGTCTCCTTGCCATTGCTGACAGGAATGGCATAGAGATGAGCATAGGTGGGGCATTGTCTCCATGGAGTGGCACTAGAATAAGTTGCATACAACATGTCCACCATGCTGCGGACCTCGAATATCAAGTTCAGGTGCTCCAGATGGAGTGTTGGCGGGGGTGGCGATTTTTGCTTAGAATCCGTCTCCTGGTGTGCATTATGCGTTCTCTGTGGCTGCAAGTCGTTGTTTCCTTCCGGAAGCTCTTCCTCCACCAGACAGATGGTGAATTCCTTAGTGGGAGCGTCGTTGGGACTGTGTGCAACTCGTGGGTGGAGCGATGGTGCTTCTAATTCAATGCATGTCGGGGGGTTCCAATTGTCCGGAACCATAAACATTCGACTCTCAGAGAAGTCGTGGGGGAGCTCCATAGTTGGAATTTCCTTGACATAAGTTCTGGGGGGTGAGTCTACTATTGTGGCCTCCCTGTGTTTCTTCCTCTTAGCAAGAACTAGAGCATGCTCAAACTGTTTGTGCCTTTTTCGCCGAGAGTCATCCGCGTACCACCCTGCTCCTCTGCAGGGTCTTTCTCTAGCTCACGACATTATGAAAATGAGGATGAGAGCTAGGATTTCTCCTTCGCTCCTATTCCTTCTAGGCTCTATGAGCTACAAACGCATCCTAAGGGTTCTAATAAGGATAATAAGAACATAAATGGTGGCTGCATCCATTAAGGCTGAGAGCTTAATGCTCTGGCCGGTCGGCCTGTTCTCACGCATGAGAGGCCCTGTCAAAAGATGGAGGTCGATAGAAGTGAGGTCCCTCATAACTAGCGGGGATATGAGGGTGGTTGGCCGCCATAAATGACCCCTCCTGGTGCATCTCCACGTGCCCATCCTACACCGCATGGCACCCCATCCGGGGATGATAGTTAGGTTAATTACATCTGTAGTCACCAAATTAAATTCAGGAACTACTATAAAAAGTTATGCCACCATTTTCTAGGTAATTCCAGAAAACCACACGAAAATTGCCACTACCCTTAAAGGTCGCTTCCATCCTGACATCTCACAAGTGGACAGGCTGGAGGCCTTGCTCATTTGGGCCATCAGAAGGTTAAATTACAGCTCAGGTTTGGAAACCATACACGGTCTGAGTAAAACGCAATCAATTAAATGTATAAAAACAAATTTTCAAGCCTTCAAAGCATAACGCACAGGTATAATGGTTTTTAATGGTTAAGATGCAGGAATGTCTTCCATGGGGAACGCACACAGTCAGAGCATGGAGATGTAGGAATATATAATTAAAAAAAAGGGTAAGATGCTAACAGTTGCGGGTTCGGATGGCTGTGTGTATCCTCTATAGAGTCACAGGGATATACAACTCCAAAAAAAACACAGACATAGTGGTCGAATTCGCGTGGGTATCCTCCCCAATTGTGGAGAAATGAAAACACAAAACGCAGAGATATAAAAACCAAAATCCTAGAGATTAGAGTGGCTGAAAACCATGTGGGTCCGATATTGGGCCAACGTTCATCAATGCCAATGACCACACCAAGCATACAACTGAGGACAAGCACACGTATCAAGCACCAAGTGACAAGGTGCCAAGGGAGAGCTCACGTGGAGGCATAGTAGTGCACAGGAAACACAACCCAGAAACGGAAATAACTCCACCAATTCACTTGGAATTACCACCCAAAAAACGCAGAGATATACCAACAAAGATGCAGAGAAGGGTGTTGAAACATAGTCAAATAATTAAAGCGAATTAACAAAATTTGTTGGTACCATCGCTATCAATCAATATGATTTTTTTTTTCTTTTCTTAAATACAAACATTGGTGGTACATCTATGACTTGCAGTCCCCAAAAAGACTAACAACAGAGCCGATCAGATAAATCCACAACATTGTTATGATTCTCTCCAACAATGGCATCTACAATTTAGGATAATGCTATCTAACTATAAGGTCCATAAATATAAATGATGAATATGCATATAACGCATAAAAATGTTATCCGGAACGCTATCATAAAGAAATAGATTGTAGCCTAGGATGATAGGTTGGTAGTTTGAAAAGTGAGAAAACCAAGGGTAATTTTGTCGAGTATTTTTGTCAATGAAAGACAGTAAAATGTAGAGGATAAGATTCAATTGCGGAAGGGATAACCATACATAAAGGCAAACCAGTGCTAGAATGCACAATGACCATCAACCAACCAAAGACAATCAACAAAAGTAGTTGTTTAATGCTATGGATGTAATGGATAAAGTATAAACTAATTTCTTGTTTCATCCGTTACCGAATCACAACAATTGGGTTAACGTTTTTACAACAATACAATTATAATCACCGAAGTAAATAAAAATGCATTCTACTCTACCCAATTAAACGAGCATACCGTTGCCTTATCGCCCGCCTTGAATGACGTCCTGCGCTCCGTGCCGCTCCCACTCGCCGACCGCTGAGACTACACCGGTACCTCCTAGCCAATCACTAGGGGTACTCTACTTGCCCCTTAGCCCCCTGAGCCACAAAGGGGCCACACACTATCCATATGGTACATCTAGCTCCTATCTCACCTCGCAAGGTTGAGCTACAGCTCCTATCCAATCTGGGAAAACCCAACTCCCCATAAGTAATCAGTCAAGTCACAAATCTGACAACATAACGTTACGCTAACAACTGATCCCCTTCTTCCTCCTCCTTCCTCTCTTTTATAGAGTTTTAGAACTTCCCACTTTCCCCAAATTTCATTTACTTTAAGTTTTAATAAAATATTCTAAAAATTCTCTTTCGTACAAGTGTCATTCATCCCCCATGTTTCTCCATTAACTAATTTCTTTAATTTATTAAATTGTCTTATTTCCCTCACCCACCTAGAGTTACTCCTATTTTTACTCCTAGGTGTCTCTAGATTCCCTTACAGATTTTAAATACTTT
Source organism: Picea engelmannii (assembly GCA_009831015.1). Lineage (NCBI taxonomy): Eukaryota > Viridiplantae > Streptophyta > Pinopsida > Pinales > Pinaceae > Picea > Picea engelmannii. The sequence continues at coordinate 250,077 of ML781968.1, read as the reverse complement.
CCCTAAAATAATGTTGCTAATTTAGTTCAATTTAGAAGGTTCTTTATTGCAGATTCTTTACTAAGTTGACCTTGCCTTTTACCATAAGTTCCCTTCTTTCCCTTATTATGTTTCCTCCATTCCTTAGTTTCCTAATTTTTATTATTCCCTTCTTTCCCCTTTTTATTAGAGCCAAAATAGAAGTTGTGCTATTTACACTTTTCCTTTTATTAAGAATTTAATATCTTTTACACTTTCACAAGTTAAACAATTAAATTCTTCTTTACAATTTTAAATCCACTAATTTTAATTAAATTCCTACTCTCTTCATTTTACCCCAAAAATTTTATGAAGACTAAAACTATTACTTAAGTGGTTTTTTTAGTTTAATTTTTATTTTTTATTTTTATAGGGTATTTTTCTTAAGGTTAGACAAAATTTTACCCCTAGAGAAGTTTTAGACTTAGGACTTAGATTCTGAACTGGGTGACATTTAATTAAGGGAGTTGTTTAATAAATTATTAAGGTGTTAAATGTCTTAGGGTCATCTAGGTTTGTTCCTTCATCATCATCTATGCGACATGCCCTTCAGGATGCACCACGTGCTCCAAGGGTGCCACTCGCCTCGTTTGTTTCTTTTGCATGACGTGCCCTTCAGGATGCACCACGTGCTCCAAGGGTGTCACTCGCCTCTTTTGTTTCTTTTGCGTGACGTGCCCTTCAGGATGCACCACGTGCTCCAAGGGTGCCACTCGCCTCTTGATTGATTGGTAGACATCAATAACCCCTGGAGTCAACACTCCACCAGGTGAACTTGTGAGAGACTAAGGGATTCTAAGGAATAAGGCCCTCGCCTTATTGTGCGCCCCTTAGAACCATCGTGAGTGACTGTCACAGTCTTCCCTCGTGGCATCATGGGTCCTCTCAAACTAGGTAATCATTAACCTACATTTCGAGCCATGACGGGAGTGCTAGTAGGCTGTGGCAGGGTTGCTATCCACACCTCTCCCTCAACCTCTCTGGTAGTCATGTGTGTGGCCCCTTTACTCCATATGTGAGACTAGTCAACAAGCTATCGTTAGCCTGCATCATCAACAACCATTTCAGAACATGTCCACATCATATCATCTAATCAAATGTACAAAAATCATAGTAAAAAAATCAAACCGTAATAGCACACTCCCTAACTCGATCCGGAGTCCAAGGGTTTCATCGATGCCTCTACATTCTCAGGGTCCAAAACCCTACACACTCAGTAAAACTGAGTCAATAACACCTGTCTCTATCAATGCAGTAAAACATCATGTCATATATCATAACGCATCATAATCAAGGACAAATGTTTTAATATCATAACAGTATGGATCACTTGCAAGCGAGTGTCCTCAAAGAATAAGTTTTCTGAGTGTGATAGAGCATAATGTTACATACACCCCCTCTTGGTCTAAAATTCATCCCAAAGTTTCATAGTATTAATGCCGAAATAAGTGTATCATAGTATCATAAGTCTATCTATCAAACAAAAATGGAAACTGTTGGTGCATATCATATGCGTCCTCCCAGGTCGCCGAGTGTGGACTATAATTGTCCCACTGGACCTTGACCTGGGCTACCATTCGATGTCATATATGTTGAACACGATGATCTAAGATGTGGACTGGCTCAGCCATGAGCACTCCCTCATTCAATACTTATAAGGAACTCAGGTCAATAACATGCATAGGATCACTAATATAATGTCTCAAAATAGATACATGAAAAACATCGTGCATATGCCTCAAAGAATCAGCCAAGGCTAGTCGATAGGCCACGGGCCCCTTTATCTCCACAGTCTTGAAAGGTCCCATGAACCTAGGAGAGATTTTAGCTCCCTTTCTAAACTCGATCAAACTCTTATGCGGTTTAACCCGCAAGAAAACTCGATCGTCGACCTCATAACTACAGTCAACTCGGTGCACATCAGCATAACTCTTATGTCGATCCTGCACTTCTTTAATCCTTTGTCTTATGGTTTTCATTTTCCCTTCCATTTCTTGGATCACTTCTGGTCCCACCAGGACCCTATACTCAAGCTGATCCCAACTCAAAGGTGTCTGACATGGTCTCCCGTAGAGAAACTCGAAAGGCCCCATCTTGATGGTGCTCTGGTAACTATTGCTGTGAGAGAACTCCACTAGTGGCAAGAATTCTTCCCAACACTTTTGTTGGTCCATTATGTACATGTGCAACATGTCCTCCAAGGTTTGGTTTGTTCATTCAGTCTGTCCGTCAGTCTTTGGGTGATATGTAGTACTAAAGTTAAGTTGGGTTCCCAAGGCCTCTTGGAAACTCATCCAAAATCATCCAGTAAACATTGATCCTTGATCAGAGATAATCCTCTTAGGCATGCCATGTAGCCTCAGAATCTCACTGATGAAAACTCTAGCAATGTCAGGTACCTGATACGCTGTACGCAGAGGAATAAAGTGAGCACTCTTCGTCAGAGTGTCTACTACTACAAAAATCGAGTCGTGTCTCCTTGCCATCAATGGAAATCCAACAATAAAATCCATCAAAATGACCTCCCATTTCGATTCTAGAATGGCATGTGGTTGTAGTAATCCTGCTGGGTGTCTATGTTCGTCCTTTATCTGCTGACACCCCAGACACCTGGCCACATAGTTAACTATGTCGGCCTTCATTCCCCTCCGGAAGAATAAGGGTTTAATATCTGCCTTCATCTTCATGACTCCTGGGTGAGCCATGTAAAATGCTCTATCAACCTCGCTCAGGATCAACACCCCCAACTCGTCATTTGGCGGTACGTAAATCTGACCTTTAAACCTCAATAACCCATCACTATCAAATGAAAATTCCTCATATCGTGGTACCATCATTCTGTTTTGTCCGATAAAACCCTCGACCTCTTTGTACTAGTTGTCGTCACACTGTAAAGTTAGAATATTTTCACGTAGATTCATCTAAAGAGGCAACACTGAAAAGATGCGTGCCCTCCAACTCAAAGCATCCACCACTCAGTTCATTGTTCCCTTTATGTAAGTAATCTCAAATTCGTACTCGCTAAGCAATTCCAACCAACGTCGTTGTCACCCGTTCAGGTCGCTTTGCATAAAAATCTGTTATAGTCCACAATGATCAGTCTTTAGTTCAAATTTTCATCCAACAAGCTAGTGTCTCCAAACCTTCAAGGCATATATGATGGCTAATAACTCCAAATCATGCATCGTGTAGTTCTCCTCATGCCTTCTCAGTTTCCTCGAAATGTAAGCAATTACTCGTCCACCTTGCATCAAAACTCCGCCTAAGCCTTCCTTGGATGCGTCTGTGCATACCAAGAAGTCCATGTCCATGTCAGGGATCTTTAGTATCAGCATTGTCATCAACAACTCTTTAAGCCTCCAAAATGCTTCCGCGCATTTCTAGGTCCAAACAAACTTCTTGCTTTTCTTTTGCAATTCATGATCGGATTTACTATCTTTGAAAATCCCTTGACAAACTGTCAATAGTATCTTGCTAAGCCCATAAAGCTGCGCACTTCTGTGACACTCGTCGGTGCAAGCCATTCCATAATAGCCTCGACCTTAGCTGGATCCATGGTGATACCTTCGCCGGAGATGACATGCCCTAATTAGTGAATCCTCGATTGATAAAAAGAGCATTTGGACAACTTCCCATACAATTTGTGCTCTTTCCGACACTGTAGTACCAAGCACAGGTTCTCATCATGCTCCACTATCATACGAGAGTAAATCAAAATATCATCAATGAACACTTGGATGAACTTGTCCAAGTACTCACGGAACACCCCATTCATCAAACTCATAAACACTCTTGGGGCATTTGTCAGTCCAAACGGTAAAACAATAAACTCGTAATGTCCAAACCTCATCTTAAAGGAAGTCTTAGGGATGTCATCCTCCTTGATCCGCAACTGGTGATACCCTGATCACAAATCAATCTTGGAGAAAATCGTTTCACCCTTCATTTGATCAAATAGATCATCAATTCTCAGCAAGGGATACTGATTATTGATTGTGGCCTTGTTCAGTTGACGGTAGTCAATGCAAAGCCTCCATGATTCGTCCTTCTTTCATATGAAAATAACTGGTGCACCCCACGGTGACACACTAGGATGTATCAGCCCCAGGTCCAACAACTCCTTCAGTTGCATTTTCAACTCTTGCAACTCTGAGGTCGACATCCGATAAGGCGTTTTGGCTATCGGTTTGGTCCTCGGTTTCAGGTCTATGGTAAACTCCAATTCCCTTTCTGGCGGAATCCTAGGTAACTCCTTTGGAAATATGTCTACAAACTCCTTCACCACCAAAAGGTGTTCTAGACCTTCCACGACTCCCTTTTCGTTTAATGCAAGGATCACATAAAGCTTTCACCCCTTGCGCATACTCTTCTGTAACTGTAAGGAAGAGACGAACCTCAAGGAAACTCCCTGGTTCTGTCCTACAATCACACGTCTCTGTCCCTCATCATCGAACAATCTCAATCGTTTCGTCTTATAGTTGAGTATCGCCTCATGCAACTCCAACCAATCCATACCAATCACGACATTATAAGATCCTAAGATCATGACATATTGGTTGGACCTTGTGACAAACTCTCCCAGGTTAAGGGAAAAACCCATAACCTTTCCTCCAACCCTCTGTTTGGCTCCTAAAGCCATCTCTACAAAGCTAAACTCGTCCTGTTTGACTGCCTTTAGCTTAATCCTTTTTAGTGTTGCACCAGAAATGAAACTCTCGGTAGCACCGGGATCTATCAAAATAATAAGCATCTGGTCAGCAACAGTACCTGTCGTCTCGAGCATAGTCGACTAGTGCTCTGCCTGGCGGTTAGTCACCGCTACATGAATCTGATGGGCCTTGCGCATATCTCCCACGATAGTGGATCCGACTGATCCGGATGCTCTGGTCCTCTCCATAGGATAGTCTCACTGGCAGTGTGGATCCCTACATGCCCAACACCCCTTCTTCGGCCCAGTAGTCCTGGTACTCGAAGTAGAAGATGACGGCCTACCAGCCTGGAACTCTGGTCTATTCTACTAAACAGGGCTAAACTGATGCTACTGTGGGCGAATTTGCTGCTGATGTTGTGGTCCCCGATAAGGTTTCCGCTGCTAAGGAAGCAGTCGCCGGGGTGTAGTGAAATTCGACCCCATCTGGAAGCCATGATATCTCGACGTATGTCTTGCTGGTGTCTGGTGCTACTGGGTTCCAGATGCAACTTGCCCTGCTAGTCTTGCTGGAGTCTTGGTCTGACCCCCACTAATAAGCTCCTCCTCTGCTATGAGGGCCTTCTGGATGGCATCGTGCAAGGTTTGAGGCATCAAAATACTAACCTTTGCACGTAGACTATCGTTAAGGCCGAACACGAACCTGTTGACCTTAAGTTTCTCTGTGTTAAGGTGCGAAGCATACTGGAGCAACTCCATAAAACGTGCCTCGTGCTTGGGCACTGTACGACCTCCTTGTCGTAAGGCATTGAAATCATTGAGCTGACACTCAATGAATTCCTCAGAAAGGTACCTCTCTCAGAACCGTTCCTTGAACAGTTCCCATGACACGTCTTCGACGACCATGTTCAACTGTGGCAGGAGCGTCTTCCACCATAGAAGAGTGCTCCCCTTCAGTTGAAAGACCACCATGCAGACCTTCATGTTGGAGGTATAATCAAGAAGTACGAAGCACATCGCCATGTTCTCCAACCATGCCTCGGCAGCTGCTCCATCCGGGGCACCAAAGAACTCAGGAAATTTGAATTTCTCGAGTTCATGGTGAATGGTACTAGTAGCGGCCGATGCGTGCGGTAGAACCTCAGTGGATGTCGGTGCCCTGGCCTCATCTCTGTCCAAATGGCTGATCAGTGCCTTGCACATGTGCTAAAAGGATCTCATCATCCCGACTACATTGCCAACTGCTATCTGCTACTGCCCGAGAACCCGCTCGTCTCCCTGGGGGTTAGACCCCTCAGGTGTGGATTCTACTAGAGACGTCGCACCCCCTCCCCTATCACCCCGTCATCTGCCTCCACGACGTCTTCTAACCATGATTACCTGCATGCACACAATCAAATCGATTAGCAACAGTATAATCATATCATGTCAATGAAAGTTGTAGCGATCCCAAGTCGCAGGTCGAACCCACTTTGATACCATATGTAACGACCCTCCTCATTACGATGACAAACCTCTTATAAAAACTGCACAATTTATTTTTTTGTTTTTAAAAGTGTGTGCAAGGATAATAAATACATTCGACTCTGCGTTGCCATACGACGACGAACATGATGCATGCAATGCGATGAAGACAAAAAGATATAAGACGCACATAAACCTCTGTAAGAAATGAACGCCAATCAATCGACAAATATTAAGACTGACTTCCCATCCGTCCTACCCTGTAATGGCTAGGACCTCCAAGACACATAAGCAACGCTCAAGCCCAAGTTCCCATCGATTTTAACCATTTAAGGTCTCAGGGCTGGTGACTGTTCTAAGGAACATGGAGGTGTCTACATCCCGCCTGAAACAAGTAGACCAAGCCTATGAAGCTAATGACAAAGACAAAACCATCAATATCGCAATTAACAAAGTTATCTCGTCAAGGCAAATTCCAAAGGTGAATCATGGTTAACTCATTAAATTACTCACTACTATTATTGTATTTCATTGGAAGTGTATCTTTAATCAAATTACAAGATATCGACAATTAATGTAACAAGTAAGGCATTTATCATGACAATAATACAACCTTTAATATAACAACTAACATGGTTATCTACATTAAGGCTAAGGCATTAGTGAGACATTATTAACCCCTTAATTCATTAAATTACTCACCACTTAAAAGTCATTAAGAAGCTACTATTCTCCCTTCTTATACCAATTTAATGAGCTATTAAATTGCACAAGTAAATCTAGCCATAATCCATTTTTATTATTATAAATACAACCCAAGGGTCTTGAACAATCCCCTCTTCTCAGTAATAGGTTATAATTAAAGGAAACTAAAATTACATGAACGCTTGTAAGTTGCCAAAAGATAAATCTAAGGGAACTCTATAACACCATTCCTTAATTTAAGGTTTGCATCCAGGTAGGCTTGAATTCTTTAGTGCGCAATATCATATTATTAAAATAGATCAACACGATGCTAAGTGAGGAAGGATTAAATGAGAGAGAGTAACAATTTCTTCTCACCCACTCTCTCTCTATAAGTCCAAGTGTCACAATTTTGGATTTGGCCATTATTAAAACAATATCCCCATTATAATTAAACCATATCCGATTTGTAATAGAATGATATTCAGTTAGTAATGAGACAATGCTAAATTTATATTAAAACCATGTTCAATGTGTATTAGAACAATACCCACTATGCTAATACCCACTAAACAATTATAAAAACAAAACACAATTACATTAAAACCATACTCGCTAACAATTTATATTAAGACAAAATTCTTCTTATCCCAATTACAAATTTAACTAGAATTAAATGAAGGGACAAGGAAATGTATTAAGTTAACTGAGAACAATTCAGCTATTAAGACTAATAATCATAAATACACCTTAACTCAATTCTACCATCACCTTTAACATGGAACTATTAAACAAGAAGGAAGATTCAATGACTAATATGTCAATCAATTCAACCATTGTATTATTGTTATAATCACCAATAAAGGGGGTACGATAGTTAGGTTAATTACAGTTGTAGTCACCAAATTAAATTCAAGAACTACTATAAAAATCCATGCCACTGTTTTCTCGGTAATTCCATAAAACCACACGAAAACTTCCACTGCCCTTAAAGGTCGCTTCCATCTTGACATCTCACAGGTGGACAGGCTTGAGGCCTTGCTCATTTGGGCCATCAGAAGGTTAAATTATAGCTCAAGTTTGGAAACCATACACGGTCCGAGTAAAATGCAATCAATTAAATGTATAAAACAAATTTGCAATCCTTCAAAGCATAACGCACAGGTATAATGGTTTTTAATGGTTATGATACAGGAATGTCTTCCGTGTGGAATGCTCACAGTCATAGCACGGAGATGTAGGAATAAATAATTAAAAAAAAGGGTAAGACGCTAAAAGTTGTGGGTTTGGATGGCTGTGTGTATCCTGCACAGACTCGTAGGGATATACAACTCCAAAAAAAATGCAGACATAGTGGTCGAATTCACGTGGGTATCCTCCCCAATTGCGGAGAAATGAAAACACAAAACGCAGAGATATAAAATCCAAAATCGCAGATATCAGAGTGGTTGAAAACTGTGTGGGTATCTGATATTGGGACAACGTTAATCAATGCCAATGACCACACCAAGCATAAAACTGAGGACAAGCACACGTATCAAGCACCAAGTGACAAGGTGCCAAGGGAGAGCTCACGTGGAGGCATAGTAGTGCATAGGAAACACAACCCAGAAACGCAAGATTTAACTCCACCAATTCGCTTGGAATTACCACCCAAAAAACGCAGAGATATACCAAAAAAGACGCAGAGAAGGGTGTTGAAACACAGTCAACGAATTAAAGTGGATTAAAAAAATTTGTTGGTACCATCGCTATCAATCAATATGATTTTTTTTTCTTTTATTAAATACAAACATTGTCGGTACATCTATGACTTGCAGTCCCCAAAAAGACTAACAACAGAGGCAAACGGATAAAAACACAACATTGATATGATTCTCCCCAATAGTGGCATCTACAATTTAGGATAATGCTATCTAACTATAAGGTCCATAAATATAAATGATGAATATGCAGATAACACATAAAAATGTTATCTATAACACTATCATAAAGAAATAGATTGTAGCTTAGGATGATAGGTTGGCAGTTTGAAAAGTGAGAAAACCAAGGGTAAGTTCGTTGGGTATTTTCGTCAACGAAAGACATTAAAATGCAGAGAATAAGATTCGGTTGCGAAAGGGATAACCATACATAAAGGCAAACTAGCACTAGAATGCGCAATGACCATCAACCAACCAAAGACAATCAACATAAGTAGTCGTTTAATGCTATGGATGTAATGGATAAAGTATAAATTAATTTTTCGTTTCATCCGTTACCGAATTACAAGAGATGGGTTAACGTTTTTACAACAATACAATTATAATTGCCGAAGTAAATAAAAATTCATTCTACTCTACAAAATTAAACGAGCATACCATTGCCTTATCACCCGCCTTGAATGACGTCTCGTGCTCTGTGCCGCTCCCGCTCGCCAACCGCCGAGACCACACCGGTACCTCCCAGACAATCGCTAGGGGTACTCTACTTCCCCCTTAGCCCCCTAAGCCGAAAAGGGGCCACACACTATCTAGATGGTACGTCTAGCTCCCAGCTCGTCTCGCAAGGCCGACCTACCACTCCTATCCGAACAGGGAATTCCCAACTCCCCACAAGTAATCAGTCAAGTCACAAATCCGTCAGCATAATGTTATGCTAACAACTGATCCCCTTCTTCCTCCTCCTTCCTCTCTTTTATAGAGTTTTAGAACCTCCCACTTTCCCCAAATCTCATTTACTTTAAGTTTTAATAAAATCTTCTAAAAAATCTCTTTCATACAAGTGTCATTCATCCCCCACATTTCTCCATTGACTAATTTATTTAATTTATTAAATTGTCTTATTTCCCTCACCCACCTAGATTTACTCCTATTTTTACTCCTAGGTGTCTCTAGATTCCCTTACAGGTTTTAAATACTTTCCCTAAAATGATGTTGCTAATTTAGTTCTATTTAGAAGGTTTTTTATTGCAGATTCTTTACTAAGTTGACCTTGCTTTTTACCATAAGTTCCCTTCTTTCCCTTATTATGTTTCCTCCATTCCTTAGTTTCCTAATTTTTATTATTCCCTTCTTTCCCCTTTTTATTAGAGCCAAAACGACAGTTGTGCTATTTACTCTTTTCCTTTTATTAAGAATTTAATATCTTTTACACTTTCACAAGTTAAACAATTAAATTCTTCTTTACAATTTTAAATCCACTAATTTTAATTAAATTCTTACTCCATTTTACCCCAAAAATTTTATGAAGACTAAAACTATTACTTAAGTGGTTTTATTTAGTTTAATTTTTATTTTTTATTTTTATAGGGTATTTTTCTTAAGGTTAGACAAAATTTTACCCCTAGAGAAGTTTTAGACTTAGGACTTAGATTCTGAATTGGGCAACATTTCATTAGGGGAGTTGTTTAAGAAATTCTTAAGGTGTTAAATGTCTTAGGGCTAGCTAGGTTTGTTCCTTCATCATCATCTACGTGACGTGCCCTTTAGGACGCACCACGTGCTCCAAGGGTGCCACTCGCCTCGTTTGTTTCTTTTGTGCGACGTTCCCTTCAGGATGCACCACGTGCTCCAAGGGTGCCACTCGCCTCTTTTGTTTCTTTTGCACAACGTGCCCTTCAGGATGCAGCACGTGCTCCAAGGGTGCCACTCACCTCTTGACTGATTGGTAGACATCAATAACCCCTGGAGTCAACACTCTGCCAGGTGAACTTGTGGGAGACTAAGGGCTTCTAAGGAATAAGGCCCCTGCCTTATTACGTGCCCCTTAGAACCATCGCGAGCGACTGTCGCAGTGTGCCCTCGCAGCATCGTGGGTCCTCTCGAACTAGGTAATCATTAACCTACAGTTCGAGCCATGACGGGAGTGCTAGTAGGCTGTGGCAGGGCTACTATCCACACCTCTCCCTCAACCTCTCTGGTAGTCATGTGTGTGGCCCCTTTACTCCATATGTGAGTTTGGTTGGCAAGATATCATTAGCCTGCATCATCAACAACCATGTCAGAACATTTCCACATTATATCATCTAATCAAATGTACAAAAATCATAGTAAAACAATCAAACCCCAATAGCACACTCCCTGGCTCGATCCGAAGTCCAAGGGTTCCATCGATGCCTCTGCATCCTCAGGGTCCAAAACCCTACACACTCAGTAAAACCGAGTCAATAGCACCTGTCTCTGTCAATGCAGCAAAACATCATGTCATCCATCATAACGCATCATAATCAAGGACAAATGTTTTAATATCATAATAGTCTGGATGACTTGCAAGCAAGTGTCCTCAAAGAATAAGTTTTCTCAGTGTGACAGAGCGGAATGTTACATTTTAGGAATTTTATTTAGCTTGTTGTCAGAAATACGCATGACATGATAGGTTTAATAATTTTTGAAGTGTGATTATTTACATTCATGAATCTGAGTTAATTTTTAGAATTTGTTGAGAGTTGTAACATGTGTTAGACAAGTAGTCATTCGAGAATTCCATCTCTTGTATTACATGAACCAATAAATGGATTCTTCTCTTGGTATATAATCTAGACAGTTCTTTTTCAAGGATGCAAGATTTGATTGAGTGTGAGGAATTAAATAGGAATTTCTTTCAAAGTGTGTTATTACAGGAACAATTTGAATGTCCATTCTTCACATTGCATGAGCCAACAAATGGAACATCTCATTAAAACCTTTGTTTCCTGTGTAGGAATGAAATAGCTTTTCATAATTGTCAAGTTGCATTGATCTACTTTCTGAATGGCATTGGTTTGATGAAGTATGCAAAATTAGATAGGGATTGCTTGCAAGTTATTATTTAATTAAGTTGTTAGAGGAAATGAGATCAGAATCCATCTTTCACCTTCATAAGCCTGTAAGTGGACAATATTGTTGACTTGTAAGAGAGTCTTTGGAGTGCATGGATTTGTTAGATTAAATGCTTTAGTGTTTGTTTTTATTTGGAAAACCTAGGGACAAGTTGGATCTCCATATTTCACCATACACGAGCCTTTAATGGAGTATTCCACCACACTTAGATTTTTCTTCCAGAATTGATTAGACTACATATTGCAAACTCAAGCACAATCAATACCTCCATCTCTCACCCTACAGGAACCTGTAATGGAGTGCTTTACTCTGCCTGATATTTCTTCTAGGATTGATTGAGTTTTATTTTAAATATGCAAAGTTTTAATTGTTGTTAGTGTAGTTTCTCCAAGAGATCAAGTCAAAGTTCATATTTCTACTTCATGAGCCTATAATGAACTGACTAGTCACCTAAGCAAGAGTTTGAATCACATTTTTTTAGGATCCTTTTTTTCCATCTTTCGAATTGTGTGAAGAGTGTTATTTTTAAAAGTGTGTGTTGGTTTCTAAATGGTTTTCTTATATAAGCTATACTAAACATACATAGGAACCTATATGTTATCGGAACATATAGTTCATCAACTCTATTGATTACGAATATCGGTCGATAATTTATGTTTGGTAATGTATTATGCATATAATTGCACCAACATTTTGGCGTCATTGTCCGGGAGTTGTAAATGATAATAGGTAGTATTTGAATTAGATTGGTTTAATGGTTTTGGATTGGATTTATGGATAAACTAAGGGTGGAGAGAAGACTGTGAGACATGAGAGAAGAGCCAACACATCCACTTTAGTGGGGTTTCTCTAAAGTTAGATTGTCCTCTCCCTTTCATGCATAAGTGTTTTTATTTTAATCCAAGTGTGAGTTTTATTCTTTTATGAAAAAGTTTGTTTTTATTTATGCAAATTTAGTTCTATTTATGATTATCTAACTTGTGCGAACCGATAATATGGTGACAACATGGTCCTAGTAATGCAAGGAGTTCAAGTTTGGTGTGTTTTATTTTTGCAATAGTTTTAATTTCTTAGTTTTAAAATTCAGATCTTTGATGATAAATCAGTTTTGGGCTGTTGTAAGAACCCCCGAGTACTAATTTGTATTGCGAGAAAAGGATCATCAACCAACTAGAGTAATTCAAGGATGATCAAGAGTTTAAAGAATTTTCCTCCAAGAACTTTCTCACATTCTGGCAGCAGCTGGGATATCCACCTCTCAAGAAGAGCATATCTTGACAACAGTAAATAATTTATTTGTCTCTTCACAAGAAGATTTAGAAGTCCCTTTGGATTCCTCTTGTCAATTTGTTGAAGAGACTAAAGAATCATGGATAGAATTCAATGGAGAGCAACCATTGGAACCTGATATTGAGGATTTCTTAGAATGCCTCTTGGAAGATCCTGTATGTACTCCAAATACCAATCGTCTTGAAGAAGATACTCTATGTAGCATGGAAAATGATGACATGTTGTGTGACCTAAACAAAGAAGTGAAACAAGAATACCATGATCCTATTGAAAGATGGTTTCAATTAGTTATCAGGTCACACTACTTTTTTAGTTTTCTTTATTATTTGATCTCATCATCAAAGAAGTTGGTCCTTGGTCCTTCATACTCTACTATGCATTAAAATTTATCTTTTAAAACTAAGTATGAATATATTTCTAACCCCGTTACGCACATGGCTTCACTAGAAGTATTCCTATAATTGAAGGACATTTTCTTTTGTTCAATTAGAGTAGGATAGTAAATAAATAAATAAATAATGCATATAAGTACAATGAAACCTATATTTCGTACTTTTTATAAATGAGAATGCCAAAAGTTAACAAAGAGATCAATTTGAGATATTTTGTTTCTCTAGTAGATTTCTTTCTAAAAGTTATGATAATTTTGTTTGGAATTTTATTATAAGGTAATATATTCATCTTATGAATGCACAGATAATACTGGAAGGGTATTTTCAAAAGCGAAGAACACATCATTGTAATTGGAAGAGAACACTTAAGGGAGTACTTAATGACCTATTTCCTCAAATTTCTTCTTTTTCCTTAAGTTGTTAAAAAAGATGCATTCGTGCTTTATCATTACCTATCTATTTTAAGACCACTACTTCACAAGGATGATCGATTAAGTGATATTTTTAATAGAAATTGAAACTGAATGTTAATTCCAGACTATTTTATTCATAGATAATAATATTTGGTCAAATAAATCATGAATAATGTATGCATTGTTCAACTTTTGACATTTTCCCCGAAGTTTCTATTTCTAAGCATGAATAAAAATCTAGTTTTAATTAATTCTATTGGTTTGTTTTTAGCAATTGTTAGCAACCCTCTCAACAACCCTCCTTAATTTTTTCGCATTTCACATTGTGTGCATAAGGGCATGCAAAACCTCAGGCATGGGGAAGTGGTTGTTGGGACCTTTAGATTCTTTTTCAGCTTATGTCAACAAATCCAAATCAACATGTTAAGTGCTCGAATTTGATAGTCATTTCCAGAATTTCGGTACCAATACCAAATTTATGCATTAGTTAGTTACCTACAGAATTTTTCCCAGAATACACATAAGCATGAAACACAGAGTATTCCAATCACACTGTGAGGTCTACAAATTCCAGTTTGAAGATCATAAAGACTTGTTCTGGTACTTTTTTGTTTTGGTACTATTTTGTTTTGGTACTGCATAATCCTGTGATGGTACTATCATGTTCTGGTACTCTAGAATCTTGTCCTGGTACTGTTATGTTCCAGTATTGCAGAATCTTGTTCTAGTACTATCCCATTTTGATACTGCAAAAACATGTTCTAATATCAATTACCAATGTAGTACTGATGCCAAGGTGATATGATATTTTTCATGTACTTAACATTTCTTTCACTTTAGGTAATTGGAGGTATGGGCTAATATTTTCATGTTATTTCTATCAAGGATCATGTAATTCTTGTGATGAACTATTCTTTACTCTCATATACATCTTCCTCCTACATTGTTACACTCACCCCTAAATGAATCATCCTTGTTATCATTTAAGGAGATATTTTCACATTTATCTCTATATGATAATAGGTGCACATGTCTTATTACCTCATCATTATGAAAAAGTGATTAGTAATTGAAATATCCATTGAAAAGTGGTGACATCATTATGCTTAATACTAACCTAGTTGAGTCAACAAGTTCTTATCCAAGTTTATCTTTACAATTTTATCTTGGAGGGTATTGATGAAAACCTCTTGTGGTGGACCGCCTTTGCAAAGCCTCAATGAACTTTCATGCGAGCCCTAATAGAATTAACCAGAGGGACCTCTTAGTCATTATCCGAGATGTTCCATTATACATTGAATAGTTGAGATTTAAGGCTTATGTGGATGATGTCACCCTTTGGATAATTGCAAGAAATTATGTGGCTAATAACTCTAAAACACTCTCGTACAACTTGCTTTCCTTATACTCTAAATATCTCAATGAACAATATACATCATCCTAAATATTTTGAGTAATATAATAAAAAGGAAGTATCAGGAAATACAAGTAAACCTGTCGAGGTACTAAATAGGCCTACTAGCAGTGGGGCCATGCTTGTATGGTACTAAGGTAAACCCATTGGGGTACTAAACAGGCTTGTTGGTAGCGGAGCTATGTCGGGTAAAGGAAGTTGAAAAACATATATTGGCAGACACAAAACTAAAAAAAAAAAACTTGGGTCTCATTCTAAAGCAATCATTATCAAATCAAGGCTAGGAGATGACCTTTATATCTCTCGGATGATGTTCTTAAGAACCTTCAAGTATCCAATTTAAGGTTCTATCTTTAAAATAAATAGGCTTGAATGAAAGTGGGACCCTTAGTATATGTAATTCACCTTACCTAAGAAAGAAGAGCTTCATCTCTAAAAACACGGATACAAAATGAGTTAATCATCTTGGGATGTATTATTTTATGTGTTCCTCTCTTCAAATGGGATCTAAACTATGCTTATATCTCTTTTATTTTAAAGGTAATCTAGCTAGGGGGCCTATTAGTTAAAGTCGTTATGAAAACTCTTGGCCACTATCCTATAATCATATTAGAGTCACATCTATCCCTTTCTCCTAATTATGATCCACAATAGATTGGATAAGACTTAACGTCAAATCACTAATGGATCTAATCTATTACTGATTACTCCACTTTTCCATCATAACTACTTTGAATTGGGTAAGAAGTGTGAAGTAAAGGCCATGAGGTTTATATTGTATAGAAGGTTACTTAAAAGAGAAATTAAGGAGCTGAAGAAGGGTGTAACTTGAGGGAGTTCTTGATTGAGTGAGTACCATCAATTTTGAAATTTTGAAGATCATTATTGCATGAGGACATGCAATGGATAAGGCATGGGTGGGGGGGGGGCGGGGGGGGGTTTGTTGTTGGGACCTTTAGATTGTTTTTCTTCAACAAGTCCAAATCAACATGTTAAGTGTTGGAATTTGATACTCATTTCCATAATTCCTGTACCAATACCAAATTTCTGCATTAGTTACCTACATAATTCTTCCCACAATACAAATAAACATGAAACTCAGAGTATTCTAGTCACACTGTGAGGTCTGCAAATTCCAGTTTGAATATCATAAAAACATCTTCTGGTACTACTATGTTCCAATACTACAAAATCCTTTTCTGGTACTGTCTTATTCTGATCAGGGATGATTTTAGGGGCTAAATTTCACTCATGGGCTAATTTTCCATGGTTTTTCCAAAAACGAGATTCGTTATTTTAAAAATGATTTGCCCAAATTCTATAGGATAAAATTATTTTACCTTAAAAATCGCCAAAAATTTATAAAAACTATATAAAATACTTATAAATTTGAATATTTTTACAAAAATATCGCCAAACATTTATAGTTGATATATGAAGGATTAGTAAGATTTGCCAAGGTTTCTACATTTTAAAATAAATTTCCATTTTTAAAATCATCCCTGATTCCGATACTGCAGAATCCTATTCCGGTATTATTCTATTTCAGTATTGTAGAATCTTGTTCCAGTACTGTCCTGTTATGGTACTGTAGAATCTTCTTCCAATACTATATTTTTCTGGTACTATCCATCCTAGTACTTTATAAACATGTTCCAATACCAGTTACCAATCCGGTACTGATGTGAAGGTGATATGATCTGTGTCCTGTACTTAACATTATTTTCACTTTAGGTAATTAGAGGTATGGGATAATCTTTTCGTGTTCTTTCTATCAAGGATCATGTAAGTCTTGAGTTGAATTGTTCTTTACTCTCATATACATATTCCTCCTACATTGTTACACTCACCCCTAAATGAATCATCGTTGTTATCCTTTAAGGAGATATTTTCACATTTATCTCTATATGATAATGGGTGCACCTGACTTAATACTCATCATTGGGAAAAATTGATTAATAATTGAAATATCCATTGAAAAGTGGTGATGCCATTATGTCTAATACTAACCTAATTGATTCAACAAGTTCTTATCCAAGTTTATCTTTACAAGTTTCTCTTCGTAAGTATTGATGAAAACCTCATGTGGTGGACCACCTCTACAAAACCTCAATGAACTTTCATGAGAGCCCTAATAGGATTAACTAGAGGGGCCTCATAGTCATTATCTGAGATGTTACATTATACATTGGATAGTTGATATTTAAGGCTATTGTGGATGATGTCACCCTTGGGATAATTTCAAGCAATTATATGCCTAATAACTCTAAAACACTCTCGTACCACTTGCCTTCCTTATACTCTAAAGTTGTCAATGAACGGTATACATTATTCTAAATCTTTTGAGTAATATAATAAAAAGGAAGTATTAGGAAGCACAAGTAAACTTGTTGAGGTACTAAACAAGCCTATTGGAAGCGGGGCCATGCTTGTATGGTACTAAGGCAAACCCGTCAGGGTAATGAACATGTCTTCTCGCAGCAGGTCTATGTTGGGTAAAGGGAGTTGAAAAACATAAATTGGCACACCAAAAACTAAACAAAAACCATTGGGTCTCATTCTAAAGAAATCATTATCAAATCAAGGCTAGGAGATGACCTTTATATCTCCCAGATGATGTTCTTATGAACCTTCAAGTATCCAATTTATGGTTCTATCTTCAAAATAAATAGGTTTGCATGAAAGTGGGACCATTAGTATATGTAATTCACCTTACCTAAGAAAGAAGACATTCATCTCTAAAAACTTGGATAAGAAACGAGTTAATCATCTTGGGATGTATTATTTTATGTGTTCCTCTCTTCAAATGGGATCTAAACTATGCTTATATCATTTTTATTTTAAAGGTAATCTAGCTAGGCGGCCTATTAGTCAAATTCATTATGAAAACTCTTGGCCACTATCCTATAATCATATTAGAGTCACATCTAGCCCTTTCTCCTAATTATTATCCACAACAGATTAGATAAGACTTAACCTCAAATCACTAACAGATCTAATCTATTACTCATGACTCCACTTTTCCATCATAACTACTTTGCCATGGGTAAGAAGTGTGAAGCAGAGGCCATGAGGTTTATATTGTATAGAAGGTTACTTAAAAGAGAACTTAAGGAGATAAAGAAGGGTGGAACTTCAGGGAGTGCTTGATCGAGTGAGAAGTACCATCAATTTTGAAATTTTGAAGATCATTGTTGCATGAAGACATGCAATGGATAAGGCATGGGGGAAATGCTGAGCCTCATTTTTTTCACCTCCAGTTGTGTTATTGTATCCCATATCCTGACCAATTTTGCATAATACATATGCTCTCTATGCCTATATTCCTCAACAGACATGTCCTTTAGAAATTATTTTGTCATATGAGGTAACTTGTGTTGAATCATGATTTATGATGATTTATTAATTATTTGGATTGAATATTTTATGTTTAAATCTCTCTAATTACTTTGAATTATCTAAGTAGGCCTTATGAAAACAACCCCTATTCATCTGGTACATGTTTCGACATTCATCTAGTACTCATCTCGTCTGGTACCAATGTTGTTCTCGTCCAGTACCAATGTTGTTCTCGTCCAGTACCTATTTCTGTGCTCGTTCAGTACCATATATAATTCGAAATTTTGGAATGCTTCTAGAGGAAAATCGAGGAGATAGGTTTTGTCCAGAGCGACATCTACATGTGGTTTCATGGGGAAGAATTCACCCATATCACATGTGTGGACCTCCATATTAGGGGGAATGATTATGAAAAAATTAGCAAAAATCTCAAACTGCCAACTTGTGCCTCGATTTTCATGCAGATGGCATCAGATCTAGAAATTATACAAAATGGGTTTTGTCTAGAATGTGAAAAATTGAGTATTATGAGGGAACTTTTCAAAACTTCGAATTGTTTTAGAAGATATGGGTGGATCTCTAACTCGAATCTACCCAAATTGATGAAAAACCTAGATTTTTGGGATTTATCCTAAAATTGTAAAAAGTGTTTTCTGAGGTTGGGGATTCAGTTTCATCCATTCCTCCATGGATTTTATGTATAAATAAGACCTCATAGGTTTGAGGAAGATAGAATTCCATATATTTTTATGTTGATGTATTGTCTTGTGAACATATATTTTCTGTAACTCTATTTGCTAGAAAGTAATATGAATTATAGTTGTTGATATTGTGCACTTTTGGAACCTACTATCATGTGAGTTCTTCCAGCTTCCATGTTGGAATCGGTAAGGGCCCACAATTCTAACGTGGTAAGCTTGTTGTAAAATATAGCTTAGTTTTTATTCTTGTCAATGTTTTTTTTATTCATGTACCTATGTAATGCTTGTTGTTAGCTTGATTTATTATCTGAATTAGAAATATTCTGACTGTAAATGGTGAAGTGTGAGTAGTGTTCAGTGTGTTATTTCTAGTATAACAAATCTGGTGCACCATAGTTTTAGGAATTTTATTTAGCTTTTTGTCAGAAATATGGATGACAAGATAAGTTTAACAATTTTTGAAGTGTGATTATTTACATTCATGAATCTGAGTTAATTTTTAGAATTTGTTGAGAGTTGTAACATGTGTTAGCCAAGGAATCGTTTGAGAATTCCATCTCTTGTATTACATGAGCCAATAAATAGATTTTTCTCCTAGTATATAAGCTAGATAGTTCTTTTTCAAGGCTGCAATATTTGATTGAATGTGAGGAATTAAATAGGAATTTATTTCAAAGTGTGTTATTATAGGAACAAATTGAGTGTCCATTCTTCACATTACATGATCTAACAAATGGAACATCTAATTAAAACCTTTGTTTCCTATGTAGGAATGAAATATCTTTTCATAATTTTCATGGTGCATTGATTTACTTTCTGAATGTCATTGGTTTGAAGAAGTGTGAAAAATTAGATAGGGATTGCTTGCAAGTTATTATTGAATTAAGTTGTTATAGAAAATGAGATTAGAATCCATCTTTAACCTTCATAAGCCAGTAAATGAACAATCTTGTTGACTTGTAAGAGAGTCTTTGGAGTGCATGGATTTGTTAGATTAAATGCTTTAGTGTTTGTTTTTATTTTTCAAACTTAGGGACAAGTTGGATCTCCATCTTTCACCATACATGAGCCTTTAATGAAGTATTCTACCACAATTAGATTTTTCTTCCATAATTGATTAGACTACATATTGCAAACTCAATCACAATCAAGACCTCCATCTCTGACCCTAGAGGCACCTATAATGGAGTGCTTTACTCTGCCTGGTATTTCTTCTAGGATTGATTGAGTTTTCTTTTAAATATGCATAGTTTTAATTGTTGTTAGTGTAGTTTCTCCAAGAGATCAAGTCAAAGTATATATTTCTACTTCATGAGCCTATAATGAACAGAATAGTCACATGAGCAAGAGTTTGAATCATTTTTTTTTTATGGTCTTTACTTTCCGACTTTTGAATTGTGTGAAGAGTGTTATTTTTAAAAGTGTGTGTTGGTTTCTAAATGGTTTTCTTATCTAATCTATACTAAATAGACATAGGAACCTATTTGTTATCAGCACATATATTGCACCAACTCTATTGATTACAAATCTCGGTCGATAATTTATATTTGGTAATATATTATGCATATAATTGAAACAACACCTGGTTCATGAATGCCGACTTCCTGGGGGATGACCTGTTGTTGTTTAGTTTTAGTTAGGTGAACCAATTGTTTCAATGCTTCTAGGATCGACTCGTGTTCCTTTGGTTTGGAAATTTCAATTTCTTCATCAACTGGCGTGGTTGGCTAATGAGACTTGGTCACTTCTGAAGAGTACTTAATAATGAGTTGTCTTTTCTTCTTCTTCTATGGTCATTCTTCAACTATTTCTACTAGTTCGATTGGTGGAGATTATCTTGTTAAATCAATTGTCAAGTGAGTCATTATTTTCTTACTTGGGGTCAAATTTTTCTTGATTTCTAATTCTCTGCCAGTCTCTTTTATCCATGTCGAGGTAACAATATTGTTCTGGATATCAAGGATATTTTTATTCTTTTTCCCCCTTGTTTTGATTTTTCGAATCTTGGCTTTGATTTTCTTTGCATTTTATTTTTTTTTTATTTATATTTTTCCATATCCTCCTTCATTCTCGGGACGACTGATGAGCCTAAAATTTTATTCGTTATCGTCATCTCTTGTCAAGTACACTTCTTTGATTGCTTGATATTTTTAGAATTTTTAATTGTGATACTAGACAAATTCTCTTGGATTATTGGGTCATCTAAATCGATTCCTTCGGAGGACTGAAATATTTCCCTCCATATATGCTCGGTGTCGAATGTTATTTCCTCAACTTATAATTCCTTTTCCCTTTATATTTATTTTCTGGTTGTTTTTATTTTCAGGTGAGGGCCTTGGAAGGACAATTATTGTCGTTTATAGAACTTACACAAAGGGGATAGTGTATAGTTATGCTTCTCTTTCCTCTTACTACTCTGCGTTGGTAAGAGGGAATACCATTGGGAAGCCTCGATGAATGATTTTGGGGGGAATCTTGTTGGTGCAAGATTTATCAGACCAGGTTCCTCAGGTTACCAAAAAAAGGTATCAAGTAGTCTAGAATGTTGGAATTTTCATCTCCTCTGAAGAGAATAAGTCTCACCTGAAGCACTGCTGAGACAAATGGATAGGGAAGGGAAAGGAGAATTCTTAGGTGGGTTCACAGAACCTTCAAGATTCATCCTGATCTTGTGCAAGACATCAAACTAGAAAATAGATATGAACTCATATGTGCAAGAACTGAAACTACCTAAGTTGCATAAAAGCATTCAAACACAGAGACATCGTGTGGAACTCATGAACTATAAAGAAGTATTGTAAAGATACAATGCATAAGGATAAACACAAAAATACACAACATATTTTGAAATTTTGGATCCTTCTTCATATATTAACTTCAGGTATTTCTCAATTACAATCTCAGATATACATAGTACCTCTTTGTTACATACTCCTGGCTATGGACCCATGTCGTAGAGCTCTAATTCTTAGAATGGTATACAGATTACATTACAGAACTCAAAACCCGACTTCTCAACATTATACAACAACAACTATGACATCAACCTAGCAGTAAGGGAAGAATCGGACCAAACCCTTTTACAATCATGATTCAACAACCATTTTACAATCATATTCATCCATATATATAAGCTAAGTCATGTCTTTTGGATTTTCCTTTCACGCTTTCTTGTTCTGTTGCAACCACTTTTGCTTTGCTAGTGTTGCGTTGTCCTTTTCACAACTGATTTATGTTGCTTCTCCTTGCTCTGTTGTCCAGCTTCTTCTGTAGCTTGTGCAACTCGTACTAGGCCAAACCTAGGACTGTAGTCCTTCTTGTGCAACTTCTTATCCAAAAAACTAAGGGCCCAATAAGCTTTGACCACAAACCTTGACTCGCCCTTGAGTCAAGTACTTGGCTCTTTCGCAACTTCCAGGAGCAACTGTTGTTTTCCCTTGTCCTCCTTTTCTTCTTTATTTTGCTCTTTTTCTTGCGCTTTCTATTCTTTTGCTTCTTCAAATGAAGGGCCCAACTCTAGGACCAACTCCAAGGCCCGCTTCTTTACCTCTTGGAATCTTCCAGCTTTATCCTGCCACTTCCTAGAAAAGAGTGAGGCCTCGACAAAAAATTATTGGGTTGCATCTGTAATGAATCCCTTGGGCTTGGATGTGACAAACGAGTTCCATTCAGAATCTATTGTTGCATAGAATTGATGCATCTGCATATAAACTGTTTGAATGATGGGCCAGAAGTCGTGCAACTCCTTCTTTGCTACGGATTGCACCTCAAATAGGGCATTCAGTACACTTGTTGGGTCTGTTCAAACTTCTGTTGTTTCTCCAGTAGATCCATCATAGTCACAACTTATTCATTCAACACTTGAATTCTGGTGTGAACATCCTCCAAGTTATGGTTGCATCTATTGATGTTTCCCATCCAATCGTTGGCTTCCCTGAAAATCTTTGTGCACTCAGTTGTTCACTTGTGTAGTGTTTCTTGGGAATTGTTACCTTCTAGCACTGTCTTCTCCATCTACTCTTGCATCTTTTGAGGTTGTTGTTCTGCTTCTTGTTGATTTTTTCACAACTTCACTTCCAGATGCTCAACGTGAATTGCCAATTGTGACCATGCTCCTTGGAGCAGTTCAATCTCACGCTCTGGATCTCCTGCATCACTAGCTTTGGGAAGTTGGGGTGAGACCTTCTAAATCTCTGACCAGGCTTCAACAAGCCCTTCTTGGACTCTTTCTAGTCTATACTCAACCTATATATTTGCATGTTCTTCTCATTTTCTGCATGTTTGCGCAAGGAGTGCTTCCTCCCTTATGAACTCTGTAGACCTCTCTTCCTGCTAGAGCCTCTGCTCCAATTGATCAGTTGATGCTTTGATCATTCCAACCAAGTGTGTCGTTGGTCATTGGGCAAGGTCATAATAAGACGGTGTTGTGTCCCTAGGTGCTTGAGTCTGTAGTAGAATTCCATTGGTCATTGAGTGTTATGACAGAGTCTCTACCTCCTCCTCCCCTGTGGATGGTCCTGGCACAAGCCTCAAACTTAACATTGATGGTAGGAGTTTTAGAACCTATGTTCTGGATAGGTAGAGTTGCAACAACTCTGTGCACTGTTGAGGGTTCTGGAGAACCAATTCCATCTATTCCTGTGTGGAAGCTGCACTCTGCCCGAAGGTTGACTCTGGTTCATTCTAAACCTCGGGTATCTCCTTCTCTTTACTTGCGTCTGCTTCCAGAGTTCTGCATCCCTGGGCACCCTCAACCTTATCCATTGAGGAAATGTGATGGGAGCTTTGAGCTTGTGTCTCCTTTATGGTTTGAGGGTCCTTCTACTACACAAAAGGCATAATCTTCTGGTCCTGGGCATCCGAGTTCGAACCAATCAGCAGTAGGCTCTACTCTAGTACTTCTAGATTTGGACCAAAAACTTTCGGTCTTTGCTCGGGAAATTCTGGCCTTGTTTCTGGGAGTTAAAGCCTTGGTTGTTCTAGGGGATCGAGTTGCATCATCTCTGGATTAGTGGTTTGGGGTGGATTGGTGGTTTTTGGGGGTGTCGACTAGGGTTGTGGTGATGATGGAGGGTGCTCAATGATGATGGTGGATGGAAGAGTGTTAGGATCAGGGTCATCTTAAATATGGAAGACCGGGGTTTCTCAGACCGCTGAGCAAGTGCAGGGGACAACATATGAAAGGGGTTGGGGGTTCATAACTTTACTCGACGAGACCCCAGTTCTGAACTTCTTCGCCACTGGTTCAGTAATGAACGCAGTGCTCAAGATATCATTGGCATCCTTCCCTTTCAACATGGCTTTCTCTAGAAGCTATGGGAATATTGGTAGTGTTCTTTTCTTATACTCTAGTGGCTATGTCTCCTCCTCCTCCTTAGGGTATGATTGTGTCGAAGCTTCCTTCTTCTGTAGCTCTGAGCTTGAGCTCGGTCCTACCCCTGCTTCTTTGCCTTTATTCTTTAGCAGCTCGGCAGGTAGAATGTAGTGCATCCCCTACTTCCATGGGTTGTGTTTAACTCTTGGCCATGACATTACTTCTTTTTCGAAATCCTCCTCATCTAGGTAGAACGGAAACATCCTCTAGTGGAAATCCTCCCTATTAGCATACCTCGGCCATGCAAACGTATGATGTTGGTTCATGCTGAAAGCAATGTTCCTCGTGTTGCAGTTGAGGAGCTCCTACAGAATGTGCAATCTCTATGTTGTGTTGATAATCCAATTGTACCACATGGAGAATGTCATGTTGTTGAAGGTTGTGTTCTCTTAGTCTGTTCTAGAATGTCAGGGCTCAAACATCTTTGCAAGGTTCCCCTTTTCCGCTAGCACCAATGGTCTTCCAGTTGATGGCTTCCACATTATAATTGTGAATTCCACCAATAGGTATCCATACATGAAGGTGCCTCCCTTATCCTGGGCTTCCTCACAAGCCACGACTAGTTCCTCCAGTAGGTAACTACACCAATTGAATACAACACCATTGGTGAAAAACTATGCTACTGATAATGCATCCAACATGCATTCTCCCTTGTAATATGACCTCATAACCTTGTTGGATATGATGTAGCAGTCAGTCCTGACTGTCTTTGGTGGTATCAGGTCAATTTTGGTTGTGTTCCCCCCCCCACCTTTGCGTGTGGAACCTTTCATAGAGGTTGGGCTCCCCTTTCTTCTTGACATGCTTACTAGGACCCTAGAATCCTTTAGACACATCCTCTCCCTCGAGGGATAGTCCAATAAGCTGATGGATATTGTCGATGTGGATTGGATACTGCCTATCCAACTAGAGACTTCGGTCATATCCAACCAGAGACTTCGGTCGTGCACCCTGTTGATCAAGAATTTGGTGCACCATGCAACATCACCAGTGATACCGAACACTGGTAGGTCTCTGAGGTTCATGATAGTTGAGTTGAATAGGTTGATAAATTCAGGCTTTGGCATGAACTACATGCCTCCCAAATCATCTAGAGCGATACTCCTGAAGATGTCTATGTTCATTTGGGGGAACAAGACTAGTTTTGTTAAGTCAAGATCAAGGAACTTGACTTGCTCCACCTTCCCATTTAGATCACCCACTACCTCAACTCGGGAGTTGCAGGGCTCATCTGGTACTGCATATTTGGACATGGCTCTTCAACTTCCTGTAGCTCTCGGCATTGTGGGCTCTAAGTTATCAATAAATTATATGGTGAACTAAGGATTGGGGATCACAACTACAGGTTTCACATATGTACAGGCTTTCTCGCTCTACAGAATTCAAAAATTGCTAAGTTATTTGAAAACAATGTGTTCTATGGCGAGTTCGCAGAACCTTATACTCGGACCTAGCTAGAAAGTTCAATAATAATTGTTGTTCATCATGACCATATGACTGCAACTTGGATTTGCATTTTCCAACGAGACATGTTAACGGGGTAAATTCTATCGGGCGATTTTGGCATTTACTATGCAAGTTGGACAGGGACATGGTCGATTTCATACCTTTCCATTTGACGGGTGGGAATCCTGACATGAAT
This sequence comes from Picea engelmannii, assembly GCA_009831015.1. Taxonomy (NCBI): domain Eukaryota; kingdom Viridiplantae; phylum Streptophyta; class Pinopsida; order Pinales; family Pinaceae; genus Picea; species Picea engelmannii. Next base: position 223,899 of record ML781968.1, on the reverse strand, counting down.
ACCGATGGCATATTCATGTATCATGACTTTATGGCTTAATTGAATTCAGACGGGGTACCATAATAGAAATAAAGGTTGTGACTGGACTAGTTTCGTGTGGCACATGGACTTAGATTGCGTTCAGATTCATTTTCCCTTCGACCATAAAGGGGTCCCCATCATATTAATGACTGTCATTAATAGGTTCTTTACTATTCTGATCCTATGTTGTTGAGTAAGCATTTCTGCATCAAAGAACACTTAGAAAAAAAAAATGAGCTACATGTCATAGCGCAACACTGCACACATCGACTTTATTAACTGAATTTACAAAAATTGCAAAAAACGAAAATCTAGCAATTATACATGCTCTTTCAGACTAGAGAAATAGTCCTTTTGGCTCAATTCGAAACATATAGGGTTTTAGACGAACGCCATTCACCCATCCTCACCGCAGCAAACCATCTAGTTGTGTAATTCTAACTACTCCTAAGGTTCAGATATCCACAACTATAAATGGTCCCAACCAATGCACACACAACTTTCCAGGATGCTTCTAGTACTGACTATCATAGAGTAGAACCTTGTCTCCTTACGCAAATACTTTAGTTTTAATGTGTGTGTCATGCCAAGATTTTTTCCTTGATTTCTCAATCGAATGATGGAAGTCTTCTAAAAACATGGTCTCCTCGAGTTCTTGTAACTCCATGAGCCTCCACACAACTAATTCTTCCTTCGACATGTGTGTGATCTATGCAATGTACAAACTTGGAGTGATGAATTATGTAGGCACCACAGCCTCTTTCCCATAAACTAGCTGAAATGGCGTGTACCTATGGAGTTTCTTTGTGGTTTTCATGTAAGCCCATAGTACTGTTGTAACTCTATCATCCCAATCTTCCCGATTTTCACAACAGACTTTTGTTAACCCTCTCTCCATAATCTTGTTGAATGCTTCTATTTTTCCACTGGCTTGCAAGTGGTAGGGGCTAATTTTGTGATGTTGGATCAAGAACTATGATGTAATATTTTCTATAATGCTACTAATAAAATGAGTTCCATGATCACTAGTTAGACTCCTAGGACGTCCAAATCGAGTGATAATATTCTCAAAAATGAACCTAGCAGCAGTATCGATTGAGAAGTCCTGAACAGTTTTTGCCTCAACCCAACATGTAAGGTAGTTGGTTGTGGTAATAATGTACCTAGCCTTTGAATGCTTAGCTATGGGGTTTATTGGTCCAATGAAGTCAACCACCCACTTCTCAAATGCCTATAGAGATCGAACCGAATGAAGTGGTAATTTATCTCGTCGTGACGGCTTACCCACTCTTTGATAAACATCACATGATCTAGCATATACCTTCGCATCCTTGAATAGTCGTTCCCACCAAATTCCAGCTTGGATAACTTTCTGCCTAGTGTCCTTTCCTCCTACATGATCTCTTGCAACTCCATTGTCACATTCCTATAGTATAGCATGTCTTTCGTGGTCCAAGACACATCTTTTGAGGATACTATCTACTCCCAATTTATACAATTGCCCCAATTATCTGATAGTCCGTCGCTATAACAACCATATGGCGTTTCTAGGTTGCTGAATATGTTTCTGGCTAGGCTCTTGTACTTAATAAGATTTTTATGTCCTCAAGGTCCTCTGGTATGGCCTCAAATCATAACAAATATCCATCTAGGAGATGATCATCAACTGTTCCGCCAGTTTCCCCTAACTCTAATCTAGACAAGTGATCAGGTTCTACGTTGCATTTTCCAATATTAATGATCACTTCAAAATATAATTCCTGAAATAGTAGTAGCCATATACAAATTCACTCTTCCAATACAGGTTTGTTAACTAGATATTTCAATGCAGAATGATCAGTAAAGAACTTAAAATGAGAACCTAAGAAATAATATGTAAATTTATGCAAAGCATATATCATGGCTAAACCCTCCCTTCCTGTCATTGTGTAGTTGCGCTCAACTTGAGATAACTTACTTCTTGCAAAGTAGATAGGATGATCCATGGATCCATCTCTAGGTTGTGCTAAGATAGCTCCTAAGGCAATGCCTGAAGCATCTATGTGGACGTGAAATATTTTCCCATTTTGGGAATATCAGAATCGGTGTTGTGATGAGATTCTCCTTTAGGGTCTCGAATGCTTTATCACATTCTGGAGTTCATTGGAATGTTTCAACCTTTTTCAATATATTTTCCAGAGGTGCAATAATGTTTGCATATCTTCTGATGAACTTGCGATAGTACCCTGTGTGTCCCAGCATGGAGCGCAACTGCTTAGCACTTGTACATGACGACATATTCACAATAACCACAACTTTGGTTGGGTATACCAGTACTCCTTCTCAGCATACTATGTGGCCCAACAAATTTCCACGTGGTACATAGAAGATACACTTTCTGAGATTCAATGATATCTGCAATTCTCTGCATCTCTCAAACATTAGACTTAACAGTGCTACATGTTTGTTATAACCCTAAATTGCACCAGACATGAATACCTAGCATAAGGCCATGTTACTTGCTATTTTTTCCAAGCCATCATTGAACAACTCTTTTGAAAAACCATTTTCTTGGAGATATGCACACCCTGCACCACTACTTCCTGCGTACACATGTTTGTTGCACCATTATAGCCTGCGTACACTCACAAAAAGCACGAAAAATAAAAATTGCAAAGGGATATAGGTTTTTGGGCTGTTACTAATCATTTGACCACCTATATTTGGTCACCCAACCGAATACCTAGATTTTTGGCCTATAAAAGAAGGTGTTGGGGTCCCATTTCAAAGGGAAGCACAAGAGCATAAAAACTCTACCCATTTCAGTATTCCCCCTTTGCCCCAATATTTTGCAAACACCTTGTGAGTTTGAACCAAAATTCCTTCTTCCTTCATTGCAAACCCTTGCCATTTCCCTAGAGAGAACTGAAGAGGAGAGGAATACGTGGGAGAATTTGGTGCATGGTGAAGAGGATCCCAGTACCGAGTTCAAAGAGAAGTTGCTGGTATCATATTGTAATTAATTTTTTGAGATTAATATAAAGAAATACTTTTTTTGTCTCGCCAAATGATGTCTTAAATCTTGATGATTTGTTTACATTTTTGTTATGATGTATAACCCACTAATCCATATATAGAATGCATGCTTGTAGTTTCTTGTTTGTCTTTTGGTGAATGCAGGTTGGCCTTGAGAGGATATTTGCAATCGAGAAACAACTGAGTGCAAAGGGATCGACACTGGAGGAAGAGTTTAAGGTACGCCTACCAGATCCCTATACTTGGTCTTTTATGTATGATTGTGGGGTAATGTTGGGATAGTTGTTAAAAGTAGGAGACTTTAGACGATTAGCTCTGCTTGCGCTTTAGAACCATGGTGTAGTCTGTAGGGGGTTTTCCCACTTACATCAGAATTGGTGACCATACTGGGGAGACCTCTAGGGTTTTTTAGGGATATTCTTTTTGGGTTCTTTAATTAGTTTAATTACTTTTTCCGAGTTTCTGTAAGTTTCTATGTCTTTAAGGGATTTTGGTCTTCAATACTAGTACTCCCTGCCTGGTTTTATTGACTGTTAGTTTTCATTTTTGAGAATTTACAGAGGTGTACACTGCTTGTAGTGGGTCTGCACGCTTACATACGTGCCCTACGTTTGGACAGCGCACGTATATACGCTGGCTATTGAAGTGTTAGTAGAGTACCTGTGATTGAGAATTTTTTTTTTAAATAATAGGCAGTCATCCTCTTCCCTGTTAGAAGTCATACTTCTCAGGGGTTTTCTTGATCTAGTCCTAGTCTCTATTATGACAGTCTGTAGCTTAGGTCTGACCTTAGTTTATCTTATTCTTTAAAAGATTTCTTGTGTTTTTCTGTTAGGGTTTCAGACAAGTCTGTGAGTCTTTTCTATTAGGGTTTGGTCAACGAATCCCTGCGATCCGCAGTGGGGCCAGAAGTCATTTCTTGGTCTTGTCTTGTATTCACTTTTCCCTTTCTCTTGCTTTAGAAGAAAAGAAAATTAATTCATTTTCAAGTTTCTTATTTTGAAGCATCTTGAAATAAAAATAAAAATAAAAAATCATCTCTTTGTTTGGTAAAAGTAGTTTAGGTTAGTTGTTTTATTTATCAAGGAAAAAGAAAGTTTTATTAAGTTCTTTATTTGAATACTTAGGATATTAAGTAGCTTGTAGTCAAGCGAAATCTTGTTTTAAGTTTTTCTTTTCAAAGATCTGAGAAAAACAGTTACGAAAAGTTTGGTGAAAGCGTTTAAATTGGAAAATCTTTATTTGTGAAGAAGTAGTAGCTTGTTTTCAGTTTCATCTTATGCTCTTCACTTTCGTCTCTTAAAGAAAATCACTAGTTTCAATTCTATTCCCTTTGACTTAAGACATCCACTAAAATTAATGCTTAATCAAAATATATTAGACTTTGTGTTTGTAGGGTCCATCAATTTAGTCTAGGCTAGAGCCTTGATTTAGGATTGGAGAGGAAACTCTTCAAGCCTACAAAAACAAACATAAGAGTTTGTGCTAGGGAGTGCTTAAAAGTACAGTAACCGTGAAAGTTATCTGGGACCCCCCTCTAACTCTGGGGATAAACGCGAGGTCGCATGTAGAAATTTAGCGGAGATAACCCCTCCAAAGTCGGACCAAGCGTAGTGGGGAATGCATATAAAGGGCTTATCTTTGGATTTCATTGATAACATTTGCCACAGATCTTTGTGGGTCTCGAATCTATTCGAGGTCCTCAGTCATCTTATGGAACACTTTATTTTGATACCCTTGATAGGTTTTGGGCTTGATACCCTACTCATTGTGGTCCACTCGACTGTCGACTGTACCTGTCTGGTGACAGTTTATGCATTGGCAACCTAGTTGCCTTTATCTTAATGATTTACACAGGTGACTGCGGGGGTATACTATGGTACCTAGGGAAGACATCGGGCTATTATTTGTAGAGTATACTCTGAGTGTGCTTCTGTATTTGAGTTTCACTTGCACCAATATGTTTCTCTATCATTGGCTACTATAACTATTCTTCCAACTAGCTAGTGATAGGCTTGTCTTATCTCATAGAAAAATTTTCTAGTGTGTGTTGGTCTTTAATGTTAATAGAAAACCCTAGTGTGTCATCTATCTTCTCACACCATGGAGGATCAAGAGATTCATCGGTCTCGAAGGCTTCTTGGCCTGTCATCGGTTAATTTGGAGCCACCCCCTCCACTACTAAGGTGAAGACTAGACCAACAAGGGTCTTTTGAGGCAACCGGACCACAGGAAACTGTGCCTGACCCACCTCCGAGAGGAGAACATTTGATTTCGGAGGAACCAACCATTTCTAACCTTGGAGTGGAAGCTCTTGGTCTATATAACCCTCCGATCACCGATCTATTGACACCCATCGTCGTATAGGTTCACCCTTAGGAGCATCAGGTAGTGTCACAAGAATCAATGGAGACAAATGTTGCTAACTCTTTAGGTAACACTCATACTCCTTCTATGGCTTTCACTTCAGGGGATTTTTCGCCTCCAAACCAACCATCATTGGTCCAGACCACTATAGTCTCAACCACCTCTACCTCGGGAAATGGTCAAATTCCGTCTATGGTGGCAATCACTGCTCCTTTCACCCAGTGTCCAACATGCCCTCTGTTCTCATACAGGATGTCTGGCTTTGATACAAACTATGTCCTTTACTACTCCACTCTACAGACTTTAGGTCTAGCAGCAGGGAGCTCGAACACTCCTCTACAAGGATTCATGGGGGCATTTCAACTCCCTATAATGCTTTCCCTTACAGATGGGGTCATATACCTCCTTTGTCCTCTTCGCTCAATCGTGCTCACCAACACTCTGTCGGGTCGAACGTAAACTATAGTTCACTTGGAGCGGGTAGTCAAGGAATTCCTTCTTATAGCATGTTGGTAGGTTCAACACTGTTCTCTTTGTTCAACATGTTTGGAAACAATGCATTCTCATCAGTTTCCATCTTGGTTGAGGGAAACCCCGGTTACAGACAACAAAATCCTATGCAAGGTGTTATTCATGCACAGGGGGAAAACTCAGAAATTCCTTCCTCACAAGGACCTTGGAATTGTAAATTCTAACCTTGTACAATATCTACTGCAAACTGATATTCAGAAAAGAACAGAAAAGATACAATGGAAAATACAAACATTACACAGAGATTTTTCACCTGGAAACCCAAACTGGGAAAACCAGCATATATTATATTCA
>ML781968.1:199745-213805 GCA_009831015.1 Picea engelmannii | reverse complement strand
TTCCCATTAAACTTCTCGATCTCCATCTTCGAATTTCTTGCCATTTCTTTTCACCTGAAAAACAATACCACAGATCTCCCACTGTAACAAGGCTTATCACAGTCCCGAGCCAAACCCTTGATGACAAAGGCGTCCCCCTGAAGCCAATAAAGATCTGATAGCAAATGTAAATTCTAACCTTGTACAATATCTACTGCAAACTGATATTCAGAAAAGAACAGAAAAGATACAATGGCAAATACAAACATTACACAGATATTTTTCACCTGGAAACCCAAACCGGGAAAACCAGCATATATTATATTCATACAATTGTGTTACATTGTTTACAATACAATATACATATAGGAGCTAGTGGCATCCAAAACCCTAACCCAATGACCTAGATTAGTCCAAAACCCTAATTCCTTAACCGAAAATCGAAAACCATCGGCAAAAACCATGTGCCGAAAACCACCTAATATCATGTGGTCCCGGAAATATGTCGTCCCGGAAATATGTTGGCCCGAAACCGGCGAAAATATGTCGGCCCAAAAAAAAACAAATTGGGGGCACTACCCCTGAACCCCCGCGCGGGGGGCTCCGCCCCCCTCTTACCCCCCTGCGTGCCCAGTGCAGGCACTCAGACACTACTACTCGTGCAAAGAATATAACACAAACCCAACAGGAATTCGTGGCAGGCATAATTTCCCTCATCAGGGATGCCAACCAAGGAAAACCATTTCCATAGCCAATGGAACCCCGGGCAAGGATTAGGACCTATGCCCATAGGATCGGTAGGGGGCAACCCTTCCCAAAATCCTTGGAATACAACTCAAGCCCAAACTTCTATGTCCTATTATGGGATTCAGTCAATGACATATCAACAAGTGCAGAAATGGTATGCTGGTCATGGCCATGGTTATTACCAGAACCCTAGCCAGCAACCTAGTGCCAGCTAAACTCCAGGCTTCTTTTTCCCTGGTTATAATCAACAGTCCAAATTACCGTTTCTGGCAACTCTGCACTTGCCAGACTTGACAAGGTTATTAAACAACCCCATCTTTCATGATCCGCATTGGCCTCCTATGCCAACCAAGTTTCCCTTGGATATTCCAAAGTTTGAAGCTAAGCCTACTGAAGATCCATGCGATCATGTGACTACCTTCCATTTATGGTTCTCATCCAACTCTTTGAAAGACAACTCCATCAAGTTGTGTTTGTTTCAACATACTCTCATCAGGAGCACTACAAAATGGTACATTGAACTTGATCGCTCAAGATACTCTACCTTTGGCTAATTAGCAATGTTTTTCTTAAAGCATTTTCAATTACCTATGAGATACGATGCCAACACCGAGTTGTTGGCCAAATTTGAGCAAACAAAGGCAAACCATATCTTAGATCACATCCGATAATGGAGATGCCAAAAGAGTTTGATAAAATTACCAGTCCCACCAACATCCCTTTTTGAGTGGTTTCTTAAGTCCTTGGTACCACAGTTATCTAAAGACATTGCAACATCAAGGGTCTTTTCAGAAGAAGAAGCGATAATGAGAGATCAACAACTAGAGTTGATTTACTCTTAGTATGGTTTACTTTATGAAGTTTTTCCAGATGCACTGTGGTCTATACTTGACAACACAAGATAGAGATCTGGACCACATGTCGATGGTATTGTTGGTTTAGTGTAAACGAAGCTCATTGATCAGCTGTCGAATCAATTGCAGCAATTGTCAATATAGTAGACAATGACCAGCCAGACCACTGGTTCGGCTTCTCCCCCTACTCAAACGTCGGATGTAGATAGTGTGAAATCGACAAACCTGAAGGCCACCCAGTAGCTTGATGGAAAGAAGAAGAAGTGAAGGAAGGGTAAGGTGGATAATAAACCTACCAATAATGCTGGTGGGGGAAACACAGAAAAGAAGAAGTCGAAGTATCTATGTAACCTTTGCATGGAAGACCATGTGACTCATCTGTTCCCTCATCTTGCAGAGGCCCAGAAGTTATTATCACAATAGTAGTTTATCGTATTAACAAACCCATTTCCACATGGGAAAAACTTAACTCAAGCCTCTTTGAGCACGGAAGGGGGTATTCAAGGACCCCCTCCATCTTCGAGTAATCCTTCATCCGTGAATGTGTATATGATGAAAGGTAGCATTGATATAGCAACTAGGAAACGCAACTATGGAATGCCAAACACCTCTGAGAAGGGTAAAGAATCTGGAAACCCATCTCTTCCTCTCTAGATTGAGAAGACATTGGGAGAAACATTGACACACATCCCAAAAGGTGCGTTCAATAAATATTCCCACAATCCAAATGCAAGGGCCACCAAGAACTACTCTTTGGTGGAGAGTTTGTCTCAAACTCCTTGTGCAATGTCTACTTTGGAGGTCCTCCAGAGTTGCCCTTCCCAGAGAAAGGCTCTGTTAGTTTCCTTAGGATCTGTTGAGACTTGTAATCTGGGAATGATCATGCTTGATATGACTGACTTAAAACCTTGTCTACCTTACCACATGGCGTTTCAGATAGTAGTGGCTTACACCACGAAAACTTTTACTCGAAACATTTTCTACACGATGGTTGATGAGGGTGCCTCGACATGCGTGATGTCATTGGCATGTTGAAATTCCATTGACCAACTAGTTTTGTCTCCATCACCTACTCTTATTACCGCTTTCGATGGTCGTTCATTCCAACCACATGGAATCATCCCCTCTTCCCCCATGCAGTTAGGGGGCAATACCATGTGCGTCGAGGTTCAAGTGGTCAATGCATCTCTTGTCTACAATTTCTTGTTAGGAAGGATTTGGACCTATTCTATGAATGCAATGGTCGATACAGTTTTCTAAGTCTTGTTGTTTCCACACGAGGGTTAGATTGTGTCCATTGATTAGTTGTCTTTCTCCCGTCCTAACACTTCATCGGGGGCATCCATGGTCCCACTAATTGATAACACTCAACCCGACATTGTCAAAGTAGGGGTTGGATTGTGCCCACCTTTCATGGGTAATTTTGATTACCCTCCCCCTTTCGGCAAAGTTAAGTTCATATCGACAGTCCCTGGCCAATCTAAGGTTGAAAGTTTTCAAGTCTCGTCATTTCGTACAACTTACTTTGATGATCCATGGACTCTTCCTTCACCATCAACCATGATGGAAGGGACAGAGCACCATGGCATGGCCATGAGTTTGTCTGCGATAGAGGTTGCATACTATATAGTCCAACAAGCTTCTGTTGATCCAGATCTGACTCCCACACAAGATTTAGATCCAGTTCTTGAGCCTATTTGGGCTCAAGGTTCCCTCATCGATACTGATTCTTTAGACTTAGTATTTCCCTCATAAGAGGATATCATTAAGGCAATGACTAGTCTGAACATACCCTGGGATGATCTCCATCACAGATCTTATTTCCTCCCAGAGTTAAGAAAAATTGAAGCAAGTGAATTCACTTTGACTATGACTGGAGATAGATCTTGTCCTATCAATACTTTGGCTACGCATGCAGTTTATGTTGAAGGAAATATGGAAACCATTGCTAAAATGATACCTATTGATATCTCCATAACCCATAGAATCATGGAGAATGTCTTCGTCGAAGCGGACTACTCCCCCGAGGAGATTCGAATCTACAAGGATTTATTTAAATAATTTCGTGACATGTTTTCCTAGTCTTATGAGGAAATTCAAGGCATAGATTCAAGAACCGTCGAACATGAAATAATGACATATTTTGATGCTAAGTCATTCCAGCAGAAGCTTCATCTGGTTAATCCTAAGAAAGCAATAGCTATTAAGGCTGAATTAGAGAAACTGCTTGAAGTTGGTTTCATCGACCCCGTCCAATTGAATCAATGCGTGTCAAATCACGTGTTAGCCAGCAAAAAATAGGGTACGATTCATGTATGTATGGACTTATATGATTTGAACAAGGCCTTTCTAAAGGATAATTTCCCCACACCATTTATTGATCAGATCGTCGATGAATGCACAGGTTGCGAGGTATTTTATTTCATGGATGGTTTTTCGGGATACAATTAGATACATATCAAACTTGAAGACCAACATAAAACCGATTTCATTTGTCCATGGGATACATTTGCTTATCAGAAGATGCCTTTTGGTCTGAAAAATGTTGGAGCTACTTTTCAGTGGGCCATGTCTTTTTCTTTCCACGATCTCAAACACATAGTCAAGGCTAATATTGATGATTTAACATAATGATCTCATAAGAGAGTTGATCATCCCACACACCTCCTACTTATCTTTGATGGATGTTGCTACTACCAGATTCTCTTGAATCCAAACAAATGTAGGTTTTGTTGGGTCATCTTCTAGGTTTCATTGTTTTGACAATAGGGATCATGGTCAATCCTCTCAAGGTTGAGGTGATAGTTCAGTTTCCTCCCCCATGCATAGTCCCTCAGCTTCAGAGTTTACAGGGAAAAGTGAACTTTTTACGACGTTTCATCGCAAATTATACCAAGATCACAAAGGGTTTCATGCATTTACTAAAGAAGGGCGTTCCTTTTCATTGGGATGAAGCCGCTCAGCACTCTTTCGAAGCATTGAAATGTGCCCTCACATCTGCCCCTCTTCTTTGGCCACCCAATTATAATAAAGATTTATTATTGTATTTGGATGTGATAGAGTCGATCATCAGTATGTTCTTGGTTTAGGAGGATGATTTGTTTGAAGAATACGTGATTTATTATTTGATCTGAGGCCTGGTTGGATCGAAACTCAATTATTCCAATGTTGAAAAACTTGTGTTGGCAACAATTCATGTTGTCCAACGGTTCCATCATTATATATTTTTTTGCAAGACCATTTTCATTGTCATTGTGAATCTGTTTCCATACGTGTTGACACGACGTATAATTGGCAGAAAGATTAGTATATGGATAGTTATTCTCCAAGAATTTGACTTGGATTTTGTTTCAGTGAAATCCAAAAAGTTGTTGGTCTTCATGGAAGTCCTCTCAGAACTTCCAGTCGAATCAGGTGATGTTATACCTGAGGAGTCACCTATTAAATGAGACATGTTTTTGATCATGTCTTCAGATCCCTAGTATGGAGATATGCTAGTCTCTCTCTAGAATTTGAAGTGCCCCACCTCTGCTTCTCGTGATGAGCATTGCCATATACGCCATCAGGCCAAGAACTATCTCATACTTGAGGACACTCTGTATCGTTGAGGTGTAGATTGCATCCTTCGTCAGTGTCTCACACATGAAGAAGCAAAAATCATGCTTAACAATTTCCACACTGGAGCATGTGGCGGTCATTTTTTTGGGTTGGAAACAACCCAAAATATTCTACAAGCTAGTTAATTTTGGTTGACATTAATCAAATATTGTGTTGAATCGGTCAAGAAGTGCCACCTGTGTCAGATATTCTCTCGGAAGATGAGGGCATACCCCGCTCATGTTTCCCATCATCACCGTTGGTCCCTTCACCAAGTGGGGGATTGATTACACTACAAGCAACCCCACTTCAGCAAGGGGGCACCGTTATATCATCGTAGCAATAGACTACTTCACAAAGTGGGTCGAAGCTATTCCAACATTCAAAGATGATGGCAAGACAACAACTCTATTTTTTTTTAACAGATAATAGCAAGGTTCGGCGTCCCGAGAGAGATTGTCACTAACCATGGTAGTCACTTTCAGAATAAAATGATGTCTGAGTTAATGTCAAATATTGGGTTGAGGCAAGAACAATCGTCACCCTACTACCCACAAGTGAATGGTCACATGGAAGTTGTGAATAAGTCCCTTAAGACTATTCTACAACGAACAATCAATTCGGCCAAGTCAAATTGGCATTTGATGTTGTACTCGACATTATGGGCCTATTGAATGTCTGTTAAGACTGCAACCGGTTTCTCACCTTTTCAAATCATTTACGAGATGGAAGCATTTTTGCCTATAGTGTGTTGAATCCCATCTCTAATTTTGGCAGTACAGTTATTGCCAGACACTTTACCGCTTGAGGAGTGTTTATTATATCTTAAGTAGCTCAATGAGCAGCGTCAGGATGCAGCCTTGGCCAATGAGTCTCACAAACAAAAATTCAAGTGTCAATATGATCGATCCATTCATCCTCGGATTTTCTCTAAAGATGACCTTGTCCTAGTCTATGACCAACATAAGGATTCCCTGGGGGCAGGCAAGTTCAAACCCATGTAGTTCAGACCTTTCATAGTGAAGGAGGTTTTAAAGAAGGGCACTTATCGTCTGGTGGACTTTAAGGGAAATGCTTTGACCGAGCCTAGAAATGGTCTCTACCTCAAGAAGTATTACTCGTAGGTGGGTCACCTTGGGTGACTTCTTGTACATATGTATAGTTCTTATACATTTTCTTTTTTGTTTTTGTCTTTTTTGGTTTTATGGGCGTGTCATTTTTTATGTCATTTTTTTCACTGTGGAAGATGTCACGTGAATCATAGGTGTTCATTGGGTTTGCAGACAAAGCTAGTTGACACACTCAGAGGCTTACTTCCGCAGCTTGGTTGATTTTCAAACCTCAGGGTCAGTTGCTATCTTCAGGAGGTATATGTTTAGGTGACGCCACAAACAATGTCGCCGAATATAGCACAGCCTTAGAATTGTTTTGTGATGATTTGTCACATGGTATATCTCACCTTCGGGTCTAGTTAGACACTCAGTTAGTTGTGTCCTAGTTAAATGGGGTTTACCACGTTTACGATCCTACTCTACATCGACAGTTCCTTAGGGTATGTCTCTTAAAACAAAGCTTTGATTACATTACGTATATCCGTGTTCCTAGGAGACTGAATCAAATCACAGATACCCTAGTTAATCATGTATTAGATTGGCATATTGCACACATGTAAGGAAAACCACACACACGCACATGTAAATATATTTGTAAAATAAATGTAATCCATAAGACGTAGAAAGATGTAAATACACATATATATATCAAAAATATTAGAGTAGATGGGTGGGCGCAAGCACCTCAAAAATATGTCCAGTAAGAGTCACAGGGCTTATGCCCTCAAAAATATACAAAAGGTGCCCTCGACATGTACATAGTCTAGCCTAGCTAAGGGTGGGGCCTATTGGCCCTGCCATAATGAACAATGACGTTTTCCAAACACCAGAAGAGCTAGACCCAGGTCCATGGTACCCCAACTATGTGAGGTTGCATCGTTGGCAATAGATTCTCTATCTATTCCATAGGGCCTGTGTGAGTGAGCGCAATGAGGTTCCACTCCACCCGCCTCAATACTCTCTCAGCCTCTTCGGCTAGAGGCGTCCCTGCTGTTGTTGTAGGTATGGAGGTTGCAATTGGTCCTGCCTCTAGTCGAGGACGCTGCCTAGTCCTTGAGAAGTCTATTGGATGCATTGGTTCCACATCTACACATAATAGATACACAGTTATCAGATACTCCAGTACACATAAAAATGATATATATATAAATAAATAAAAATTAATTAACTTTGAAAAACAAACATACCCATCTCTCCTCGCTCTGCTCCGGGAGGTACAGGCATGTTAGGATCTCTAGAAAAGTTGATCCTGACATAGGGGTAGTCCTCTATAACCAGAATATGCCGAGACCACCAGTCAAAGAAAGCATTGTTGAAGGAATCAACGACCCTCCCTGCCCCCTGTCATGGCATAAACACCGCCCATCTGCATAATGCTAGGAGAGAGGCCACGTGGCCTTGTATCGTCTCTCATGGACTAAGACTAGATACCCTCTTGAAAAAAAAGGAACACAGAAAAATCTTGAACCCAAATTTTGTGTTCTCTCGTATCTAACACTCTTTTAGTTGTCTCTTCATGCAATCTAGCATGGTTGTACTCGAGTCAAAAATCTATGCATTTAATCACTGCACCACAAAATGCATGTGCACCTAGGAGCCCTGATGTAATGTCGTGGATCCAATGATCCACCCCATGAGTAGCACTATCACTTTCAGCAATAGATTGTTGATATTTTTTATCGGCACCTAAGAACCGACTTTCTCAGTACCAACCTCACAATGGAGTCCAATCAACTCCTCAATGTTTTGAGGCCCGGGGGGAAAGGTACGCAAGTTGACTGCATCCCCTCTCCTTGAGAGACCAGTTAGGAAGTAAATATCTTTATGTTAGACAAATGAGAGGGCGGATGAATCAATTGTTACCATGCTTAAACAATAATGGTTCTTTTAAACTCTTTGTAGAGACACCGAATGATGATCACAATAATGCAGGGAAATAAACAATGGCACTTTTAGTATCATTCACATATATGAGAGACACAGAGATAGATATTTCCCGAGGAAACCCATGCAGGGTAAAAACCTCTTTTTCTTTATATGATAAGTAATAGTTACATTCTTTACAGTATCATACATATGAGCACCAACTCATAATGAGGCTACAACCTCAGTTTTGCAAGCTACAACTTGCTGAGAGCACCAACTCTCTATTTTCTCTAGCACCCACTAGAAGGAAGCACCAACTCCCTAGTTTCTCTAGCACCAACTAGAAGGAAGCACCAACTCCCTGGTTTCTCTAGCACAAACTAGAAGGAAGCACCAACTCCCTGTGTTCAAGGACCCACTTGAACCCTTGAGGACACCAATCCTCCCTAGCTCCTCCCAACCACCCTGAAATATAAATATTTGCTACTGAAACTTATTACAGTGATATGATGTTCAACAATGGCTTACCAGACTCATCAATGTTTTGTTGCATTTCGTTGCTCTATCTGCCTCATTTCCTTTCTACACAAATCTCTTGCGTTGTTTGTTCTTTCGCTTTTTATGCTCTATGCGCCATGTCCATTCACTTGTGCAATTCCTCTTCTATGCTATTCAACTATGTACTCTGATCCTTCCACACACATGAATCACCTTCACCAACAACAACCACAGCAAACTCCAACAACAATAGCAGCACAATCTCTTCTCTGTACCGTGTATTTATAGCTTCTGTGCACCTTGCGCATGCAATGTTCGCAATGCCTCTGCATGATGACTCTGTGCCATTATCCTCCAACTCTCGAGTGCTCTGTCTGATCATCATCGTGACTCTTCAGCTTCTCTGGTGGTTCTCCCCATGTGTCCAACATCACTGTATGTTATACTGAGATTCCTCAGCCTCTCTGGTAGTTTGAGACTCTTTGTCTTCTCTGTGACAGTTGAACTCACCTTCTCTGTTTCAGTTACAGGCCTCAATGCTCATCAACTATCAATCACCTCTATGAACATCTTCATTCCTCTCAAATACTTTTCACCTCCTCTATCAGTCATCCTGAAGTGTCTTCGCATCCTCTGGTAGAAACCATCAATGGTTTCTAGCAGTTTCACTGTGTCATGCAACAGTAGCCCTCAGATCTTCTTCAGGTTAATCTACACCATTGGATGAGCTTTATTAATTTTTCCTTTAGATCGGGTTTCGACATTTTGGCATTCCTGTTGCATTGTGTTCTTGCCTCTCCAATTTGCGATCCCTGAAACTTCGATATAGAGTTACATCAACGGTCTAGATCCAAGCTTGATTTAACGGCTATGATTGAATCGCCATATCGCATATCGCGATTTCAGCATTCTTGTTGCCTTGTTTTCTATTCCTCTTGATGTCTCGATCTGCGAAACTCCAATATGGACTTATGTCAATGGTCCAGATCTGATCTCTATTCAACGGCTGCGATTAAATCGTGAATTCGCATATCGCAAAATCGAGATTATTGATGTCAATGTTCTTTGACAACTTCAATAATCGACCCTCGAAACTCCGACGTGGTGTCCATCTACTGATGTCACACGTGGATTGACATGTGTTGAATACTACCACATGTCACTCTGATTTGTGACTTACATGTGCCTAAAATGTTGAATCAATCTGACACTTGTCATTACCTGATTGTGCCACGTGTTCCTAGCTGACGTGGTCTGCTGACGTGAGTCAGGTCGACGGTATAGATCACATCTTGATCTGACAGTTCAGGTTCAGTCGGGATTTCACACATCGCGATTTCGGGATTCTTGATGTCAATATTCTTTGACATCTCCAACTCTCGATCCTTGAAACTTCGATCAACGGAGTCGAATCAACGGTCCACATAATCCCCTGAGATGGATGGTCCTCCTACTCCCGGGATTTGTGAGCCCTCCGGCTGAGCTTGTGGTCCACGTGACCTCCCCCTGTATGACCGCAGCCAAACCTCCTCATCGGGGTTTCAGACTTTCCAATGTCAAAACATGTATGTCCTCAGGATTCACGATCCCTCGAATCCCGACGCACTCTTTATGCACTAGCTCTTCTGGCTAGGCTCCTGGCCCATATGACTGTTATCCCCATGACCACAGTCTTACCACTTGTCGGGGTTTTGAGCTTTTCAATGCCTCAATGCATTGGCTCATAGCATTCCCGATATGTGAAACCCCGATGAGTCACCTTGGCTTTTCCCGATGGTAAACCTCGTGCTGCTCCTGTCCGATCTGACGACTGACGGGATTTCTAAATGAGATCCAATGGCTCTCGATCTCTCCCTTATGTAGGCTTCTCCTGAGCTCCTCCTAGATGTAGAAACCAACGGTCTAGATCTTCTTCTTTAGCCGATCTGATGGCGGCTGTGCTCCCTCCTGAGCTTTGCACACTTTCCTCCCAACCTTGGGAGAATTACAAGTTCTCAATGGCCTCGACCTTTGTCTTCCTTCTCCTCTAAGAACTCCTATATCTTGAGCTTTTCTATGTGTGTTCTCCTCGACACTGTTCCTTTTGAGCTTTCACTTCCGAATCCCCAAGGGAATCTTAGACTTTTGTGCCTCTCTAGAGTCTTCACATGCACACTTAGTGTTGTCTCTCCTGAGCTTCTCACACGCTCAGATCCCTAAGGGATTTTATCCTTCTTATCCTACCATCTTCACTGTTGTACTTGCCATCAATGACAAGCATACACTACCTATTAAACATTTTCCAACAATCTCCCCCTTTGGCATTGATGGCAACTAAGGCACCTGAATTCTTTTCTCCCCCTTTGACATCAATGTCAAAGAAGAGACATGCTCCCCTTGAGCTATTGCAGTAATTTTTAGGAGGCATTAGATAATCAAACAATACAAATCTCCCCCTAACAATATGGACTCTTTTAGGTGTGAAACAAAATGACACCCATCTTCTGTCTGAGATATTCAAATGGTGTCTTGGCTAGGGGCTTAGTAAAGATGTCTGCAATTTGTTCTGTCATGGGAATGTAATGGACCTGAACAATCTAATTGGTGACCTAATTTCTCAGAAAATGATATTTTATGGGAATATGTTTTGTCTTGGAGTGGAGGACAGGATTTTTAGACATACTAATGGCACTTGTGTTATCACAATGAATTGGGATCGGTGCAGTATATTTTACCTCTAAGTCTGCAAGTGTCTGAATCATCCATAATACCTGTGTGCAACAGGTAGTAACAGTAATGTACTCTGCCTCTTTGGTTGATAAAGAAATGGAACCTTGCTTTTTACTAAGCCAGGATACTAAGGAGTTACCCAAGAAGAAGGATCCTCCACTGGTGCTTTTTCTCTCATCAAAACAATTTGCCCAATCTGCATCTGAATAAGCAGTCAACTGAAGACTTTGATTTATGGGATACCAAAGCCCATAAGTCATTGTTTCTTTTAAGTAACTAAATATCCTTTTGACAGCTTGCAAATGACTCTATTTAGGTGCAGCCTGATATCTTCCTACCATTCCTACAGCATGCATTATGTCTGGGCGAGATGTTGTGATGTATAGAAAGCTTCCTATCATTGATTGATATGAGCTTTGATCAACATCAGGTGAATCATCATCCTTGCTTAATTTACATCTAGTTACCATAGGTGTAGCCACAGGTTTAGAATCTTCCATTCGAAACCTTTTCAGCGTTTCTCTTAAATATTTTCCTTGAGAAATGAAGATCCCATCGGGCCTCTGATTAATTTGCAGACCAAGGAAAAATGACAGTTCTCCTATCATAGACATTTCAAATTCAGACTCCATGGCAGAAGAAAACCATTGTACCAGTGAATCCTTATTCAACCAAAGATGATGTCATCTACATAGACCAGTACGATGAGCAAATCATTATCCTCTGTCTTAATATACAGATTGTTTTCAGTTGTTCCTCTCTTGAACCCTTAGTCTTTGAGATACGTATCCAGTCTGTGATACCAGGCTCGAGGGGCTTGTTTTAAACCATATAAATCTTTCTTCAGCTTGCATAGTAAGTCAGGGTTATCAGACAATTTGAAACCCTGTGGTTGTTCCATATAGACTTCTTCACTTAGATCTCCATTGAGAAAGGCTAACTTGACATCCATTTGGTAGAATTTAAACCTTTTATGACAAGCATAGGCAAGAAACATTCTGATAGCTTCTAATCTTGCTACAGGTGCAAATGTTTCATCAAAATCCAGTCCTTCTATCTGAGCATATCCTTTACAGACTAACCTCTCTTTGTTCCTAATAACTTGTTCTTGCTCATTCGACTTATTCTTAAAGATACATTTGGAGCCAATGACGTTTTTACCTTCCGGTCTTTGAACCATCTCCCATGTATTGTTTTTCTCAATCTGATCAAGTTCTTCATTCATTGCTTTAACCCAGTGATCGTCTTTGCTGGCTTCATTAAAATTCTTGGGTTCCAACATGGATATGAGAGATATATGAGATTTTTCGTTGGTTTTGATTAGCTTTCTCCTGGTTTGTACCCCTTTGTCTTTTTCTCCAATTATTTGACTTGCAGGATGATTCTTTTGAATGATTATGGAGGAGGAATTTGTAGTTGATTGCTGATTTGAGTCTGTCTGAGTGTTTGAGTCTTCATCTGAGTCAGAGTCTTCATTTTCTGATTCTTGGACCTGTTCATCCTCAGCTTTAGCTGTGTCTTCTGTAGAAGTCTCATTACTGTACACCTCTCTTGCTGGGATTCCTTCATCAATTTTTACATCAATACAGTCAACCATTTTATGCAGCCTCTTATTATAGCATCTGTATCCTTTACTGTTTGCAACATACCCTAAGAAAATACCTTCATCCGCCCTATCATCATATTTTCCGAGGTTTTCATCATTATTCTTTATGTAGCATTTACTCCCAAAGACTCTGAAGTGTTTGATTGAGACAGGTCTTCCAAACCATAATTCAGAAGGTGTTTTGTCACTTTGTGGTTTGAGGTGAGCTTTGTTAAGCACATGGACTGCTGTGTGTATTGCTTCTACCCAGTAGGTTTGACCAATGTTCTTCTCATTCATCATTGACCTGGCCATTTCCTGCACTGTTATGTTTTTCCTCTCAACTACTCCATTTTGTTGTGGAGTTCTTGGTATTGTGTATTCTTTCTTGATCCCATGCTCATCGCAGAATTCCTTGAAGTCTTTTGACATAAACTCTCCTCCCCGGTCTGATCTTACTGCCTTTAACCTCTTCCCTATTTGAGTCTTAGTTAAAGCCTTAAATATCTTAAACTTCTCAAATGCTTCATCTTTTTCTTTGAGAAAAGAAACCCAAGTAAGTCTGGAGTAATCATCGATGATCAGCATGAAGTAGTTTTCTTTTCCTGTGCCTTCCTGTCTTGATGATCCACATAAGTCCATATGAACTAGTTGGAGTGGTTTCTATGTTGAAGTGAAGCTCTTGGACTTAAACTGTGTCCTATTTTGCTTCCCTACTTGACAAGGTTTACATACTAAATCTTGGGGCTTTGATATTCTCGGAAGATCTTTTACTGCCTCGAGATTTTTGAGTTTGATTAAGTGGTCAAAGTTTAGATGTCCAAGTCTCCTATGCCATAACGAGCTTTCATCATGTTTTCTTAGATGACAATCTTCTCTATTTTCTTTCAGCACATATACATTATTTTCTGTCCTTATGCCTTTGGCCACCACTTGTCTTGAGTTTACAGACTTTATCTTGCAGTCCTTAGACGTGAACAACACCTCGCATCCTCTATCACACATTTGACTTACACTGAGCAGGTTATGTTTCAGCCCATCCACAAGTAGAACATCTTGGGATTTTCCTTTTCCATTACTTAAGCTCACCATCCCTTTGCCTTTTATTTTCCC
>ML781968.1:169518-192609 GCA_009831015.1 Picea engelmannii | reverse complement strand
AACATGTTTTCATATATATCTCAAATATGTGTGAGCTTTGTAATGTGTAGGAATATGTGAAGGATTAATTCAAAGGACTTCTCGAATACTTCCTCCACCAATTCAATATTTGAGGAGATAATTCAAGCCCATTCCAAGGAGAAGATCATGGAGATTTGGTTGGAATATCTTATCTAAAATATATGAGAGATATGTGTGAGGATTTAAATGGATTATATTTTGTAATAATGGAAAATAGGTTGAGAGAATAGTGGATCTGTAACAATGAGATGGTTATCTTATCTTCAAGGCTCTCATGTATTAAAGAGAGTGCTCTCTCTTCATGAGGATTCAATTATATTATTCAAGTAGAAGAGGAATTAGAGGATTCAGTTAGATTATGTAATTAGAATTAGAGTAGTCATTAGGATTCGAAAGAGAAAGGGATTCTTAGCTTTGATTCATGGTTTTGGTTTTCATGCTTTTATTATTTTGTTATGAATATTGATTTGGTTATTTTAATAGAAGATTGCTTCATTGGAGTGATCTCACATCTGTTATTTGTCGTTCAACTCTTCATATGCTGTATTATTTTTCCCTTATGCAATTTCTTGCTTTCTTAGTTAGTATTTCGATGCTTTCCTAGATTAATTTCATTTAAGCAATTTAGATTAGATTACTTCCACTTCAATCCTTCATATATAGTGTGTGTGCTTCATAAGCCTATGAACCTTGGATTGACAAATTAAATGGTTGGGCAATTACTACAATGGAATTAAAATGACAATATTTCCGCCTAACACTCTGTTTGGTTATCTTTCCAAACATATGGAGAGTTCACATTGCCTCCCGCATCCTGAAATTATGTCAATGCCATGCTCCCTAAATATCATCATTTGTCTTGCTTTTGTCTAAGGGAAGTTTTATGAAACTTGAGTCGGCCCTTCTGCAGTTTGTCTCTTGTCCTCATGCCTGGCCACCCCGAAAGTCCAATCAAGTCCTTGCTCAAAATCAATGAAGTTCTCTTCCTGACCACTGAGATCCTCTTGTTTGTTGCTGACGAGTCGTCGAAGACCTCTGGGAAGTGAATTTGTACACCGATATTACACTCCTACCCGAGTTTTGAAGATTTTGAATTTGTTGCTTGAGATCTGAAGACCTCATCTCCAGCCATCAGGCGTCATTGGCTTCTTGAATATGGATACTATACATGTATATATTTTTATTTTGAGATGTAGATCCACTGTGTAATTCTCATGGATACACTTTATATAGTTATATGGTATGGATTTGTAGTGTATTTGATTGGCAGCCATGATTTTATTTCATCCCGAGCATGGGTATGCACGCCTCAGTGAGACAAATTGTTATTTTACAGATGGAACCTTCTAAAATATGGTCTTTGGGATCACTCACTTCGTACATTGGTAAATATTGGTAATTTGTTTCGGCCATCAGATGCTCTTCTGACCTCATACATTAGGGGCCATCTATTATAACCCTAAATTGCACCAGACATTCATACCTAGCATCAGGCCATCTTACTTTCTATTTTTTCCAATCCATCATTGAACAACTCTTTTGAAAAACCATTTTCTTGAAGATATATGCGCCCTGCACCACTATTGCCCACATACACATGCTTGTTGCACCATTCTAGCTCACGTACACTCACAAAAAGAGAGAAAAATAAAAATTGCAAAGGGATATGGGTTTTTGGGCCGTTACTAATCATTTGAACGCCTATATCCAGTCACCCAACCAAATACCTAGCTTTTTGGCCTATAAAAGAAGGTTTTGGGGTCCCATTTCAAAGGGAAGAACAAGAGCATAGAAACTCTTCCCATTTCAGTATTCCCCCTTTGCCTCAATATTTTGCAACCACATTGTGAGTTTGAGCCAGAATTTCTTCTTCCTCCATTGCAAACCCTTGTCATTTCCCTAGAGAGAAATGAAGAGGAGAAGAATACGTGGGAGAATTTGGTGCATGGTGAAGAGGAGCCCAGGATCGAGTTTGAGGAGCAATTGTCAGTCTCATATTTTAAATGAATTTTGTGAGATTAATATAAATACTTTTTCCATCCCACCAAATGATTTCTTAAATCTTGATGATTTGTTTACGTTTTTGTTATTATGTCTAACCCACTAATCCATATATATAATGCATGCTTGTAGTTTCTTGTTTGTATTTTGGTGAATGCAGGCTGGCATTGGGAGGAGAGTTGCAGTCGAGAAACAACTGAGCGCAAAGGGATCGACACTGGACATGGATTTTAAGGTATGCCTACTAGGTCCCTATACTTTGTCTTTTATGTATGATTGTGGGGTAATGTCGAGATAGTTGTTAAAAGTAGGAGACCTTAGACGGTTAGCTCTACCTGCACTTCAAAACCCTTGAGAAAACTATATATTGTCCAATCATCCATATAAACTTCTATAAAATTGTGAATAAACTCTCTAAAAGTTGTTTTTACAATCCTGTAGAAAACTGCAAGGGAATTCTTTAAGACAAATGGCGTCACATTGTATGCAAAGACTCCCATTATATTATGAATGTGGTCTTATTTTTGTCCTCTTTGGAAATCCTTTCTTAGCGATACCCTAAAAATCCATTTGTGAATGAGTATGCATCTTTAACCGCAACATGTTCTAGCACCTCATCAATAAAAGGTGTTGGAAAAGGGTCATGCACAAAGGCAAAGTTAAGGCTTCTATAGTATACACAGACCCTAATATCCTCTATTCCCTTCTTACTTTGGATGACTATTTCACTTACCCATTCTGCTTCTGCCACTGCAAAAATAAGTCCATCTTCCAACATTTTGTCTATCTCCTTCTTAACCTCCTCTTTTACTCTAGGGTTAAGGTGGTATGGTCGATGCCTCACAGGCTTTGATCCTGGTTTTAATTCAATTTTCATTTCTCCCATAACTCCTTTGATCCTTTTTAACTCTAAAAAGTTATTTGGGAACAAATCCTCATATTCTTGCAACAAACTCTGTATTTCTTGACTAGTTTGCTCATCCCAGTAATCTCCCACCATAGTTATCTTAGGTTTCTCTGTGGTCCCTGTATTGATTTTGCGCAACTTCAATGGGTGATTGTAGAAAATATCAGTCTAACTAGGTATGATGTTTTGGATTTGTTTGTTCCCTTTTGTCTCTTTAATGGCTAGGTTTCTCAATTCCTCTAACTCATCTGCACTTCCCGAATCCATGGAAATATTATAGAATTCTATAGGCTTCTTGTCTAAGGTTAGGTGAATATTAGTCTGAAGTTCTCGGCTATGTTTTTCACATACCTCTAAGTTTGATTTCTGATTACTATTGTCTGTAAAAATAAATTATTTAATCTTTTGCAGGACTACTTCAAGCTTAGGATACTTGTAAATGATAAGTCCTTGCAAAATTGATCTTCTAGTGTCTGCTAGTCACTGGTCTGTCTTCTGGTTTCTTCATGAATGAACCAAGATTTCAGGATTGGACCTAGCGAGTGGGGAAATATATTAACCCAAAAGCAAGAGGGTATTTCTACAACTTGCCACTATGTCACACATTGTTCAATATATGCTTTAGGATTAGATTGTCCATTGAACAATTGTGCAACTTGGAAATTTGTATGCATCTCTAATTCCAGCTACTCCTTATCTCGAAACCTATATTTGATAGCTTGCTTCACATCGTCCCAATTTATAAGTAAGGCTTTATGATATGCCCACCATCTGGTAGGGGTATCTTGGAGGGATAAATTTAGTACTGAGATGCTTTGACCCTCCTCTACCTTTTCTTCCATGATGAGAAAAAAACTGCCAGGTCCTGAGGTGCCATCATATACCGTGTGTTCTTTGATTTCGGTCCCAACCCATTTAGCTACCGTGACCGTTGCACATCTCCTTGAGAATATTTTGTATGAGCCTTGTTTCCAATTCTCAAATGGAAATTCTGAATCTTCGTCCATTAACTGTATACTCCTACAACTTATCAATCCATCAACAATAGTATTTTTATAATCGTTTATTGTTCTAGTTGTTAGATTGTACAACCGATCCAAGTCCTCTCCCTCCATATTATTATTTGTTGTCTCTGTATATTTGGGGCCTACATATGGATCAAATTGTTGAACGACCTTGATCCCTTCTGCCTCAAATGTCATGGTTTCTTTCTTTAGGTCGATCAATGCATAGTTGTCATAGGCCCAATCAATCTCAAGTAGTGAAGGGTAAGGGTCCTTATCCCCCATGATCTCAATCACTTCAAAGTCAACTACTGTCTTCACTCCCGCAACATCTATTTCCACACTCTCCAGTCTTCCTATTAGGAAAATAGAATATTGGTTGGCCATCCTTAGCTGGATTGGGGAATATGTCAACTGGGGTTTTCCTAGGGCTTCCCAGATCTTTTTAGGTAGAATATTCACATCGGATCCTATATCCAACATGACATCCTTAATATCAAATTCGTCTAACTAGGCTACTAATCTGAATTCTTTTTTAGTTTGTACGTTCCTTCTCTGCACCCTTTTATCATTTTTCTCAGGAAGATTAGTCCTTATTCCTTCTTCTGTGGGTTCTTCATTCATTAAAACTAGGTATAGCACACTGCAAAACTTCTATGTTAATTGGTCGTTCCCGAGAATTTCAGAGAATAATTGAAACCAAAGGTCGACTACATTTTGAAGTTGCTCAGGTTTTCTCAGTGTGACTACAGGGTTTCTTGGTGCAGGGGGTGAAGCAAGGACTTGTGAATTCTTAGGATAAACAATAGGTTGTGGGGGTTTCCCTTGCATATCAGGGCTAGGGATATTATGAAATACTTCTATGGAATTTTTAAAGAACAAATTATGTTTTAGGGGGTCATACCTGTCTTCTTTAGGTGTTGCTTTCTGTATCTGAGGTAGATTATTAGCATCAACTCATTTATTTCCTCCTCCTTGAGTGATGATATTGAGGTTGGGCAATTTTCCTTTACTAACTCTCTTAATTTTTGAACTGATGAGGTTAGTTCCTCGTTGACATACTTGATCTACCCATTTTTCAATTAGTTATGGACAGTCTTCAGTTGCATGCCCATTGGTTCTGCAATGAGAGTACCATGGTCACCTCGGATGAAGATAGTATCTCTCCATATGGCCTTGCTCGTCAGAGTTATAACATTTTCTTAGCCCTATTCCCCTATTTATTCCTCCTCTAAAGTCTCCTTCGGCTCCACCTCCTCGACCTCTTCCCAGTCCTTGAGGGTTTTCATTCACCCTGAATGATGTTCAATCCAACCGGTTTGCTAGTGCATCCAACACTCTACAGTGATTGGTAGTATGTGTGGTAGATGTGCAGAACTCACAGTGAGTTGTATTTGGTACTATCGAATATTTATGCATAATGGGCCACTGTCTCAGCCCATGTCCATGGATTCTAAAAATATCACAATACTCAACTGTTGGTAATTCTTGGCTCCCTCGAAAAGCATGATATGGAGTAGGGTTATGGAATGGTAAATTCGTAGACACTTGTGCAACTCCTCCTGTGGGTCCTGGTGAGGGTCCCATCGGATTCTGAGGAGGTCCCATTCCCCTCATTCATGGACATTCGTTCACCAAATGTCCTTCTATATAACATATGGTGAACCAGACCTGCAATCATCCTGGTCTAGGTTTCATCAGTTCTTGAATGTTTTCAGTAAGCACTGATATTTTCCCTTCTAGTTGCACCAAATTTGCATCTATTGAGGGTCTGGTCACTCTCAAGCTCCTAGGATATCCCGTCATGGCTTCAATATTCATTGATCATTCCAAGATGTCTATCAAAGTGGCTATCTGATGTTGCATTAGTGGAATCCATGTCAGAGGTCACATTCCCAGAATATACCATTCTCTTTGATGTTCCTCATGGATTGGATGTACTAACCTCCCTATAGCATCTTTAAACTTCAATTTGTATTCCCTGGATGATTCACCTTCCCTTTGTTGGATCTCACACAACTCAGACAGAGCTTGTTTTTCTAACTGAGGTATCTTAAACTCTGCTATAAACCTTTTCTGTACTTGGCTAAGTGTGAACGCTTCACCTTGCATTCCTGGCACTCCTGACTCAATAATATTCATGTACCATTTGAGAGCGTGAACTCTCAAGGTAGTCTAAAACTCAACCAACTTATTCCCATCCGAAGTGTTGTGAGGGAAATCCCCTTATGGACTAGCAAATAGGGTTATCTTATGCATGCAAATATGACAAAAAGAAACCTACTTTCTACCTTCGTCCCCAGACTTAATCCCCATTTATTTTCAGCAAATACATGGTTAGACCAACATACCTTGTTCTAGATGTTTGATATCGATCCTCCTTCACACTTAATCGCTTGTTGGCAGCTATCCTCTCAAGATTGACCTACGTACACGATAAGAAACAAACTACACATGCATTTTACCTACAGACTAATGGGTTAGAGATTCAAACATATATTTACTGAACTATGAAGAACTCATATAGTGGGACGGGAAAATAATTTATTTATTATTAACTTTAATGAATCAACTTACAATGTCGAGACTGACCACTGCTCCGTGAATCCTGATCCTGGGCTCCTCTTCAAATGTCCTCCAACTTATTTTCTTTGTATCTCTTCTTACACAAGGATGGCTAAAGGGTTGGGACAATGGGAATATGCAATTGGGTATAGTTTCTTTACTCTATTTCTCCTCTTCTAAATGGGACCCCTAACACTCTTTTATAGGATAGAAGAAGCTAGGTAATTGGATGAACCCTCAGCTATGCATGGCCGGTAGTTTTAGTTAACTCACCCAAAGTTGTGTGTTATGTTGGAAACTTTCCTTTGTTTGTGATTTTGTTGGTCCATGCGGGCTATTTTAGGTCATCTAGCGTGTACACGCGTGCAATAATGGAGTAGGGCACATGGGCCCTTATAAAAGAGGTTTTTCAAAGAGTTTTTTCAACAGTGCTTTGGAAAAGAAGGGATATAAGATGGCCTAATGCCAGGTAAGCATGTATGGTGCAAATTAGGGTTATAACAGATTCCCCCTAATGTGTGAGGTTAGAAGAGCATCTGATGGCCAGAATACATTACCAATCTTTACTGATGTGCCAAATAAGTGAGCCCGGGGACCAGGAACCAAGAGGCATTGTCTGTAAAATAACAAATGTCTCACCAAGGCAGGCATACCCATGCTCAGGATAAAATAGAATCATGGATACCAATCAAATACACTATAGATCCATGTCAAATAACTAAATAAAGTGTAGCCGTGAACAATACACAGCAGAGCTACATCTCGAAATCAAAAAGATACACATATAGAGTATCCATCTTCTAGAAGTTGATATGGCCTGATGGCTGGAGATGAGCTCTTTAGAGCTCGAGCAACAAATTCAAAATCTTCAAAACTCAAGGTAAGAGTGTAATATGAGTGTACAACTTCACTACCCTGAGGTCTTTGATGGCTCGTCGATCATGAACTAGATAATCTTGATGATCAAACTGAAAGCTTCATTGATTTCGAACAAGGACTTGATTAGATATTCAGGATGGTAGGGTATGAGGGCAAGAGACAAATTGTAGAGGGGCCGACTCAGGTTTGGTAGAAAATTCCCTTAGACAACAGTACGACAAATGATGAGACTTAGGCAACATGGCATTAATCATAAGTTTACGAAGCAGGAGGCAACACAAACTCTCCATATGTTTGGAAGAATAACCAAACGGAGGAGGACACAACTCTATGTAGGGAGAACAACTTCCTAAGGTAGTATTACATCCAATAGTTTGACGAACAAACGAACAGATGTGCTTTATCCAAGGGCGACTCATTATGCTGCCAATAAAGAAAATACTTTTCCCTTCCTCTTTTTGGGGTATATTTGATTTTTTTGTCTTTTTCAATAATTTTGGAAAAAAGAATAAAGGAATGTTATGTTACAATGGAGGAATGAGTGTTACAAACATACAAGTTCAAGGCACAAGGACAAAACTGATGTTCAAAATAATGATACTCGAGAAAAATCCCCCAGGGGCCAAGGGTGTTAAAACGCAGAAGAAAACTATTACAAGGCTAGTGTATAAGATATGCAAATGTGGTTAACAAAACACACAATGGTAACGTACTTCGATGTAAGTTTAACGAGCCCAAAGAAGGTAAGCTCAGTGGTTTTTCATATTTAGAGAGTCTGAAAAAACATAAAAGGAGACTCCATTGGGGTACCTTTTTCGAAGGTAGTCTAGTCGGTTCAAAAAAGGGGTAAACTAACACCGACAAGACGTCTATTCAAAACCATTTTAATGAGTGTGATAAGGACAAGATCACTCGGCCATTTTTTCATTTTTAAGGAGTCTGAAAAAAACTTAACTATGGACTCCATTAGGAATGTTCTTCTGGACCAATTTAACGAGTGTGAAAGAATAAGGTCACTCGGTGATCTTTTCAATTTTAGGGAGTCTGAAAAGAGCTTAACTATGGACTTCGTGGGGGTTCCTTTTTCATAAGGTTAGTCCCTCAAGCCCAAAAAAGAGGTAAAATTATACCTGAGAGTACTCTTCTAAATAACTGAAGTTCCATAGAGTATACCTTTGTTCGTACAGGTGACCATCCAGACCAAAAAAGGGGTAAACTACCGTCGGACAGACATGACTTAAAATTTCAGTTTAATGAGCGTGAAAGGCCACAAGGCGGCTCGACAATATTTTCATGTTTAAAGGGTCTGAAAAGGGATGAAAAGAAGACCCGTTATTTTTTGGGAGTCCTGATGGTGAGGTCAAGAGGGAAAAAGAATCATGCAAATGAGGGACAAACTCGTATTCAGGAAAAAACTACAAGGACTCCCGAGCCTATAGTGTTTTAAAGACAGCATGGATACCATAATGCAACCAGGATCTACCTAGGGCATCCATGTTCCGGTAAGCTCTACCACCAAGTTGCGACACTTCTAAAGCAACTATGATGGTTCTGTGTCACAACCTGATGGGATCGATCCTATGGAAAAGAACAAAGACAACAAGATACAAAATTCAGGATAGAAACCTCACCTATATGTTCAAGTTGATCCTCGAAAAAAAAATCCACGGATCGTCGAAAATTACCCAAAACTCAAAAAAAAATTGTCCCAATACCTGATCATATCCCTCCCATGCAACTCCTAAATCACTCTAAATGGTTTTTGGTTTAAATAAAATGATAAGGGCGACCAAAAAAGTGACAAAAAGAGGCCAAAAAGTCTATAAATAGAAGTTGGCAGCTCATTATCACCATTACTGATTTGGAAATTGACTCTGGAGCCAAAAGACCCCCTTTGTCAAAAGCGGTGATTCTGAGAGCTACAGTGGACGAAACAAACTTCTATCTGGACCAAGCAAGTACAAACTCTCTTATCTTGCATTTTAAGTCTTTATTTTTGCATTGGGTTTCATTTTTTAGGGGGGTGTCGACCTTTAAAAGGTCGGCCCTAGGTCCACACGGGTTGTCTTAGGATAGGCCACATGTACATTTGGGTGGAGTAAACTCTACACGTGTGTACAAGCGACCGTCACCATTACAGCATGCGTGGACCCCCTTATTGAATGAAAAAGGCTTGAAAAGAAAGGGTTAACCCTCCTAAACCTTGGTGTTTTGCAGGATGTATGTCCACTAGAGAGAAAGAGAGCATGAAGAAGTTAGTGAGTTGGTCGGGGAAGACCCCAATGCTGTGGCTACTTTGATGCAATGTGGTTTACTCAATTTTTTCCTATGTCCTTTTATGTGGGCACAACCTAGGCTATTGAATGCCTTGGTTGACTACTGGCATCCAGATGCAGAGGCATTCATGTTAGAGGGGTAGTTACTGGTGCCCATAGTCGAGGACATTTAATTTTTGACTGGCCTCTCCAGGAGAGGGGAACCAGTCAACTTCTAGACTTTTCCTTCAGGGCCACATAACATAGCGGAATTGATAGGTCTATACTGTGCAAATGATAAAAACTGTTTGATCAAGCAGGTGCCTATAAGCAAGATCATTGACTTATCCCTAAAGGTGATAGTATTGCTTATTGGGTGAATTACTGGTTCTGCGGCTCTACATCAGGCATCTTGTGCACAGATGAACTGTGCAGTCCAGTGATTAAATGCACAATTTTTGGATTGGAATACCACATTGCTTGAGTGTATGAAAAGGTAGTTGATAGATTGTTGCTTGTGGACACATAGGAAGTTTGGGTTCAGGACCATTCTGTGTTTTTTCTTTTTTGAGAGAGTTCCGAGTTTTAGTCCTCGAGTAGTGGTACGAGGACATCAAGCCTCTCTTCCTACTGTGTGTAGATGGGCAGTATTATTGCCATGACAGGGTGGCGGAAGGACCAATGAGTCCTTCAATGATGACTTCTTCATGTGGTTGTCACGACAGATCTCAGTTATAGAGGACTACCCCTATGTCGGGATTGATTTCTCAAGAGACCCTGAGATACCAATACCTCCAAGTGAGGAGCGAGGGGAGATGGGTAAGTCTCCACCTTTGTAGCTTTTTTTTTTTTTAAACATATGTGATTTTTATGTTGTTTTTTGATATATATCATTTTTTGTTATACCAGAGCATTTGACGGATATGTGTTCATTGTGTGCAGATGTGGGACCAGTGCGACCTACTGATTATGCGAGGAACATGCATCATCCTCGGCCAAGGGCCACACCTGCCACCACAAGGGGACTAGCAGTAGCAAGAGATCTTTTAGCTGGGGAGGCTGAGAGGGTATTGAGACGAGTCGAGAGGAACTTTACTGCACTCACTCGCATGGCCCCGATGGAAAAGATTGAGGACCTGCCACCATCTATGCAGCCTCATGTAGTGGGGGCACCACGGACTTGGGTCCAGTTGTTTCAGCGTTTAGCCAATGCTATGGATCAGTATAACAGGGCCCACAGGCCCCGACTTTAGCTAGACATTTTTACGTGCCATAAGCACTACCTGTATATATTTTTTGAGGGCATAAGCCCTGTGACTCGTTATTGGTCTTATTTTTTAGGTGCTTGCATCCATCAGTGTACTCTGGTTACTTTATGATATTATATATGGTTTTTTTTGGTCTTTTGTGTCTTATGGATCATGTGTGCAAAAAAAAATGTATTTACATGTTTATGTGAATGTTCTTCATATGTGGGCAAGATGCCAATCTAAAATTTGATTAGCTAGAGTATCTGTAACTTGGTTTAATCTCCTAAGAACATGAAAATATGTAATATTATCAAAGCTTCATTCTAATAGACGTACCCTAAGGAATCATTGGTGTAAAGTTGGATCATGAACCCGATATACTCTGTTTAACTGAGACACAACCAACTGAGTGTTGAGATAGACCAGGAGATGGGAGATACCCAATGACAAAGCGTCATGAAGCAACTCAATAACTGCACTATACTCGATGACATTATTTGTGGTGTCACCTAAGCATATACCTCCGGAAGATAATAACTAGCCTTGAGGTGTAAATATTACCCAAGCTGCGGAGGAAAGCCTCCAAGTGTGCCAACTAGCACCATCTGCATACCCAATGAACACCTCAGAATCACTTGACATCTACCACAGTGATGAAAGATAACATCAACGACACATCCATAAAACTAAAAAAAAACAAAATGTGATAGTACAAAGACTATACATATGTTACAAAAAGTTACCCATAGTGACCTACCTATGAGTAATACTTCTTGAGGTAGAGCCCATTTTTAGGCTCCGCCAAAGCATTCCCTTCAAAGTCAACCAGACGATAAGCACCCTTTTTTAAAACCTCTTTTATGATGAAAGGTCCGAACCACCTGGGTTTGAATTTTCCTGCCCCCAGGGAGTCTTTATCTTGGTCATAGACTAGGACAAGGTGGCCTTCAGAGAAAATCTGAGGACGAACAGACCTATCATACTGACACTTAACCTTATGTTTGTGAGCCTCGTTGGCCAGGGCCGCATCATGACGTTGCTCATTGAGTTGTTCAAGGTATAGTAACTATTCTTCAAGTGGAGAAGTGTCTGGCAATAACTATACTACCAACTTTAGAGACGGGATCTAACATTCTATTGGCAAGACTGCTTCCATCCTGTAAAGAAGTTGGAAAGGTGAGAAACTGGGTGCAGTCTTAACAGACATTCGGTAAGCCCATAATGACAAGTATAACATCAAATGCCAATTTGACTTGGTTGAGTTGATCGTTCGCTATAGAATGGTCTTAAGAGTTTTATTTACAGCTTCTACTTGACCATTTTCTTGGGGGTAGTAAGGTGATGAATGTTCTTGCCGTAACCTAAGCTTTCACATTAACTTAGTCATCATCTGGTTTTGAAATTCACTACCATGGTCAGTGACAATCTCCCTTGGGATGTCGAACCTTGCTATTATCTGGTTGGATAAAAAGAGAGTTGTAGTCTCTCCATCATCTTTAAACGTTGGCATAACTTCAACCCACTTTGTGAAGTAGTCGACAGCTACAATGATATAGCAGTGCCCCCTTGCTGAAGGAGGGTTGCATGTAGTGTAATCAATCCCCCACTTGGTGAAGCGACCAACTGTGATGGCAGGAAACATGGGAGTAGGATGTGCCCTCATCTTCCGAGAGAATATTTGGCACAGGTGGCACTTCTAGACTGATTCAATACAATATTTGATAAGTGTCAGCCAAAAGTAACCTGCTTGTAGAATATTTTGGGTTGTTTCCAACCCAAACAAATGAACACCACAAGCTCCAGTATGGAAATCGTTAAGCACGATAACTGCTTCTTCATGAGTGAGACATCGACGTAGGATGCAGTCCACACCTCTCTGATACAATTTATCATCGAGTATGAGATAATTCTTAGCCTGATCGCATATGCGTCGACGCTCATCATGAGAAGCAGTGGTGGGGCACTTCAAAGTCTACAGATAGATAAGTATATCTCCGTACCAGGGATCCGAAGAGGTGATAAAAAACACATCTCCTCTGATAGGTGACTCTTTGGGCACAAGATTACCTGACTCAACTGGAAGTTCTGAAATAAGTTTTGCAAAGACCAGTGACTTTTTGGATTTCGCTAAAATGAAATCTAAGTCAAACTCTTGGAGGATGACTATCCATCTACTAATTTTTCCTCCTATTACCCATCGTGTCAACATGTACTAAAATGGATTCACGATGGCAATGATGGTGGTCTTGCGGAACAAAACATAATGACGAAACCATTGCACAGTATGGACCGCTGCCAATGCAAGTTTTTTGATATGAGAATAATGGAGTTTCGGTCCTACAAGTCCTCAGCTCAGGTAATAGATGACATATTCTGAGAACAAGTCATCTTCCTGAACTAAGACCATGAAAATGGTTGACTCTGCTACAGCCAGATATAATAAGAAATCCTTGTTATAGTTAGCTGGCCAGAGCAGAGGGGCAGTTGTGAGTGCATGTTTCAATATGGAAAAAGAGTGTTGAGAGGCATCATCCCAATGAAAAGGAACGCCTTTTTTAAGTTGGTGCATAAATCCCTTGGTGATCTTGGTCTAGTTAGCGATAAAGAATCTTAGAAAATTCACCTTGCCCTATAGACTCTGAAGTTGAAGGATTGTGCGTGGGGGGGGTGCAACTAAATTATTTCCTTAACCTTGAGAGGAACGACCATGATCTCTTTTGTTGACACTATGAAACCTAACAATCATCCTGATGCTACGCAGAAGATACACTTGTTTGGATTCAAGTGAATCTGAAAGTAGTGACAACATTCGAAGATAAGTTGGAGGTGTGTGGGATGATCCGTTCTCTTGTGAGATCGAGATGCTAAATCATCTAAATAGGCCTCGACTATATGCTTGAGGTCATGGAAAGAAAAATACATGGCCCACTGAAAAGTGGCTCCAGCATTTTTAAGACCAAAAGGCATCTTATGATACGCAAATGTACCCCATGGACAGATGAATGCCATTTTGTGTTGGTCTTCAAGTTTGATTTGTATTTGATTATATCCCGAAAAACCGTCCATGAAAGAAAAGGCTTTACAACCCACACATTCATTAATGATCTGGTCCATGAAAGGTGTGGGAAAATTATCTTTGGGACAGGCCTTGTTCAAATCACGGAAGTTCATACATACACAGATTGTGCCTTATTTTTATTGATCAGCACGGGGTTTGACACCCATTGGGTCAAATGGATAGGATAGATAAAACTGTCTTTTAGCAATTTCTCAACCTCAACCTTAATGGCTACTGCTTTCTTGGGGTTAACTGGACAAAGTTTCTACCGGACAGGCTTGGCATCTAGATACGTTGTGATTTCATGTTCAACTATTTTTGGATCGATGCCTAGCATTTCCTCATAAGACCAGGAAAAAATGTCGCGGAATTATTTAAAAATATCTGTGTAGATTTGAATCTCTTTGGGGGAGCAGTCAACTCCGACGAAGACATTCTCCACAACACCAGGGTTTCGGGAGATATTGATCGGTAAGGTTTTAGTGATAGTTTCCATATTACCCTTAGCATAAACCTCATGTGTAGCTAAGGGATTAATAAGACAAGACTGATCTCCCATCATAGTCATGGTGAATTCTCCCACTTCAATTCGGCTTAACTCTGGGAGGAAGTATGATCTGTGATGAAGATCTTCCCAAGGTTTATCCGGACTAGTCCTTGCTTCAATTATTGCTTCATCAAAGGGCAAGACTAAGTCTAATGAATCGGTGTGAGTGAGAGAACCCTGAGCCCAAATAGGCTCTAGAAGTGGATCGAACTCTTGTGCAGGAGTTGGATCAGTGTGGGATGAAGTTTGTTGGACTAAAGAGTACACTACTTCAGCTGTGGACAAGGGAATGGACATGCCCAGGTGCTTGTCCCATCCACTATGGCTGATGGGGAAGGAAGTATCCACAGATCGTTCAAGCAAGTCGTACAGAACAACGAAACTTGAAAAATCTAAACCTTATGGTGATTGGATATAAACTTAATATTGCCTTGAGGGGGCGGGTAATCGAAGGTACCCATCAAATATGGGCACAAAACAACCCCTACGTTGATGACACCTGGTTGAGTATTATCAATCATCGGGACCATGGATGCCCCCAATGCAGGGTCAGGTCCGGAGAAAGACAATTGATCAATGGTCACTATCTGGCCCTCATGTGGAAACAACAAGACCCAAAAAACTGTAGCAACCACAACTTGCATGGCATAAGTCCAACTCTTTCCTAACAAGAGGTTATAATCGAGGGGATCATCGACTACCTCTACTTCGACACACATGGTCTTCCCTCCTAACTGCATGGGGAAAGAAGGAATGATACCATGTGGTCGGAACGAATGATTGTCGAAAGAAGTGAGGAGAGTAGGTGACGGAGACAAAACAAGCTGGCCAACGGCCTTCCAACATGCCAATGACATAATGCATGTCGAGGTTCCCTCATCAACCACCATGCAGAAGATATTTCAATTAAAAATTTTCATGGGATAAGCCACTACTATATGAAACGCTACATGGTAAGGCAGATGAGGTTTTAAGTCGGTTGCATCTAGCATGATTGTACCCAGATTACAAGTCTCGGTAGATCCTAAAGTGGTTAAAAAGGATTTCCTCTGGGAAGGGCCTCTTTGGAGGACCTCCAAAGCGGACATCGCACAAGGGGTTTGTGATAAATCTTCCACCACAGAGTAGTTCTGGGCGGCCCTTGCATTTGGGTTATGAGAATCTTTTTTGAATGCACCTTTGGGAATGCATGTCATTGTTTCTCTCAACGTCTTCTCAATCTGTAGAGGAAGAGATGGGAGTTCATCTTCTTTACCCTTCTCAGAAGTTCTTTGTTTACTATAGTCATGTGCTCTAGTCGATATAAAAGCATTACCCCTCACCATATATATGTTCATGGATGTGGGGTTGTTCGCAGGCGGAGAGGGTTCTTGGCTGCCCTGTTCCGTGCTTGCAAAGGCTTGGGTTAGATTTTGCCCATGTTGAAATGGATTGGTCAACACAGTAGGTTGTTGTTGCGTCACAAACTTCTGGGCTTCTGCAAGCTGAGGACATAGATGGGTCAGGTGGTCTTCCACGCACAAGTTGCTTGGATACCTCACCTTTTGTTTCTTAGTGTTGTCCCTGCCAGCATTATCGGTAGGTTTTTTATCCCCCTTACCCTTCTTTTGTTGTTTTTTCTTTCCTTCAGGCTGCTAGGTGGTATTTGGGTTAGTATATTGCATTGTGTGTACCTCCGACGTTTTGGTAATGGGAGCAGCAAAAGTAGTAGTTTGGCTGGCCACCGTGTGTTGTATAGATAACTATTGCAACTACTTCGTCAATTGCTCAGCGGGCTTTTTTTGTGTTGAACCAACAATACCATCAGCATGTGGTCCAGCTCTCTATCTGGTTTTATCAAGTATTGAGTGTGGCGCATCTGGAAAGATGTTGTATAGTAAACCAGACTGAGAATAGATGAGCTCAAATTGTTGAGCTCTCATGATGGCCTCTTCTTCGGAGAATACTCTCGATGTCGTGACATCTTTGGATAACCGCGGGACCAAAGACTTAAGGAACCACTCAAGCAGGAATGATGGTGGGACTGGCACCTTTATTAAACTCTTCCGTCGTCTCCATTCTCGGATGTGATCAGAGATATGGTCCATTATTTTCTGTTCAAAATTGGCAAGCAGCTCTGTTCCAGTGTCGTATCTCACAGCTAACTGGAAATGGCTTAGAAAATCCTTCACCAGTTCGTCGAAGGAAGAGTATCCTGAGTGATCGAACTCAATGTACCATTTCGCGGCACTCCCAATGAGACTATGTTGAAACAATCACAATTGTACGGAGTTGTCTTTCAACAAGTTAGATGAGCAGTAGATATGGAAGGTAGTCACATGATCTCTTGTATCTTCATTAGGCTTGGCTTCGAACTTTGGGATGTCCGAAGGCAACTTCATCATCATAGGAGGCCAATGCATATCGTGACAAATAGGGTCATTCAACAACCTTGTCAAATCTGGCAAGTGCAAAGTTGCCAGGAAGGGTAGTTTGGGTTGTTGGTGATAACCTGGGAAAAAGGGGCCTGGAGTTTGACTGGCACCAGGTTGCTAGGAAAAGTTCATCTACTGGCCCGGATTCTAGTAGAAACCATGGCCCTGGCCAACGTATGGATTTTGTGTATGTGGAGACATCATCGGTTGATTTCCAAAATAGGACATAGATGGTTGGGCATGCATTACATTCAAAGGACTTTGGGAAGGGTTTCCCCATGTCGGTCCCATGGGGATAGGCATAGTATTTTGTCCGGGGTTCCATTGATTATGGAAAGAATTACCCCAGATCGACATTCTGGATGAGGGAACGGATCCCTGTCAAGAATTCCAAGGCCCTGATGTGGAAGAAGTTCTTGGGTTTTCCCCCTATGCAGGAATAGTACCCT
Source organism: Picea engelmannii (assembly GCA_009831015.1). Lineage (NCBI taxonomy): Eukaryota > Viridiplantae > Streptophyta > Pinopsida > Pinales > Pinaceae > Picea > Picea engelmannii. The sequence goes on along the minus strand of ML781968.1, from coordinate 175,259 downwards.
GCATAAGAATAGGTTGTCCAAAACTAGGATTGCCCCCTATCGAGAATGTGGCTGACGAGAAGGCATTGTTACCAAACATTCTGATCAAAGAAAATGGTGTCGAACCTATTGGCATATTATGCGAAGGTGGTCATTGACTCCCCACTCCAAATAAACTATGGTGTGTAGGTTTCCCGATGGATTACTGACGCGAGCCATCGAGTGTAGGGGACGAAGGAGGTATATGACCTCCTCCATAAGGGAAAGAATTAAAAGGAGTAGGAGTTCCCCCCATGTGACCTTGTAGAGGAGCCCTAGAGCTCCCTTCCCCCAGACCTAAAGTCTATAAAGTGGAATAGGAAAGTACAAGACTTGTACCTGAACTAGGCATCCCATATGAGAATGGAGGGCCTATCGCACTTGGTTTGAAAGGGGTTGTGGCCACTGCCAAAGACAGGATTGGACCACTGTGTGATGTAGAGGTGATTGAGACCATGGTGGCTCAAACCGGTGATGGTGGGTTAGGAGGTGAAAACTCTCTTGTGGTGACAACCGTAGTGGGAATTGAAGAATTCCTAGAAGGAGTAACAACATTTGTTTCCATTTATGCATGCAACATTGTCTGGCACTCGTAAAGATGAATTGGTACGATGGTGGGTGTCGAAATATCAGTGGTGGAAGTTTCAACCAGACCAAAAGCATGTGACCCAAGGTCTAAGACGGTCGATTCCTCTGGATGTTGGTCGGGCACAATTTCTTGTCACCCGGTCGCTTCAAAAGACCGTTGTTGGTCTAGCTTTTGTCTTAGTGGTGGCAGGGGTGGCTCCATTGTAACTGGCGGCAGGCCAAGAAGCCTTCGTGACTGGCGAAGCTTGTGATCCTCCACTATGTGAGAAGATCAAAGACACTCTAGGGTAGTCTAACCATTCAAAAGTAACACACACTAAAAAATTCCCTATAAGATAAGATAGGCAAACACTAAATTAATTGGAAGAATAGTTACAACAACCAACACTATAGCAACTTACCGGTGCAAGTGAAACTCGAAAATGGAAGCACCCTCCAGGTATACTCTGCAAAGCGTGGCCTGATTTTTGTCCTAGGTACTGCATTATACCCCCGCAGTCACCTGTGTATGTCCCTAAAAAATATAGGCAACTAGGTTGCCAGCACGCAAATAGTCACCAGGCGGGTACAGTCGAAAGTCGGGCAGACCACAATGAGCAGGGTATCAAGCCCGAAACCAATCAAGGGTATCGAAAGAAAGTGGTTTGGAAGACAACTGAGGACCTCAAATGGATTCGAGACCCATGAATCCCCGTGGCAAATGCAATCGACGGAATCACAAGACAAGCCCTCTATATGTGCTCTCCTCTATGATTGGTCCAACTTTGGAGGGTTTATCTCCACTAACTTTCTGCACACGACCTCATGTTTATCTCCTGTGTTAGAGAGGGGTCCCGGATAAATAGACTTGGACACTCCCTAACTCAGACTCCAATGTTTTATTTTAATGGCCTTGAAGAGTTTCCTCTCCAACCTAATCCAAGGCCTTAATCTTGAACTAGTTAGTTAACCCTACAAACATAAAAGTCTAATAAATTTTAGATTTAGTGTTAATTTTATGGCTTGTCTTATGTCAAGGGGTATGAAAGTGAAACTGATGATGTGTAAAAGATGAAAGTAAAAATGAATGAAAAGTTGGAAACAAAAATTTTTCACTTAATGCAAAATTTCAACAACTTTTCAAAAAAAACAAAATTGTAATTTTCTAAGATTTTTGGACAACAAACTCAAAAAAAATTTCACTCGACTACGAGCTACTTATGATCTAAGTAAAATGAAAAGAACTTATGAAATAAAAGACTTTTCCCTAGTTAATAATGCAAAATCACAGTCTTCAACCAACAAGAAAATGAAAGAGATTTTTTTATTTATTTAAATGTTGATAAAGCAAAAAGAAAAAATACCAACAAGTAAAAAACCAAGAAAAATAATTCTGGCCTAATCACAAATTGCAAAGAATCACTTCAAGAAATCACACACTAGCAACTTAAAAAATGACTCTCACACTTGTCTAAAAACCCTAAAAAAAATAATTTAATGACAACTTTCAAGTGAAAAAAGCAAGCTAAGGCTATGATAAATCCTAAGCTACTGACTGCTAAGACAGAGATTCAAAAACCTGAGAGGTATAACTCTCATCAAAGGAAAGGATGACTAAAGGAAAGTATAACAAAAACTATCCTGCACAAGCACACTACTGACAATCCAACAACCAACGTGTGCACGCAAGCTGTGTAAAGCCAGAGGGCATGTACACGCATGCTGGCCTTATACAGGCCATGTGTATCTCTAAAACTCTGAAACAAAATAAAAACAAACAATCCAAACCAATAAGAGACCACTGATATTGAGAATCGAGATCCCTTGAAGGCTTAGACACTCTTTTTAAAAGAAAAAAACAAACAATAAAAGGAAAAAATTCGTAAAACAAACCAATTTGAGATAAGACTACAAACAACCAAGACTTAGACAGAGTTCCAGAAAACCCCTAAAATTGACTGATTATAACAGGGAAGAGGATGACTGCCTCAAAACTTTTCTGGAATATACACACTATTGCTACTTCTTCAGCTAGCGTTCACACGTGCACTGTAAGAGAGTAGGGCGCAGGTACACGCATGCAGACCTTATGCAAGTTGCGTGTACTTCCGTGGGTCTCAAAAAAACACAGTCAAGTAAATAACAAAGACAATTGGTATGGAAAACGAAACTCCCTGCTAGCTCAGACTTTACAGAAACTAAAAAAAACAGGCAAGAAAACTGGTCTTTTAAAACTACACAAAAAATAAAATTCCTAGGAACCCTAGAGACTTCCCCAGTATGGTCACAAATTATGTTGTGAGGGAAATCCCCTTATGGACTAGCAAATAGGGTTATCTTATGCATGCAGATATGACCAAAAGAAACCTACTTTCTACCTTCATCCCCAAACTTAATCCCCATTTCTTTTCAGCAAATACATGGTTAGACCAACATACCTTGTTCTGGATGTTCAATGTCGATCCTCCTTCACACTTGATCGCTTGTTGGCAGCTATCCTCTCAAGATTGACCTGTGTACACAAAAAACAACAAACTACACATGCATTTTACCTATAGACTAATGGGTTAGAGATTCAAACATATATTTACTGAACTATGAAGAACTCATATAGTGGGATGGGAAAAGCATTTCTTTATTATTAACTTTAATGAATCAACTTACAATGTTGAGACCGACCACTGCTCCGCGAATCCTGGTCCTGGGCTCCTCTTCAAATGTCCTCCAACTTATTTTCTTTGTATCACTTCTTACACAAGGATGGATAAAAGGTTGGGACAATGGGAATATGCAATTGGGTAGAGTTTCTTTACTCTATTTCTCCTCTTCCAAATGGGACCCCTAACCCTTCTTTTATAGGCTAGAAGAAGCTAGTTATTTGGATGAACCCTCAGCCATGCATGGTCGGGAGTTTCAGTTAACTCACCCAAAGCTGTGTGTTCCATTGACAACTTTCCTTTTTTCATGCTTTTGTCAGTCCATGTGAGTTGTTTTAGGTCAGCTAGTGTGTACACGCATGCAATATTGGAGTAGGGCATGTGGGCCCTTATAAAAGAGGTTTTTTAAAGAGATTGTTCAGCAGTGTTTTGGCAAAGAAGGGATCTGAGATGCCCTAATGCCAGGTGAGCATGTATGGTGAAAATTAGGGTTATAACATGGAGTCCCTTTGGATCTCCAGATTACTTCACACAAGAACTAGTGTTGCTCAACATCTTCATCTCCCTTACCACATAATTCTGGGTATTAGGCAATCAAACCTCCCGCGTGACCAACCATTGTTGATCTTGGTGCTCCTACCAAAATGTAACCTAACGGTCCTTCTTGTGATCTACCAGGGGATCCCAATATCCTCCATGTACTCGCACTTCCTAGCTGTGACTAACTAACTAATTGTACTGGAACAGAATTAGCATGAGAAGGTAGTATCAAACTTACCACTTGTATAGAAGACACTTGGGGTATGGGCGATTTGAGGTTGTCACCACTGGATTCGAGGCGGTTTTATTTGATCTGGGGGGTCTTTTTTTCTTCCACTGGAGCGGTCTCTTTAGTTGTATTCCCAATATTTCTTGGCATCGTGGATGAATATTCTCTTTCTTCTTCAAGATTCATGTCAGCTTCCTCCTCTCTTGCTTCTAAACCTTCTCCTTTTTTTCCACCCTCCTTGGGACTTCTTTCTCTCTATGCTTCTCTCTCACTTAATCTTTGACTAGCTAGTATTTCCTATGTTCTCATCTTTCGCAACTCTTCCACCTATCTTTCCTCTACTGCTCCTGGTCCGAATTCTTTCTGCAACTTCTCGGACTTTCTTGCTACTTTCTTGATCTTGTCGTGCCACCACTTCTCAACTATGGAGGATATTTTCATGTCTCACTCGTCTCTTCAGTCTATTTCCTATTGTTTCCCCCACTTATCAAAGAACCCTTCCCCTCTCTCAGGACATGACTCTACCCCAAGCGAGGGTGTTTATGCTGCCATCTCAGTCGGGGACATAGTCAGAATCCCCTCTTCCATAAATAAATCTTTAATCCACAGGGGGATTTCTCTCAATAGTATTTCCCTTGCCTCTTTCATTAAATCTACCTTTGCGCATGAAAAATATTGGTGATTCTCAGTTGCAAATGCAATAATGTATCCTTTTAATGTGGTATTGACCCAAAAATCAATCGCTTGTTGTATTGATGCAATATTTCCTATGTCCCAAGTACAGGTCCTCTTGACTCATTCTTGGAACTCTGGATCTTCTTGGATCCTATTTATCCAGTGGAAAAGTTCTTCTAGGAACTTAACCCAAAATATCGCGTACTGGTTGCTTGATCTTTCTGAGTAAAAGACTGCCTCATGAGTATATTCCACATATTTTCTTCTCAGCTCAACTTCTTTCCATATGAAGGCATCATAGTTTATTTCCCACCAATGGTCAATATTATATCTCTGAATCCATGGAAGCATCCTTCCTATAGGTTCCCTTTTAACGCAGGTCCCGGAAATAAAACCATTTTGTTGGCACAAGATTGATCAGACCAGAGTCATTCTCAGGTTACCAACAAAAGGTACCGAGTAGTCTAGAGAACTCACATTTTCATCTCCTCTAAAGAGAAGAAGTCTCACCCAAAGCATTGTTGAGACAAATGGATAGGGAAGGGCAAGGAGAATTCTTAGGTGGGTTCATAGAACCTTCAAGATTCATCTTGATCTTGCGCAAGACATTGAACTACAGAACAGATCTGAACTCATATGCACAAGAACTGAAAATACTTAATTTGCGGAAAAACATCCAAACATAGATACATCATGTGGAACTCATGAACCATAAAAAATACTGTAAATAGACAATGCATAAGGATGAACACAGAAAAACAAAACATATTTTGAAATTTTGGATCCTTCTTCATATATTAAATTCAGGTCTTTCTCAATTACAATCTCAGATAAACATAGTAGTGCTCTATTATAGACTCCTGGATCTAGACCCATGTCGCAGAGCTCTAATTTCCAAAATGGTGTACATATTTGTTAGGATATTTAGACACTTAGGAGTTAGTTAAGATCTACTTGTTCTAATATGTCGTTAGGTAAAAGTGTGTTTCTTTAGTATGCATTAGTATGCATTTGTAGTTAGGCAATCCGACGGTCACGATATGTTCCCGACATAG
>ML781968.1:100989-164416 GCA_009831015.1 Picea engelmannii | reverse complement strand
CATTAAGGGGGGATAGGCTCTAATGCCTCCTTCCTTCTCCTATTGTGTCATTATTGTAAATCCTTCAATCTTATCCCAAGTTGTTCTTAAGGGGGGATGTTAGGATATTTAGACACTTAGGATTTAGTTAAGATCTACTTGGTCTAATATGTCGTTAGGTAAAAGTGTGTTTCTTTAGTATGAATTAGTATGCATTTGTAGTTAGGCAATCCGATGGTCACGATATGTTCCCGACATAGAGTGATCTGACGGTTCATACTCTCCTCAATCTTAACGACCATTGATCCATGGCTTAACACCCAATTGGTCCATGACCTCTATTTAAATATCATGGATGGTCATTTGCTGATGATCGATTGTGAGAAACTCTCTTGTAAAATCTCTCTGTAATCTTTTTCTTTGCATTAATAAACTGCTCCAAGTCGTCGCGTTGGTTGGGGTCGTGGATGTTTCCCTGTAGGGGTTTTACCATGTGAAAACATCGTTGTGTTGATCTTTGATCTAGTTATGTGAGTGGTTACTGAAGGTGTTCATCCTCTGTTGGAATACCTGTGTTGTTGAACAATATTACATTATAGAACTCAAAACCTAACTTCTCAACAATAGACAACAACAACTATGAGATCAACCTAGCAGTAAGGGAAGAATCGGACCGAACCCTTTTACAATCATGATTCAACAACCCTTTTACAATCATATTCATCCTTATATATAAGCTAAGCCGTGTCTTTTGGCTTTGACTTTGGCTTGCATGCTTTCTTGTTTTGTTGCAACCACTTTTTCTTTGTTGGCGTTGCGTTGTCCTTTTCGCAATTGATTTTTGTTGCTTCTCCTTTCTTTGTTGTCCATCTTCTTATGTAACTTGTGCAACTCATACTAGGCCAAAACTAGGATTGTAATCCTTCTCGTGCAACTTCTTATCCAAAAAATGAAGGGCCTTACAAATCTCGAACTCCTCTCCCATTTTTCTTTCTAATCCTTCAAAAATTTCTTCCACTTTCGGTAAGTAGTGTAATTCCTTTGGTTTTGGAGCCAACTCAAGTCCACACCAATGTTTGGTGTAGTCTAGTTCCAATTGGATATGGAAAGGCATCAACAAGACCAGATGAACTGCTTGATCGACATGAAATCTATGTGAAGTGTTCTTTAAATTTACAACCCATAGTTGAAACATTTGTTGTGGAGGCATCGAGTTGGAGGCACCAAATTCCTCTACTGTAATGATTCTATATTTCTCCATCAACGATACTTTCTTTATTGTAAATTTAGGGTCTTGGACCAGGATATAATTCTCTATTGCAATCCAAATTAACAAGGATGAGAATTTGATTTCCCTACCTGACTCATGGAACTCCATGCAATTTTTACAGATGTTGTCAGCCAAATATTATTCCCAGTGGAAGACCTATGAATTTTGAAATACTTGGCCAATCGACTCTATCATGGTCATTTTTACATCAAACTCCCAACCTACCAATGTAAAACATAAATATATAATAATTGTATTCCATCTTGCACACAGGTCTGGGATTTCGTTGATGAGCAGGCCTTTTGATTTCTTAGTCGTTTTCAACCCACTCAAGAACTACATCCAGTCATTTATGTTGGTGGTTTTTGCTACCTTGACCCCTACCTTAGAAATGATAGTGATTATATGGATGAGGCCACCTGTCACTACTATCGGTTTGTCAGGCCAAAATTTTTCTTCATGATATAAATTGACGGTGAATTTGGCTACTTCTTCCTTCAAACAACCTAATTCAGCCATCTGTGGAGCTCCTAAAACAAACCTAATTCCTTCTCTTTCAAGGAATTATGTTTCATCCTTCCAACGACCTTCCTCCATCCCCGAATCAGTGAAGCTCTGCCACTGCTTTCTCAAGTCCATTTATTCTAGCCGAGACTATTGGATATTCTACATCCGGACTTGAAGTGGTGTTGCAGTCACTCTATCAAATTTATACATTGATCTTGGCTCTACCAATGCTTGGGAGACCTGACCCCTCATTCTTGAAATTTTTCAATCGATTTCGATTGTACTTAGAAAATATGGAGGAAAATGGGGTCACTCACATGCTCATTCGGGTGAATAATTTGATGTGAATGAGAAAATAACAATGACGAGAAGTCATAAGAATCCTCAAGATTTATAGGAGGGAGTGAAATGCTTGTATTCAAATTTTCCAACTGTTCCATGGATTCGCGTGTCTTGGTCATAAACATTAATGGGTTGGTCAAATCATGTGAGGGGACATCTATGTCAATGCATAGTTGGCATGGGTGTGAGTCATGTCAGGTGTTATTTTTGGTGGTTTCTAATTGTTTTTCGTATGTATCACGTCGGTCTATATTTATGGTAGTGGTTGCACAACGGTCTTTTGTGTCATGTCGGTCATCAATGTCTCTAACTTTTCCATCAATCCTTTCTTGTCATTGTTTAATTATGCTAGTGTTTCTTGAGTCAGAATTTTCATAGTTGGTTTTTTCACTTTCCAGATCGACTGGGTCCCCTCTATTAATCTGTGGTTGATACATGTGTCTCTTGAGTATTGATTTTGTGTCGACAGTTTTGCTACTGCCGATTTTTCTTGGTAGATAATCTTGGTAATTTCTCTGTCGGTCTGTTGTTTTGTTGTACTTCCTCTTAATTTTGTGGCACATTCTATCTCTTGATCCATGCTTGCTTGATTCAAATTTTCTACACTTGCTTGATGGAGATCTTCCTTATTTGATTGATTGTCATCCAATAAGTAATTGTCATAAATATAGGGGTGGAGTTGTATGTCATTGTTGTTTCTATATTCCTTCTTATAAAGTTTTGTGTCTCAACTAGGGACTTCTTTCTCTCTCCATTCTTCTCTTTGCTAGTTTTTCACTAAATTTTTTTTAGATTGGGACTTCTTTAATACTTGATTTTCTTGTAACAATTTTTCATACCTGGATGCTTACAATTGAATTTATTCTAATAGTGCAAAATAATTTTTAATTAATAAGAAAGTTATTAATTTACATTTTTCGACTTCGACCGGACTATTACATATAATCTTTCATATTTTTTCTCTCCTTGTTGGCATCATTTTAATGAGTATTTTTCCAATAGGGATCACTATTGTTATATGTTGTATTTCTTTAGATGGGCTCCATTAATTAATTTTTAAATGGATAGACCAAAAATGTTTGTAATTGTACATATCATGTTGGTCGGATGTCTTCTATAATGTATGTTCCTAGACATGTTGTTTCTAATATTTTGGGATTTCCTTTAACTTGATTGTCATATAATAAGACCAAAACTCCATTATTCATTTCCTTTTTATTTAAATTTCGATCATCCCAAGCTTTCTGTTGTTTCTTCTAGACTTCTTGATGGTGTATTACTATCAACCTCTCTTATTCAAGTTTGTTCAACTGGTAGAGTCTATCATTTGAATTGCTTCCTTGGTCGAACTTGGAAACATATGTCAACCTATATAAGTTGGCCCAAAAGTGGAGTTGAATCATAAATTATTATCCCTATACCAATTTAAAAGGAGTTTGGCCATTCGATCTCTTATATGTAGACCTATATTCCCATAGAATTGCAGGATCTTTATCATCCCACTCATTCTTGTTGATTCCACGGATTTTGGCAAGTCCTTTGTGTAATGTTTTATTGAACAATTCAACAACACCATTTTCTTGAGGATGGTATGAAGTTGTTTTTCTATGGTCGATGAAAAAATTCTTGAGAATGACTTGGATTATCTCATTTACAAAGTGCATCCCTTGATCACAAATTAATGTTACCGGACATCCAAATCTTGTTACTATATTGTCATAGATGAATTTTGTTGCAACCTATTTATTACATGACTCGATTGACTCTGCTTCTTCCCACTTGGTTACATACTTTACTGCATTAATAATGTACTTTTCACCTGTTCATTTTTATCTTTGGGGAAAAGGTCCAACAAAGTCGATAGCCCAAATTTCAAATGGTAAACTAGATTTTACCGAATGCAAGGGAATTTCATTTTTCCATAAAGGACAACCCATCCTTTGACAGTTGTCACATTTTTTGTATTGTTCTTGACATCCTTTGTGCAGATTCAGCCACCAAAGACTCACCTGGAGTATCTTCTGGGTTGTTGTGTCAGCTTGGAAGTGACCTCCAGCTAGTCTTGCATGTTCTTTGTCAATTATTCTTTCTCTTTCATTCTCTAAGGTGCATCTCCTCAAGACATCATCGGGACCCAATATATATAGATATCCATTCATTATAGTGAATGGTGTTTCTTTTAGAGCTAAGACCTTAGTTTTATTTGCAGGGAGATCTGCAGGTTCCTTCCCTTCTTCCAAAAAATATTCCATTTCTTCAAGATCTTTTGGGGCCACTTCAATATGGAATAAATGTGCATCCAGAAGGTTGTCTTATATGTTGCTCAGGTACTCCCCCATATCTAGTTGGGAGAGATGGTCAAGCATGACATTCATTTTTCCTGGTCGGACTATTACGTTGAATTTGAATTATTGAAATAACAATATCCAATGACAAATTTCCCTTGATGCATGGGTTTGTTGACTAGATACTTCAAGGCTTGGTAATCTGTGAAAAATGTAAATGGGTTTGCAAGTAAATAATGTCGAAATTTTTGCAGTGCAAAGATCATCGATAAGGATTCTCTTTATGCAGTTGAATAATTTATTTATGATTTATTTATCTTCCAATTAGCATAAGCATTAGGATTTTTTATCATGTCTTCATATGGTTGTGTGATAACCGATCGTACAACAACACTTGATGCATCGACAAGTACATGAAATCTTATTGACTAGTCGGGAATTTTTTTATTTTTTTTTTTTGTGTCTGGAGGAATCAGCAACTAGTTGGGCACGTGCTTGCATTACACATGGCCGTGTTATCCAACCGCTACCACTATAACCTCCAGGTGTGCCCACGATGCCCCTTACGCGACACACAAGGTAACTCGGGGGGAATTGAACTCGAAACCTCATGGAACTTCATTTTCACGGCACTTGCCAATTGAGCTGCCCCCCCGGGGCACAAGTCGGGAAATTTAAGTATAGGGGCTTTGACCAATTTTTTGTTTAAGAATTCAAATGACTCTTGATAATATTGGCTCCATCTAAATTTGACTTCTTTCTGAAGTGATTACTCTATTAGAAAAATAATGTATGAATAATGGCATGTGAACTTTCTACAATACCGAGCATGCCCCAGGAATATTTTTATCTTATTTTAATTGACATGTCATTTTAAGTCGAGGATGATTTAATTTTTTCCATATATACCTTCACACCATCCTTGCATATGACATGTCCTAAGAGGATTCCAATTGGGGTGGAAAAGATACATTTCTTAATATTTAGGGACAATTAAATTTTCCTACGTCTTTCAAGCATTAACCTAAGCCATTGTATGTGGTTTTTAAATAAGTTGTATATGGTCCAATTGTCTAAATAGACAACCATCATCTTGTAAATGTATTTTTGAAATTCCTTCACCACTATCCTTGAAAATAATGGAGGGGAATTCTTTAACCATGTTATCGCACAGGTTGCAGGTTGGGAAAATCCTGACCCAACCACCAAGTGGAGACAACTTGAGGGATACTATACCTAATGTCACCTCCATATAGGTCTTGCACTTCAAGGGTGACTAGGTCACTCTAGGAAGGTGATACCTATGACCCTAAGGGGAATGGAAAGGGAAAACATAAATGGAAAGAGTGAATCCCCTAAAGTTCAATAATCTAGGTGGAAAGTGGAATATTAATATGATTCTTGAATGATTTTAAGGTTGTCAAAGCCTTAGGTGAATTACCGAGAAGTTGGTACTTGCCCGAGAAACAAGGAAAAACACTTTGAAATGTAATATGTTAGTTGGATTAGAAATCTAGGCTTGATTTCCTTAACTTTCATCAATGAATGACAATATATATCAACAGTAAAAAAAGTACTAAAATTGGTAGAAATATTGCTCAAAGTCAAATGAAATATGCTTGAAACAGAGTAGATAATCACTAGATAATTTAACAATCTATAGCATGAGACTTTATAAATGAATTATGTATGTCATAAAATATGTATGCATAAGTATTTTTCAGACTTATGGCTGTAACAAACTTGTTATGACAGCGGTGAAATCAGTCACTAAAACTTGCAAAGAAACCACTCAAAAATTGTATTAAAGCAAGTAAAATAAATTGGCAAAATCATAGCAACTTTTGATGGTGAAAACACAATTTATGAGTGACTTTAGGTTAGAGTTTATACAGTGAATATACCAGCCTTATGGATATAGAAAACCAATAATTATTTCAGAAAATTTATCCAATCAAATCAGCCACTAGTTAGCTCAATAAGTGGGCCTAGGTTAGTAGAAGGTTAGGGAAATTTTTTAGGTCTAGTCTAGGGTTAGTTTAGGAAATAATTAGAGTTAGTAAGATATGGTTAGAGAATCCCTAATGGTTGTAGGTTAGTTTTACTACAACAACAACAATTTTTGGTTGAAAGGGGATGCCTCAATGAGGCAATGGAGCCAAAGGCTCAAAGAACACTTTCCCAAAGAGACAACTTTAAAGATTGAAAAAGTCATGTTTACCAAGGAAGTAATTTATTTCTCCAATGTAATAAGTAAATGACAAGTGCCTTAAAAAATGGATTAATGTAGTCTAGAAAAGAAAGAGCTATAGATACTACCTCATTCGGGGTGTAAATCGTCTTACTCCCCAAGGAAAATATCTCTATCTAGGGTTTAAGCTAAGAGGGTGTATGCCCTTATACTTCTATTAGCAAATCCTTGTTAAAACAGTATAATATAAGAATAAAATGATGAAGACTAGAGTGGGGTTGTATGCCCTTATACTTACAACCTAGCTCTAGCAAATTAACCTTGACTTGAGCAACAAATGATAGCACAAGAATTTCGCGATCTATAGCATGAGACTTTAGCAATGAATTATGGATGTCATAAAATATGTATGCAAAAGTATTTTGCAGCCTTATGGCTGTAAATTTTTTTTTATGAAAGCATTTAAATCAGCCACCAAAATTTGCAAAGAAACCACTCAAAAATTGTATTAAAGTAAGTAAAATAAATTGGCAAAATCTTAGCAACTTTTGACAGTGAAAACACAAGTTATGAGTGACTTTAGGTTAGGGCTTCTGCAGTGAAATTACCAGCCTTATGGCTGTAGAAAACCAATACTTATTGCAGAAAATTTATCCAATCAAATCAACCCCTAGTTAGCTCAATAAGTGTGCCTAGGTTAGTATAAGGTTAGGGCAGAGTTTTAGGCCTAGTCTAGGGTTAGTTTAGGAGCTAATTAGAGTTAGTAGGCTATGGTTAGAGCATACCTAATGGATGTATGCTATTTTTACTATAGAATAAATAATTTGTGGTTGAAAGGGGATGCCTCAATGAGGCAAGGGAGCCAAAGGCTGAAAGAACACTTTCCCAAAGATACAACTTTAAAGCTTAAAAAAATCACATTTACCAAGGCAATAATTTATTTCTCCAATGCAATAAGTAAATGACTAGTGCCTTAAACAATGGGTTAATGGAACCTATCAAATAAAGAGCCATATATACTACCTCCTTGGGGGTGTAAATCATTTTACTCCCCAAGGAAAGTATGTCTAGCTAGGGTTTAAGATAAGAGGGTGTATGTCATTATAATTCTCTTACCAAACCCTTATTAAAACAATAGCATATAAGCATGAAATGATGGAGACTAGGGTGTGGGTGTATGACCCTATAATTCCCACCTATATCTATCAAAATAACCTTGTCTTGAGAAACAAATGCTAGTACAATGTAGAAGAAGCTTAGAAATTCAAGGAAAAATCTAAGACAAACCAACATAAAAGCTATAGAAAATCCTTCCAAGGCTAGCGCATCACTTCCATCAACCAATAATACAAGAAATAGCCATAAACAAGAGAAAAAGAGAGATAAATAACCAAAGAGAGTGAAATTTTCAGTCCAAGTACCTCTCCAAGATGGGAGAGTTATGTTAAAATGAGATTTTATGATCTCTTATTTATACAAAATGTCACTAATATAGTTTGTCCACATAATTAAGGGTACACCACAAGACTAGGGGTCAAAAACCATAGTATTTCCCCTTTTACAAAGTAATATTAAACAATTCACTTTAATTTCATTTTTTGCACAAAGAAAACCCTAGTTTATAAAGATGTCACCCCTCTAGGGGACGTTTTGTCAGTAGAAGAAAGTTGTTGGTGATGAAGGAGTGTAGAAGAGATTCCCAAAGCCACATGTAAAGAATACAATTCACTTCCTTCATGTTCAAATCATCAAACCCCTCAAAACTTCCTTGTTCCAATACATGTCAACCTCACCACCAAACCCTAGCCCCCCTAGGTGATGTCATACCTCTATACATGATGTTTTTCCTCTCCTAGGAAAATGTTTTGGTATGTGGGGGCTAGATTATGCCATCCAAGTCATATTATAGGGATTCAAATTTTTATCTCTCTCATTTGGCATGTGGACCTTGGCATCCACCTATGGGATTCAAGCCCCATCGAATCCCAAACTAGGCTTGGTCTTCCAAAACTATCCATGAACTAGATCCTGCAAAAAAAAATAAGCACACCCTCCAAGGATCTCAAGTCATAACATTAGATGTCAGTACTCAACAATGTCATTGACTCCTTTTTCGAGCAGAAATTTATGGAGTAGTATTGGGACGGTGCACAAAAATCCTTCATGTAGGTCAGTGCAAAAATTTTCTTTTACTGTGTCGATAGAAGTTTGATCCTCAATGGCTTGGTCTGTTATATAATATTAGATAATTATTTCAACCCACTCATGCAATTTTGTTCATCCTCCATTTGTAAGCTCGAGCGTTAATATTTTGTTGGAAGTCAATTTACGCATTATCGTATTTGTTAATGTACTCGAATATGGATTTTGGGATAGACTCCAAAACTTGTTTGTAAGTCTCTAATAAAAAACATCATCTATCATATTCTAGCATGAGGTTGTTCCTTCTTGCATAATTCTTGATGTAGTTTTCAATTTTTCACTCCAACCATTTGTGCATGTCTTGTAAAGTTATCATCTATGTGATCTTCTGCACTCCCAGGCTCAGAACTACCAACAACAGAACCATTGTTGTAATCTAGGGAAAAGTAAGGAATGTTACCAGTATTCCAACACATAAGCAAGAAAATAATAGAGGTTACATACACATATGTAAAGACATACATGAAGTAGTGAGAGCCCAAGAAACAACACTTTATTATATGTGTGTCAATACAACACAAAAGAGACACTTTCCTTGATACATGATCATATATTTATACATACGTGTTTAATTCCCAAGAAGTTGTAACTTCTTAACTTCTTGGGTTAGTCGGCTTAACATATACTTTGATCGACTTATAATTCTGACTTTAGCAACCGACCAAATAATTCTTACTCAATTATCAGGTCTATTTGATAGAGTGGACTAGCCCCTTACAATAGAAGGGATGAGCACCAAGCACACTTAACCTCATTTATTTCTAATCAAAAGAGCACTTGCGCACTCTTAATGCAACAAATATAGCATTTATTGTATACCAATGTTTTTATGAATAAATAAGTATAGGGTTTTGGGGACTACTAGGACCTAAGGTCTTAATAATGAAAGTTTTTTGAAGCATAGAGCGGTGGTTAGAGCACCAAAATGAAGGTGCAAGGGTTGTGGGGCCTTCAACAAGAGGTATAGCCATAGTGCACTTAGGGACGAGTGTCGATGGGGTTAAGGTTTGAGTATTAGTTATTCCTAGGCTTAGATGGAGGTAGGGTGGTCTAGGTCATGGTCTAGATAAAGCTCTGGGTCATGTTATAGGTCATGGTCATGTTCATGGTCATAATATATGTCTAGGTATTGGTCTAGGCATAGCTTTAGGTCTAGGTCATGTTCTAGGTCATGGTGTCGGTCTAGGTCTAGGTCATGGTCATCGTCATGATCATTGTATAGTTATATTTCATGGTATAGGTCATCATTATTATCATGTTCATCATATAGTTATAGGTCATGGTCTAGGTCTAGGTCTAGGTCTAGGTATTTACATTCCTTTCCATGTCTAGGTATTTCTATCTCTAGCTCTAGGTCTAGGTATTTCCATGTCTAGGTCAAGGCCATTTCTTACCTTGCGATGTACTAAACTTGCTATAGTGTGTGAGAGTCTGAGAGGGAGAGAGAGGAAGACATAGAGGGCAGGTAGGGAGAGAGTGTATGGATAGATAAGGGGGGTAAAGAGAGAGAGAGTGAGAGGAAGGGGGGGAGAGACACGGAAAGAGGTTAGATAGATGAAAAGAGAGAAATATGATGAGAGTGGGGGGGAGTGATACAGTGACTGAGAGAGGGAGGGGAGAGAGGAGAGAGATAGAGAGAGACGGAGGTGGGAGAGAGATGGTAGATGTAGGGGAGAGAAAGAGAGATAGAGAGAGGAGATATAGTTGGAGGGAGGGGGAGAGGGAGAGAGGGGAAGGGGGTATAGAGATAGTGTGAGAGAGTGTAAGAGGGGGAGATATAAAACCAGAGAGGAGGGGTAGATAAGGAGTTTTTGAGAGTCTAAATGTTAGGTACCAGATCTATTATATTAAGAAGAAAACATAAATATTGTAAAATATACCAAAATAACAACAAAATGTAGAGAACCACAACAACACAAATGATACCTTTATTGATAAAAATAAATGTTCACTTGTCTCTTCCAAGGGGAATCCTCTAGCATAGAAACACTTTATTACAATAATTCTCAATATGAAGCTTTCTCATGCGTCCTACTCTTATTTGTACTAACTCTATATTATAAAGAACATTCTAGAGGAAGATGTTTCTAGAAGTAGAAGATTCTATTAAATCTTCTTAAATTAGACTTGTTCACTTTGTTAACTAATGTCGTCCTTATTAACTAATGTCAACCTCTATTACATGGAAAATATATTATTCTACCTACACGAGGGGTTAGGGAGGTTAGGTCCCTAACATTCCTTCCCCCTTCAAGAATAAACTTGTTCTCAAGGCTTGAGATGAGGAAACTGTTGCATAATGGTGGTTGACTCCTAGGTGGCATCTTCTAGAGTTGTATCCTTCTACTGAATTAACACTTCCTTGATGGTGCTTTGATGAATATGGAACTCACGCTTTTATAAGACTCCTTGTGGTTGCAACCAAATGGAACCTTCTTCACCAACTTAGGGAGATTGGTTTGAGTGTGCCACTTAGTTCCAATCTCTTTATTTAAGCATGGGACATGAAAAATAGGATGGAGCTTAGAATGATTGAGTGGAGGGGGTAGAGAGAAAGTGTGGGTGAAGTATGAAGCTCAGAAATAACCATGGATTTAAGTTGTGACTATTTTCTTAAATATATACAGCCTATGTAATGAAGCCCTTAATTTTTCCAAGAGTACCTTGGAGAAGCTTGAGAATGGTTTTGAAACTGTTAGACCATGCAAGAAATTTTGGGGTCTTGCAGCCATTCCTGGAAAACAACTTGGAGATAATCTAGTACAATGAAAGAGAGAGTAAATAGGGACCCTTATTATGCATACTTCTTGGAAAGAGTGTTTGGACTCAGAAATGTCATATTTTCATCCACCTTTCCCTTCATCATTCTTCACATTTCATCACCCCATTAACCTTTCATGATATCATTTTCATAAATATATTTGGGTTTCACCTTATTATTTTCCACTTTATTCATTTAAGTATTAAAAGAGAATTTGTGATTAAATATTAGAAAATCGACATGTTTTCATATATATCTCAAAAATGTGTGAGCTTTGTAATGTGTAGGAATATGTGAAGGAATAATTCAAAAATACTTCTCAAATACTTCCTTCACCATTTCGAGATTTGAGGATATAATTGAATCTTATTTCAAGGATGAGATTATGGGGAATGGATAACATATCTTATCCAAGATATATGAGAGATATGTGTGAGGATTTGAAGGGATCATATTTTGTAATAATGGGAAATTGGTTGAAAGAAAATTGGATCTCTAATTATGAGATTCTTATCTTCTTTTCAAAGCTCTCATATATAAAAGAGAGTTGATTAATAGGATTAGCTTTCTTTTCTAGAATTGAATAAGTTACACCTTGCTAACACATGCACAATCAAGACCTCCATCTCCCACCCTACATGCACCTATAATAGAGTGTTGTGAATGCGTAAAGTGTTAATTGTTGTTAGTTTAGTTGCTCGGAGAGATAGAATCAAATTTCATCTTTTCCTTTCATGAGACATCAATGAACATGTCCATCACCTGAGAAATAGATTTAGATCATATGCTTGTTTATGATTTTTTCTTTCCAAATTTTGAAATGTGTGGAGAGTGATGTCTTTGACGTGTGAAAACAGACTGTTGAGTTTCGAATGTCTCTTATTTATGCTATACTCATCAGACGTAGATAAACTACCTATTGTTGGCACATACAGTGCATCAACTCTACTAATTACAAATCCTGGATTGACATATAAATGAGTGAAATATACTAAACATATATTTACACCAACAAATAGCGTCAACAACCACATTTTATTTTCCCTTCTTGTAAATGATCTCATAATCATATCCAAATAGTTTGGTCACCCATTATTTTTCTCTAGGGATGACATTATTTGTTCCATAAAATACTTGAGGCTCTGATGATCAATTTTAATTTGGAAGTGTTTCACCAGTAGATAAGGATGTCAATGATTTGTGGCATGAAGAATAGCCAACATTTCCTTTTCATAGATTGATTGGCCCAAATGTCTCTTTGAAAGTTGTTTTCTAGTGAAATCCAAAGGCTTGCCATATTGAATGAGGATTGGTCCAATGGTTTTACCTTAAGCATCACATCCCAGGAAAAAAGTCTTTGTGAAATCAGGAAGTGTCAGTATAAGGTTTGTGCACATAGCCTCTTTCAAGGCATTGAAGGGTTGATACACTATTGGAGTCCAAGTGAAAGAAATATTTTTAAGGAGAGAAATGTGAGGTGCTGCAATTTTTCCATAATTCTAAAAACAATTGTGATAATAGCCTGTTAAAACTAGAAAACCACACAAGATCTTAATATTTTAAGGGAGAGGCCAATCCTTCATAGCTTCAATTTTCTTAGGATCCACCCATACACCATCATTTCCAACAATATGACCTAGGTACTCCACTTCTGAGGCTTCAAAGGAACATTTGGATCGTTTGAGGAAAATTTTGTGCTGGGAGAGTAGATGGAGAAATTTATCCACATGGGTGAGATGGAATTTTCATGTTTTACTATAAATAAGAATATCATCAAATAAAAATAAGACAAAATGATGGAGGAAAGGATGGAAGACATGATTCATGAGACTTTTGAAAGTGGAGGGAGCATTACATAGGAAAAAGGTCATAGAAAAGAACTCATAGTAATCCTCGTGAGTTATAAATGCAGTCTTGGGAATTTATTCCTCTTTCATATGTATATGGTGGTAGCCAGAACGAATACCAAGTTTAGTAAAGTATTCAACCCCACTCAATTCATCCAATAGGTCATCAATGATATGAATGGGAAATTTGTCTTTAATGGTGAGTTTTTTGAGGGCACAAAAGTCTAAATACATGCGTCGAGTTCCTTATTTCTTGAGTATTATGACCACTGAATAAGAATAGGGGTTGTTAATACGACAAATAACACCGACCTCGAGCGATTCTTGAACAATTTTCTCAATTTCATTCTTCTTGGTAAAGGGATGTCAATAAGGGTGAACATTGAGAGGAAGAATTCCTGGGACTATGTAACACCCATGTTTCCCCTAGATTGTGAATATTATTATTATTATTTTGAAAAATACTATAGACAGATATTTCATGTGAATGTTGGAGAGAAAATGAATCTTGTTGTAGAAGGTAATGTATATATTTTGTTAATTAATAAAAGGAAATTGTGGCATGACTATTGAAAGACGGTTTCCAGTATATATCATGATTCATGAGAGGGGATGGTAAGGGGAACAAGTAATGGTTGAGATGACCCCTTACAAGCCGATACTTTGTTGGATATGAATTTCTCAGAACCAGAATAGTCTCCTGGCTCAAAAAATTTAATTACCAGTTGGGCTAGTAGTTGGGAAGTCTTCCTCAAGAGTTAATGAGGAGATGGGAAGAGTACCATCTGAAAAATTCCTGATCTGATCCATGAAATATTGTTGGGTAAGGAAAGAAAAGGAAGGAAAATCGTGGGGAAGGGGGAAGAAGTGGAGACACACAAATGGGTTTGAGGACCATTCAGAGAAAGATAAGATCACACGAGGCTCTCTGGTTCTAAAGAAGAATTGAAAAAATAATTTGTTCTTCTTACATGATATATTGGACAGTGTTTTCTAATCAAGATGATAAACAAAGATATAATGATTGAGTGAGTGATGATGGAAAACTCCCTTGCTTGGTGGATAGAAAACCGGGCTGCTAGGTTCCTGTGGGAAAAGGAGAGTAACCTTTGTCCCTTGCTGAGAAAAAGAAAAATCTCTCTCATGGTATCATGATCTAGCTAGGGGGTGGTCAGTGGGGGAAGACTCCAAGAGAAAGTATGCCTACAATTGGGTGGAAAAGGGAACCCTTTTCAGTAGCTACCAACTAATTTCTAGGTTTTAGATAAGTGTGATTTTGAGTTTATATTGTATTGAATGTTTTTGTTATAAAATTAGTTTTCTTGAGCTAAATGATGGCATAATTTGTTTATCTGTTGAATGGTAAAAATTTTAACTTTGATGGCCTTGTGGTCTGGGAAAATTGAAGTACAATTTGAATATCAACTTCTATTAACAAACTTTTGTTTAATCTTGTTTAGTAAAGGAGGTCTTTTAGTAGTGTCTTTTAAAATGAATTTGGGGAAAACGATGAGTGACCCCCTGTCTAAATCTATTTATGTGCTAATCCTAAAAAATATTGTCCAAGGATGACATCCATGAATATAGAGTTTGGATGGACTCTACAGGACTGTTCTTAACTCGTCCATCCCTCGAAATCTATTTTTTATATTATAGATTTTGAACCCTATAGACGAAAGGCTCTTCCTTTAAACCGTTTTTCTTTTCAAGGTGACCTGAGGCTAGATTTCATGGACTTAACAAAATCTTGGTTAATATTTAAGAGTGTATACCTTTGTGGATTGTCAGTGTACCATACGAACATGACCCTATAACCCTTCTCTACTCTCAAAAGGAGCTAAGCCATATGGGTTTTGAGACTTCAGAGGTCTGAGACTTCAGAGGTCCAAGACTCTAGGATGTTTAAACTTCACAATACTCCAATCCTGTCAAAGTCGCAAGTGACGCAAGCCATATATCTAGAAGGATTCTTTGGAAACCTTCCTAACCATGAGATACCAGTTATGGTAATTCGACATTGACCAAATCCAGGCGTGAAAGATTTGTAAGCGGATAGAATCCCAAAATGTCAAAGTCATGGAGTGACACGAGCCATTGATATAAGGACCATGTTGAGTGCTCAACACACCCTAAAAGATTTTATGAAATTATGTTACTTTTGGTACCACTTGTTTTCTTTTGTTTTGTTGTCTTAATTAAGTTCACTATGGGGGGATGGATTATTTTGTTTTCATGTATCTTTATTGATCAAATCGGATTTGTTTGAACCTGTTAATATGAAACCTTGTGTCTAAAAGAACTTGTCTTTTTGACTAAGAATCTGCAGCTAACATTGTGACTAGCATGCTTATGTTCGGCATCGGAAAGATCCAAGCAAGTAAAATAACCACGTAGCAACAATAATCGTCGATCATCGATGCACCATAGGCATTGGTAAAAGGAAAATTAAGTTTGTGTTAGTTATTCTCCAAGAATATTCAGGAGATAGTTGATTCCCAATGGCATCGACGAAATATGAGAGGGATAAGCATTGACATGATCCATGAAAAACCCCCGATAGTCGATGACGGATGTGTTTTTTCAGGGTCATTGAAATATCAAAGGGTTAAATCATTGAAAAAAATTTCAGTGACACATCACCAATTGTCGATTCCCAATGCACTTTCGGCATCGAGAAATTTTGAGGGAGTTAATCTGGGAGCACTTGGTTAAGCTTATCATCAATCTCCAATCCTTGATACTTTTTAGCGTCGACAGGGTAGAATCTGTTGTTAAATCTAATATCTAAGGAAACTTCCCCGATTCCAAATAAGATGATTAAATAGAGATGCTAGTTTCAAGTGCCCCATGTCTTTGTCGCGTAGGTTTTTCGTACGATCTAGTTTCATCTCGAGTCACCTTAAGGTTCCCTGTGTCCTAGTCACACTTCTGAGCTAGCTTTGAAACATCATCCTTGTATGGAAAGATGGATTGGCATCAGAGATTTTTCTAGTAGATATCAACAAACAATTTTTAAAGAGAAGCCCCGACTCTTATCTACCCGTTAAATTAGCGAAACAATTGGATGTTTTCAGCACAAGATACGATCAGATTCTTCCAATTTAATAGGCTAGTTAATGTTTTGATCCACACATGTTTCTCGCCCATGCACTAACTAAACAATGAGTATTTGAAATCGTCAATAGACCATATTATAGCTCGTGCCCACACTGCCAACCTACGATTGAATTTATTTTTAAACATGATGAAGATTTGCGGCAGATTTTGTAGAACCACACTCATATCCTTAATTGAATAACTGATGCGACAAGGTAAGTTCATCTCTATTTAAATCACTAAAACAACTTTGAACACTTCCATTTTGCACACATGTTTCCATTTCTAGAGCAATCTAAGAAGCGAAGAGAGAGCCTCAGGACTGCATTGATTCTCAGACCATCAAAACCAGGTTAAGCTAGTAGAAGAGGTATGTGTTAAATTTGATAAATTCGACGGTCATAATTTGTTATATATGAGCATTTTATCTTTTACACAGTGTCTAACTATGTTCTAGCTATAGGGAAAAAATTCTCCAGGAAAGCCAATGATGAGATGCTCTCTGAGGGAACCGAAGTTAAAGGAGGAAGAAATTGGTGAGGGTTCTTCTCCCAGCACTGCAAGGAAGTTGGAATATGCTCTGAGGGAGGATCCCATCATTAAAACCTTGATGAATAAGGTGTTCATTAAACCTCCCACATTTGGCAATACAGAAGCAACCACTGGATAAAACATAATGCTCCCACAGTGGAGAGATCTATTCAACAGAATCAACTAGAAAGATGACCTGGAGTGTATCCCACACAACGACCTGGATGTAAGGGCACTCGACGACCAGGTTTTACTGAATATTCGATGGTTGTGATTTCATCTAGTCTCGTATCGAAATCCATTCTTTCCCTGCATTGATATTTTCAATTGGATAATTGATCATACAAATGCACAGAAGTGCCTCATTAATGACGAGAACGGTGGATGTGTCATATTGTTTCTCCCAACAGAAGTTCAGAAGTACCACAAAATCAGAGACCCCGAGGAGTGGTTGAACATAGAATTCATGGTCAGGTTCTATGAATTACATGACACCAGTCGATTAATGGCTTCCTGGTGGAAGGAAGACAAGAAATTTATGACCCGAACAATGACTAGTACAGGACAATGAACCTGAGGGAGCCATATTCTACTTGATGGCTCTAATCTGCCGACTATATGGAGAAAAGGACTTCTCCAAGTTCTCGGAAGCATGGATGCCCCTAGCATACACTGTGGCAATATTCGGGAGTAGCTTCAACTGGGGAGAAATTATATCCAAGAAATTGAGCATCAGTGTACAACATGCTCATACACTAAAACAAGGACAAGCACCCACTTTTCACATGGCTTTGTATCTGCTAGATGTAATCTATGCAAGGAATGTATTTGTTGGTATGAATTTGATTTGGCATGTTTCAGAACTTTCTGTTCATGTATACTTCATCATATTCTTGGAGAACAGGTACAAAAAATCTTATGCCCTTATTTGCGATGAATTCATTTCTCAGGTTTATTTCATTATATTTAAAAATGAATTACCAAGGATGTCTGTAGAAGCCAAGAAAATGATCTCAAAGGTATGCCACTAGTATCTAGATGAACACAAAACCTATATAAAGGTGTTTGGGGCCACTAGAGCACCATATTTACTCCCTTCTCATGTCCTAGACTGACTCATTGTAGGATAAATTTGTTATCAAACTATCCCATAGGGCTATAACGCCACTCTGGTTAAGGACAAGAAATGAGCATTTATACCCTATGGTTTTCTTGTGGGGTTTTACATAGTGAAGGACATTGCTCAATATAAACACGAGGGTTTGAGTCAATTGGACTACAGGTTCTTGACAGGTCAGTTTCGCAAGCATGACCCTAAAGGCCTAGTCCTCCAAAATGTTTCACAAGTATCTTCTTGTTGGCCATACATGCATGACAAGTTTGAGGATGATATTTTTATGGAATGCGCTCAGGACTAGGAGGAGGTATTACAAAGGAAAGCCAACAGAAACATGACTAGGTTCAAATCTATGAACATGGATGAGAAGTTCAAGACAATAGAGCAGTTGATTGAAGAAGCTCTTGGGGTTAGAGCAGAAATCAAAGCAACATAAACCACATAGGCACAAAGGAGAGGGTTGTTTTTACTAGAATGAGCCTAGAGAGTCATCGACTAGTTAAAGAATGATCTTCAAATCATAAAAATGATGAGGATCCCCTCGAATGACCCAATCACAATCAGAGAGGAGCCAAGTGGCTTAGAGTCAATATAATTGGAGGAAATCACCAGTCTGGAAAACCCTAGAGTTCCATCATGATAGATTAGATCATCGGTGACCATTCCAACCCAAAATGAGGTTTCAAGAATGCCAATTGAAACAGGTGTGCCAAATCCCCTATTTGATCTAATAACCATCTATGACAATGAAGAGAGTTCGTAGGTCTCCCCAATAACTCTGATATCGATTACAGAGGAGAAGGAACCTGAGAAAACATCTTCCCCAAGCCCTAATGCTTTAGTTCAAAACTTTCCACAGAGTGACCATGAGGTTGAAGTGTCTTATACACTGAGTTTCTTGACCGGCCAGAGACCCCAAAAGACAGTTTGAGGGATGAGCTAGGATCGGGTGGAAAAAAAGAGGAATTTCAATAGCAAGATATCGACACTTCAGCAATCGATTACCAAGTAAGTACTAAACCTATCACTGATTCTTCAATTTTGGTCAATACCTCACCAACCGATGAACACCAAATGGAGGTCGAGCCATTGGAGCATATGAAATAAGTACATGAACCAATCCTAGAACAAATACACACAACAAGGAGCCTGGAAAACACTCTAACCTAGGGAGAAAAACAAATCCCTAATCATGTTGATGAGTTCATCAATATAAAGGAAATATCTTATGACAAGAAGAGGAAAGCTATCATGAAGAGGACCACCAAGAAGAGAAGACTCACGCTGGATAGCTCGATTCTCATCACCATAGAGGAGAAGTTTCTTAGTATAGGACATGAAAATATGTCTAAGCTCATCGACGTAGGGATAACTATCATAGATGCCACTTTGGATCGAGAAAGGAGAAATGAAAAGGAATTGGCCACTACACTAAAGGAGCTATATCATCTACGCCATTTGGATAAATACTATCAAGACTCAACACAGGCCATGGTGTTTCTGAAGAGTGAGTTCCACGATGATTATGCAAAGTTCACAAGTGAAAGGAATCTTTGCACTGTAGGTATAGCCTATTTCCAAGAAGATACTCTTATGGCACTAACAACTTGCAAGGACATGGAGAGGTGGTATGAAAAATCATACCAAGCGGTAGAAATAATTGATTACATTGGTGCAGTGCAAAAGGGATGAGACACAGAGGTGCATGGTATTTGAATGCTAAGGGATAGAATCATCTCTCATATCAAGAAAACAATTGAATACTGGGTAATTATGGCCCAGGAATCTCAATGGGAGATACAGAAGAAGTGGGTCAAGTAAAAAAAAGGCTGGGAAAAGATCAATCAGGAGATGAAAGGAATTGGCCTCCCATAATTTGGCTCACCCGAAGACTTTGTCAACCTGCATGACATAGTCAAGAAAAATGTAGAACAAGACTCAACATGGGTAGCAGAGATCTCATAGATGGCGAGCATGGCACCAGGTCAAATACAACACTTTATGGAACAACCAATCAAGGCTTGTGAAGTTCTCCAATAGATGAGTGCCAAAATTATCAAATATAGAAAATGGATAGTAGAAGTGAAATAAATCCTTTCATCCCTGATGGATCATCACAAGTTCTCGTATGCTAACACATGCGAGGAACTCTTCATCAAGTGGTGAGAATATGAGAAGAGTCATCCACTCTAGTAGAACCATGAGATTATTCTTAGAGAACAAAGAGATCAAGTGCCACATGGTGATATTTTGTTTTACTTAACTTACACTTCAGCTATTTTTAGTTAGTGATTCTTTATTAAAAATAGGATTGACCTTTTAGAAAGGGTCAATGGTTTTGGGAAAAGACCCTCTTTTTGGGGAATTGTAAAGAACTATTTATGAACAAACTTAATTGAGAAGTCATTTTTAGGACTAGAGACAAAATTCTATTTTTCATCAAAGGCGTTATGTGATTTGATTGAGGAGGAATTACTTCCAATTTTTATTTCAGTAATTGATGTTGTAACGAGTAAGAGTTTTTCAATTATTGATAAGTTATTTGTTTCAATAGTTTTGTAGTTCTTTTGCTATTAATGATGGAAAGAAAATCGTTGTTATTAAGGAAACTATTTTCTTGCAATCATCTTATTACATGTGTATTTTTCTTACGATAATTGTATTTCAGTCAATGATGAAATACCAACAAGTTAATGTATTAGTACTAGGCTTGTAATAGGTGTGAATATCTTTGCCTTCATTCTTGAGCACGAGGGTTATCCCAAGCTCAACCTTCTTTAGTAATTAAGAATCCCTTCTACTAGTTGGCTTATACCAACACATCTCATTTTATCAGACTCATCTAATAAAAGAAGAGACAAAAGAGAACATTTAGACTAAAGGAGGAACTTTCATAGGAATATATCTTGTCAATCACCAAGTAAATCCCATCAATAAATTAGCTAGATCGAAATGTCGGGAGAACCATTCCACCTTCAAATGCTGCAGAGTCTAATTGGGCCTCTAAGTCAGGTTTGGTTCCTATTGTTGAGTTAAAGGGATCTCGGACCCCTCAACATACCCTTCGAGATATATCTCAACCATTATATCGAGTATAGTGGAAGGATAGAGTAAGCGGTACTACTACTAACAAAAAGAAGTTGTTTCCCCTCTTTTTACCTCTCCACCAGGTAAACCTTCAGGGAAATCAAAGGGATAAGAATGGAAAATGTTGTGAAATGGTGAATTCTGGAAGTGGAGAAATCTTGCCAATCGTCAGATCAAGGGAAGGAATTTGGGAGCGTTGTGGACTATAGATCGAGGATCCATTGAGAACCTTTCTCCACAATTTGATCAACTAGTGGGGAGGTAGAGTAAGAACTTCAATGAAGTCTTAATCTGGGAGATATAAGGTTTGAG
This sequence comes from Picea engelmannii, assembly GCA_009831015.1. Lineage (NCBI taxonomy): Eukaryota > Viridiplantae > Streptophyta > Pinopsida > Pinales > Pinaceae > Picea > Picea engelmannii. The sequence goes on along the minus strand of ML781968.1, from coordinate 142,889 downwards.
TGGTGAAACCATCACAAAGATCGAAGGTCAAAGTATACGGGGCAAGGAAGTAAGAGACTTCAATACTTTGGGACTTCGAGACTCCAGGACTTTGGGAGATTCAAGGATATAGGAGGAGGCATTAAACATCGAAGTGTCGAAGTTCCAAAGTTTCCCATGTTGTAGTATCCAACTCTGATTGGATGGGCCCACGTATGCTATGGCTATGTGGCATGCCTGAATGGTTCCATAGGGCATCATGGGATTGGTCACGATTTAGTTGTGGGATCCCCCCCAATTGTCAAGTATAAACCATGTTTTAAGTGTGGAAAAATATCAACCTTTGGATTTAAGAGTGGATATATCCACACCATGGGTTTTGGAGCAGAAGGATACTTTCAAACTTTGGGTCTCCAAGGATTTTGTAGACCTGTACGAGAATGAAGGAGGGTCGAAGTCCTAGTATTCCTTAATACCAGGAGATACTCCCTGGAACTAGGAGCCATTGTAATGGTATGATGACCCAGGTCACAATAGTTCCATATTAGACGATATGAGATAGGTGAATCTATGTGGATGCCACCTGATGAAGGGGATGGCCACTGTCAATTACACCCTGAAAACTTCGGAAGGCTATAAATTTCAAACTAGAGATCAATTTTGGGAAATGTTTTAGTCATTGGAAAGATCTTGGTAAGCACGTGGCTACAGTGTCCTCATTCAAGGAATTCAAGCAGTTGTAGAAAAGTGACAAATTTATACACCCAACCCTTAAGAGGATACTTAGGGGTTTGGGTGTGACACAGTGGTATCAGAATAGGAAAAAACACTTGGCTTTCTTGGGTTCATGAAAAAGAATAAATAAATACTAATAGAAATCCTTTAAGGGGCCGGGCACCCTACCCTACCCCTCTATTAAATCTTACTTAATATTTAATTGTAATGAACCAAATACTTACAAATATCATAAAATAACAGAAGTACACACCATGGACAAAATGTGAGCATGGAGAAAAATTCCAAGATAGATGAGTTACACAATAACTCCTTAAAGAATAGGGTAAACCCCTCCAAATAACCAAATACCATCCATACTTCCCAATTCACTCCTCCCAATAATCAATACATGATCTCTTATATATAGTTGTTCACAGTTGCACATGAGGCCCTTTTACTACTACGTCAACCCTATTACATATGTATTTACACATTACATGTACCTTTAGGCCCATATATTCCCCCCCCTTGGGGTCATGTCATATACAATTAGCCATATATATGCCCCCCTTGGATCATAACATAGTACCCTCCTTCAAAAAGATTTGTCCTCAAAGCTTTGCAATTAAAGGCTTCACATGTGATGAAACGATGTGATATGATTTTCTTATGTTTCCTCATTCTTCATTGAATTGTTTATGATCTATCCATCCAAAGTCAATTATTTTTAGCCTTAATCCTTGGTGTCTAGTTGTTTCATCATTTTCTTTCCTTTGATTCCATGTATTTTTGTTGTAGCTTCTCCAAATTGTAGTGGTTGTTGGTCTCTGATAATATATTTACTAAGAGTAGTTTGGGGATGCATTGTTCCATGAATATTGACAAGTATTCCATCTTCTTCCTTCATAATGTTGATATCGTCCTTCTTGTCTTCCTTGAAATTTTTCCTGGTAATGAGGGTGTCGATATGGTTTCACATTTAAAAGTCTTCCTTCATTTTTCACACCCATTTCATTTATCTTCGTTTCATAGACAATATCATCCTCTATCATCTTTACTTGGTCCTTGATTACTCTAGCCTTAGAGATAATACCATCATATTTGGCATGTAAATACTCTAGATGGATTTCAACTCCTTCAAGTATCTTCTATTGACCTTGAATCGTGTCTTCTTTATCTTTTTGAATCTGCCATGTCATCCCATTTATCAAATTCTGACATCCTTCTTGAATTCTGTATTACATTTCTGATTTTACCTCATCAGTATTTAAGGATTCTTCAACCTTCTTGCAAATTTCCTCTTCAAGTATTTTGGTAGATTCTTCATCCAAAATCCTCATTTCTTATTGATTTTGATAATACTTATTTTCTTCTTTCAATCTATTGACCTCATCCAATTGTTTTTTATTATGGTTTTGTATTCTACGTATCTCTTCATCTTTGTTTTTAAAACTTCCCTTGAATCATCATTTTCCCATTTTGATTTACTATTATTTTCTTGCTTTAAGTTATTAACCTCCTTAATGAGTGATTCATTAAGGGATTGCATCTTGGAAAACTCATTGTTTTTCTTTGTAATACAATTTCTTATCTCTTCATTATCCTTTTGCAATTTGGAGAAATTTTCTTTGGATTCCTTTAATTCTACTTGAATTTTATGCATGTCCTCCATTTTTTAATCCTTGATCCATTTATTTGAGAACAATTCTTCAAATACTTCCCATGTGGTGCTTCTTCTAATACCTTCTTCAAAGATATACCACCACTTACCAGATTTACCATACAAACAAATATATACCCCAAAAGGAGTCTTGCAACTTTTCTTTATCATTCAACAATATTACCAACTTAACGAGAACTTTGTCAAGTTTTCATTTTCTCAAGGGTCCCATTTGTTACCACTTTTTGAAAAATGATGCTACTAGTAGCACCTATTTTCATTTTGAGGTTGTTTTTTGATATTTTAAATCTTCTTATCTATAATGAATCCACATTATTTTTCTAAAATGCTTGTTTTTTGAACGATTTTCAATTTTTTCTAAATCTTTATTTTTTTACCAATGTGCTTTTTTATGATTTTTAATGATACTAAAAATGTTATAAAAATATTATATATGATTTATGTTTTTGAAATTAAGATTTTTCATACAATTATGTCTCATTATTTAATTCATGGTGCCATAGTTTTTAAATATAGTGTAAAATTGTATTTTAACACACTTTTTATTTTTCTTCAATACATAGCAAATAGTTGTAGCTAAATAACACTATTTTTAAATATTTAGCAAAAAAATATACATTTCAAAGAAATTTATAACAAAAAAATATATACATATTGGAAACTTTCCAATTTAGATAATGTGTAACATAAAGCATTTTTATGGAAAAAATTGAACAAAAAAAAAAGGAAAAAATAATAAAAATTAACATTTTTTATGATATTTTTATAGATTTACAATAAAAACTTGACAATATTTAATGTCATTTTCTCTAGAATATTAAATCACATAAAAATAAAAGTAAAAAGAAAGTAATAAAACATATTCATCATAAAACAACAATAGATGCATATTTATTCTTATTTTAAAATCTGAAAGTCAAAACATTACAATTATAACTCATCAAAAATTTGCAGAATTCAACATTGCCTTCAAGGGAATCCTAAAACTAATCAACAATGTCATATATACCAAATTCATCATTCTCAAAAGACACATCATCATTTTCTTGTACATCATTTTGTGCTTCCATTGGCTCATTTGGCTCATGTTGTTCTTCNTCAACATTGCCTTCAAGGGAATCCTAAAACTAATCAACAATGTCATATATACCAAATTCATCATTCTCAAAAGACACATCATCATTTTCTTGTACATCATTTTGTGCTTCCATTGGCTCATTTGGCTCATGTTGTTCTTCCATCGACTTATTGATATCCACAAGTTCTCCAAAGTGATCTTTTTCAGGAAGAACTCTTAATGGTACTTGAGGTTCCTGTGATATTTTTTCCACCTTTGAGTCATTTAAATCTCCTTTCCTCAAGCCAATTTTTTGCATTTCATCTAGAAGAGCTCAAACAACATTAATTCTTTGTTGAATAAAATCGCATTGCACTATGTCACTTTCAATGGCTCTGCAATTCCTTCATTTTTATAAGCATCATGCTAATGTTGTACCTAATCACCAAATACAAAATAAGTAATTAAATTAAATAATGTAAAACAACATAAATTAAAAATAATAAAGAGTGAATTATGATTTAATAAATGTTATATCATAAATCTTACCTAAACCAGAGAACAAATACAAAACCCAATCTCCTTCATTTGAAAATGTATCTATAAGATAATTAATTAGTGCTTGTGGATTTTGATAAATGTTAATGATCTCTACTTTGAAATCATTTTCCTCATATGTTAGCTTTCTAGCCACGACATTGTAAACCAATAAACTACTAGGATTCTTTCCATCCTTTGCATTCTAAAGAATAGAATCATAAGTATCATCTTTTGTCCATCTTGCAAGATGTATACTTTCAATATCATGTGTAAATGGTTCACTATTGGAACTATGAATATTAGGTTTTTTTCATGTAACATAAATAAGTACAAATTCAATTAACTTGTGAATTAATAAAATAGATTTATAATCTTAATTGGTAAACAAATAATTTCAATATTTTACCAATAAAGTTGCATCATTGTCTTTTTGTTTCCCTTGAAACTTGATTGTACTAATCCTTGTTGTGTGTTTGAATGAAAAAACAAAAATCTACAAAAGGGTGATGTTGTGACTTCGAGAAATCCCATAACCACTTTACTGAAAGCTTGGTAAGTATAAGGCTCAATATCATTATCAATGTTTTGGATATTATAACCATGAGGGATATCTGCAATAACTAGGGAGTATTCCTTTTTAGGAACAAGATTTGCATTTTTTCCGCAATCCCCTAATATGAATTTATATTCAATAGTGTCAAGATCATTCCAAATGTAGTGATCAAGGTGGTCATCAAGCTCAACATTTTGAAGACGTCGCCTTCTTTCTGTTTCAAACTTAGTTTTTTGAATATAATTTTGAAGGTTTGAGGTACTCCAACTATATTCTTCTTTGGCATCTTTAATGAAAAAAACAAGCATCTAATTATATATCTATAACTAATAAAATCAAAATAAATTAATGTACAAATGAATGTAATCAATCAACATACCTTTTTGAATGCAACAAAAAATTGACTCAATGTTGTTGAAGAGCTTGCATCTGGATAGTTGAGTCTAACATTCTCCCAACTTTTCTCATTCAACATATTAACCATTTCCTCTTGTATTCTCATATAAACCTTGTGACTAAATTAAAAAAAAAAAAAAAAGTTAATGTTATAATCATATATAAAATAAAATACATTCTTATGTTATATAGAAACAATTAATTTTTTAATCATAACATAAATAAGAAATAACTCAATAGAATTACTTTTTAAATTCATCACACATTTCCTCCATTGATAATTCACTTGACCTTGCACGTGATAATATAGCTATGACAAGTTTCCCTTTGGGGATTTTCAAATTTCCATATGACCAGGACCCTGGAACCCTTCGCTATCCTCAAAAGAAGCTAATCCATTCAAGCTTCAGGACTTCAGAGGTTCGGGACTCTGAGAAGTTTAAAATTCACATTACTCCAATCATGTCGAACTCACGAAGTGACATAATCTGTAGATATAAAGATCCTTTAGAGCCCTTCCTGACCATCAGATACTAGTTATGTCCATTCTACTCTAACCAAATCCGTGCATGAAAGAGTTGGAAGTGGTCAGAATCCCCAAATGTCGAAGTTGCAAAGTGGCATGAGAAATTGATCTAAGGAACCTTTGAGATCTATCTCAACCATTGTATCGAGAATAGTGGAAGGATAGAGTAAGTGGTACTACTACCGAAAACAAGAAATCATCTCCCCTCTTTTGACCTCTCTGGCAGGTAAAACTTTGGGGAAATCAAAGGGTTTGTACCACAGTGGCTAAATCCCTCCAACCATCATATTGAGGGAATGAGCTCATGTGCGTTGTGGACCATAGATCAAGGATCCATTAGGAAGCTTTCTCCATTGTTCGATCAACTAGTGGGGAGGTAGAGTAAGCACTTCAGTGAAGTCTTACTCCAAGAGATATAAGGTTTGAGTGGTGAAACCATCACAAAGGATGAAGGCTGAAGTATATAGGTAAAGGAAGTCTGGGACTTCATGACATCAAGACTTCAGGACTCCGGTACTCCGTGATATTCAAGTATATAGGAGGGGGCGTTAAATGCCTAATCTTCGACATACCAAAGCGTTGAAGTTTCCCATGTTTTAGTGTCCAACTCTGATTTTACGGACCCACATACACTATGGTGATGTGGCATGCTTGGATGGGTCCACGTGGTATCATGGGATTGGTCGTGAGTTAGGTGTGGGACCTCCCCCCCCTTGTCATGTCTAAACCATGTGTTAAGTGCGGACAAATATCAACCATCCAATTTAAGGGTGGATATATACCCATCATATATTTTGGAGCAGAAGGATACTTCGGGACTTTGGATCTCTGGGGATGTTGTATACCTGTACAATAATGACAGAGGGTTGAAGGCCTAGTATTTGTGAAGACCAGGAGATATTCCCTGCAACCAGCAACCACGTCATCACCAAGGGATGACAACCCAGGTCACGACCATCCCATGTCATATGGTACAAGAAAGGTGAAGATACACGGATTCCATGTGGTGAAGGGGATGGCCATTGGACAATGACACCCCAAAAAATTTGGAAGGCTATAACTTTCAAACCAAAGCTCGATTTTAGGCAAGGTTTTAGTCGTTGGAAATATCTTGGTGAGAACACGATGATGTTGTCCTCATTCTAGGAATTTAGGGCATTGTAATAAAGAGGAAAATTTATACCACCATCCCTTAAAAAGATACTTAGGGGGTTGGGCGTGAGATAGACTAGAGAAATGGAATAATCATGAATACCACAAGAAAGGGGAATTCCATGGGGAGTGGTAAAAATATCTTGGTGTTGGGATAGTATATATTGGAGGTTAGGATGCACCGAAGGTGTCTCAACTTCTTGAATGGAATGGAGTTGGGAAATAATGCCCGAATGACCTTTTTTTAGAATATTTTCCATTCGATGGGAACTTATGATGTTAGGGTATCCTACTATGATTTTTTGGAACTGACATTGTTGTCCCTCCTGTTGTAATTACATGGTTAATTCCTTAAAATCCATATTGATGATGAGGCCCACAATGTGTAACCATCCAACACCAAGAACATTGTCACAACCTCCCATGTCGATATAAACATATGATATTTCAGGTGGTATTGACCAATTTGTAGGAGCACATTTTCACAACACCCACCACATTTCATGAAACCACCATTGGAAATCATGATTTGAAAATTGTTGATGGTATGGATATATAAATTGATTTCTTGGGAAATGAAATAATGAATAAAATTATGGGTGTTGCCACTATCATGAAGGATTATGAATTTCCTATTCTTAATGTATCCAATGAGCTTGAGGGTTTGGGGAGCAGAGAAGTTAGTGAGGGAATGAAACAAAATCACTAGTTCAACTTTTGGTGGATCAAGGGAAGAGTAGTATCATTTGTGGGGTGTAGTTATTCCACAAGGGAAGATTCATCCTTCTCATAAGAAACATCCTCAGAAATGATGATAAAATGCTTATGTTCCTTACACTTGTTCCCACGAAAATATTTTTCATCGCAATTATAGAAAAGACCCTTGAGTTGGTGTTTATCCATTTCTTCCCAAGTTAATTTTTGGATCTTGAGAGGGGTGGCATGAGGGGAAGGATTGGTAGGTCGAGGTCAAGGAAGAAAATAGGGCTTTTTTGGTTCATTGAGTAGATTCCAACCAAGTCTGGGGGTGAGCCATGAGGACATGGGCACATATTTTATCCTTAATCCATTAATAAAACACTCCATAAAGAAGAAATTTTTCATGCCCTCCATTCTAAAAACCATGTGCTCAAAGGTGGCTTCAAAGTCTTACACTAATCTTGACTATTTCAACTTGGTCAAATGGCCTAAATAGTGGGTGTCAAGGTCAAAGCATCTATGTAGCTCTGTTACAAACTAGGTCCAAGAAACATGTCCCTAGCATGCATTTTTACTCCATTTCCACCATTGCCAGTGTTTAGGATCCAAGTAGAGAAAAACATAATAAATTTTGGCCAACTCATTAGTAATGTCATGCAAAGAAAAATAATGCTCTATTTGAGTGACCCAACCCATGGGATCTAAGCCATCAAATTTATTTACCTCAACTATGATAAGATGGGGATCATGATGAAAGGAGATGGATCGAAAGGCCATAGTCTCAGAAGAGTCAACACCATCTAAGTGTGACATTTGTTTAGATAAGGGAGGGCCCAAGGACTGATTCAACAACTGGTTGAGAGTGGATTTGATGGTGTCAAACTCACTCATGAATTTGGTATCCATGGATTCAAATTCATTATGGAATTGGTCGTAGAAGTTTTCAAATATGACATTGATGGAAGCAATGTCAGAAGTCATGTGTTGGATGTTCTCCTTGTTCTATTTTATGCTGGTTTGTAGGTATTGGTTCCAAGGGTTGGTCATTTGGAGAGGAGGGGTGCCAAGGAGGGGAAGTGGGCCGACTAGAAAAAAAAATGATGAATACGTGATATATATCAGTGGGATAAGGGAAACAAGAGAATCCAATGGGATAGGTGTAAACTAATGGTGTCAGGAAGGGTGTTGGGTCCATAGAAAAAAAGGTTGAAAAATGATAGGTACCATGATGATCAGGGCGAGGAGAGGAATATAATGGGATAGATCTCAAAAACGGGTGTTGGGAAGGGGGTTGGGTCCATGGAAAAACATGATTAAAAATGGTAGGTACCACTGTGATTATGATAGAGAGAGGAATCCAATGGAATAGGTCTTGAATAAGGGTGTCTAGGGGACCACTATGCTAGGTTATTTTTACTCCTACGAAGTTATACTCCGACCTGAAGAATATTGTAGTGAGAAAGTTCCCAAATTGTTAGTAGTAAATATTCTATAGGAATTTTGCAAGACGAATGTAGGACGTAGGGTTTCATGACAAAATATCTCGTATGTTCCTTTTCTGTTATGTTTCCTTCCCAAGTTTTATGGTTTTTAGGGTTCCTACAGATAAGGGTTTTCCCTTTTCTATAGCTCTCTTATATATGTGCGGGGTAGAACATTAGTAACCGACCTAATATCTCATGGAACCAACTAAGGATCCTTGACCATACCCTTAGCCATACTATACTATTACCTAGGTACTAAAGAGTATCTTCTCAAGTGTTGTTCTCAGTGTCACTATAGTAGGCAGGCAATTGATCGACTAATCTAGGGTTGGTTTTAGAAGACCTAGTGGAATCTCGATATACCTAACAATAAGTGGGAGTGATGACCATGTACATATTATTTATAATGCGGTAGTAATCGAAGGGTAAAAATAAGTGTTAGAGAGGTTTCTAACAAGGTTAAATGATTGTTTCTAGCAACCGCATGAAACTGTCTTCATTTCTTTCATGTAGTTTTCCCCACCATAGTTTTACCCACTAAACGATAGATCTTTGTGTTTTAAATATAATGGTAGTACACATCTCTATCATGGAAAAAATTATTACCACATTTTCCACAGAGGAAATTTCTCCGATACCACTTTTTAGGTACCATATCTATTATATTAAGTAGAGAACATAAATACTGCAAAAAATACCAGTGGAACAACAAACTGTAGAGAACCACAACACCAAAAATGACACATTTATTGATATAAATAAATTTTCACTTGTCTCTTCGAGGGGTAAACCTCTAGTAGAGAAACAATATATTACAATAATTATCGAGAAAAAACTTTATCATGTCTCTTGATCTTATTTATACTAATTCTATCTTCTAAAGAACATTCTAGAGGAATATATTTCTAGAAGAGGAAACTTCTATTAAGTATTCTTAAATTATACTTTTTCACATTATTAAATAAGCCTTATTAATTAATTTTGGTATTTATTACATGGAAAATATATTCTTCTCCTACGTGATGGGTTAGGGAGGTTAGGTCCCTAATAGTGAGAGGCAAGCAGAGGGAGAGAAAGAGGGGGGTGGAGAGAGAGAGAGAGTGAGAAGTAGGGGGGGAGAGAGAGTTTTTGAGAGTGTGAGAGGGAGGGAGAGGGAGAAAAAGATTGGGGGTAGAGAGAGAGTGAGAGAGGAAGGGGGGAGAGAGAGGGAAGGGCCTTAGAGAGGTAAAGAGAGAAAGGGGGGAAGAGTGGGGGATAGATAGGGAGGGTGATACAAAGTGAGGGGGGGATAGGGGTAGATGTATGAGAGAGAGAGGAGATATATTGGGAGGGAGGAAGAGAGAGAGAGGGAGGATGAGGGGTCGATAGAGAGTGTGTGGGAGTGTGAGAGGGGGAGAGAGGAATATAAAGAGAGAGTGTGAGAGTGAGGTAGAGGGAGACAAAGAGAGGGGTAGAGAGAGAGAGAGAGTAAGGGCGAGAGTGAGAGAGTGAAGGGGGGTAGATAGAGGAAAAGAGAGAAATAGGGGTATATTGGGTGATAGAGAGGGAGAGGGATATGAAGTGAGGGGGAGAGAGGGGAATATGTAGGAGAGAGGGAGGGGATATATAGTGGGAGGGAGGTGGAGAGAGAGAGGGAGTATGGGGTGTAGAGAGAGAGTGTGTGAGAGTGTGAGAGGGGGATACATGAAGACAAAGAGAGTGAGGGAGAGGGAGGCGAAGAGAGAGAGAGAGAGAGAGAGAGAGAGAGAGAGAGAGATAAATATTAAGAGAAAGGGGGGGAGAGGAAAGGGGGGTAGATAGAGAAAAATAGAGAAAGTGGGGGAGAGTGGGGTAGAGAGAGGGAGCGGGATACATTGAGCGAGAGAAGGAGGTTTAGATGTAAGGGAGAGGGGGGGTAGAGAGAGAGGGGTGGGAGAGATATGGTAGATGTAGGAGAGAGAGAGAGAGAGAGAGAGAGAGAGAGAGAGAGAGAGAGAAGAGATAGTGGAAGGGAGGGGAGAGAGAGAGATGAAGAAGGCGTAGAGAGAGACTGTGTGAGAGTGTGAGAGGGGGAGAGAGAAACACGAATAAGGGGGGTAGAGAGGGATTTTTTGCGAGTGTATGAGGGAGAGAGAGGGAGATAAAAAGGTGGGGTACAGAGAGAGAGACAATTTGTGAGAATCAAGGGGGAGAGAGAAGGAAGGGGGTAAAGAGTGGTAAAGAGAGAAAGTGGGGGAGAGAGGGAGTGTTTGAGAGGGGGAGAGAGAGATAGAAGGGGGGTAGAGAGAAACAGAGGGGGAGAGATAATGTAACATCCCCTTCCCTCCAAAGACTAGGTAATTCTACCAACACAACCTTAACTTATCCTTTAAAGCTTTGATTCCAATTTGTATCACACCCAACCATAAACCAATTGGCTATGCCACACAGAGATTATTGCGGAAACATCATACACATCCAGGCCACCTAGGCCTAGGACATGCTACCTCATAGAAATGACAATTATCATCTGCATATATATAAACATAATCATACAACATATTCTAGTAATACATAGATTAATGTGGAAATAATAGTAAGCCTACACATACAGCATATACAAGCATTACTCATCAATTATAGCACATGTACAAATACACAGCATGTAAATGAAAATAAAATTGGTAATTATATTTTAGCTAGAGTAAATCCACCAACTACATGCAGACCTTCCACGAACCTTCCAACCATAGACCACGTTGCTCATCACTCTCAGTAGTAGGTCACCCCCGAGCTAGAACTAACCTCCACCAGGAAAAGGAATCCTAGGCTAGGCAAGGTCAACAGGAAGACACACAGTTTATGAGGATGGATTCTCTCCCAAGAGCCACTTATGCCCACTACTCATAGACTCTCATTCCCCACATACCTGTCCCACCCAAGGAGCAACAGGCCATATCAGAATTCTCCAAGCTCTGTGGTAGCTACAGGACCCCTTCCATGAGTTCTCACTTCCTCTGTGCACTCTCTCACCTGGAGAGAGTCACCCACGGGCATGACAACTTGCTTCTTCAACCACAACCACCTCTCTCACCTAGAGAGAGTGTTGCACACAAGCCTAACAACCTGCTTCTTCAACTCCGCTACAACACAAGGAGAACAATAGTAAGACTCGGCAAGGAATGGATGACAGTAGCCAATCACACTCATCCAAGGGAATGTGTGTCCACAACATGCCACATTTATAACACACATGGCATAGACAATTACAGTATGCTCAAGTTTCACAGAAGACAGCAACCCAAACAGTTAAACACAGAATCAGATTTGCAGTGTGGATAAATCCAGGTTCAAAGAACACATAGGTCATCCTTTCCCTCCCGATTGGTTTCTCATATGTGTGTGGTTAAGCAGAGGTCTAACGCAGAGGTGAAATGGTACAGACTGAGGATGTGTCGACTTCTAAGGGAAAATGTCACGGGTTGGCCTCACGATTTTGGGTTTCAGAGTTGCGTAAGGTACACATATAAAGATCAAACGCAGAGGTAACATAGTTCAGACAACAGATCGGGAAACTGGCAGAATGAACCCCCCACAACATGGCTCAACTCATCCTCTTTTAACTACATGTGCCCAGGTCGATATCTGTCTTCTTGGGGCTGCATGCACTTCATTTTGCATACGTTCCTTTCCCAGGAACATGGGACAACACTTGATCAATTGACCACCTTAGCCTTTTAGGAAATAATAATAAATTATTATCCCCTTTAGAGGTAAGCTTTAGCCACTAGGCCCACACACTTAGCCTCCTCCCTTACCCATCCTTGTCGAAGCTTAGTCCCCCATCACTCTTTCTTCATGGTTGGTCGGTACGCAGTGATGTTTATATTTTATTAATGATCTGCATAATTGCATATACCAAAAAATAGGCTTTTGGCCTTTAACAGCTAGGCTCTTTGACCTAAATAACACATAATCCCACCAGCTTATATAAACTTGGCTCACCAGCCTATAAACATGATTAAAATACATAATATAAATGGGGCACATACTTGGGGTATTGCAATCCCCTCCCCTTATTTTTTCATTGTCCTCGGTGCAACTTTCACACAACATCAACAAGATTTCCAAAATCTTCAAAAAGATGTGGGTATTCTGCCCACATAGCATCCTCATGCTCCCATGTCGCATCCTCAGGACCATACTAGGTCCACTGGACCTTTACAAGCTCTATGAATTTATTTCGGAGATGTTTTCTCTTCCAGTCCAATATGCACATCAGATGCACCTGCAAGACACCTTCTTGCTCCACCTGAATCACATTCCAATCAATTACATGATTAGCATTGAGTATATATATTTCTTAAGCAATGAAATATGAAACACATTATGTACAATCATGGATGAAGGTAATGAAATCATATATGCAATGTATATATATGTATATATAGACAATTGTAATAACATTATAACCTGTATACAACATACACAACATACAATAATTAGAGAATTGTACTTATCTTTTGATTAAGAAGACTCCCATATCAACATGGTCTAGGCCAAGGTACCAAACCTCAACAACACTCAAACCAACCAAACCTTAGTAGCACTCCAAACAACGATCTCTCATTCCCCATATGTTTGTCCCACCCCAGGACTGTACACCTTCACTGTTACATAATCCATCGGCTACTACACTCCCTTGGGCTTCAGCAACAGGCTGGACCGGAAGTCTCAGAGCACCATGGCTCGAGGAGTTCCAACTTCCCTCAGAGGTATCCAATCAACATCTTCTCAAGCTACTCTTTTTAATCAACATTCTAAAATTAATTCTTATCATCTCATCTCCATCACCCACATGCAGTTATCATGAGAAAACATAAAAGAATTCATTTAGGAACTCCAACTTAGTTCAAAAAGGAATTCAACTTTTTCCCCAAAACAGGAAATTCCTTTTCATAATTCTTCTTGGTTGTTGCCAAATTATGAATGCATCCATCCTTATGGTTTTCCACAAGCACCAAAATGCATACCAATTTTCCTGTAATGCTTCCTCTTGCATACAACCAACAAATTGTCAGTATTTTATGTACATCATAATTCAACATGTACAACACCTTATGCAATGATATTAGAATTGCCTGCACCTAGAAATTCAATCACAATTACCAAACAATTTAACCAAATAGAATGACTCATCATTCTATGCATATGCATGTTCATAATTAATAACAATAAGTTTTTTATTTCAATTTTCTGAACATAAAATTTTTTGTAGTCTTTATTCTTGTGATTACCTAGCTTGCAACTTTCCTGTTGCAATATTTAACAGATCTTGAAATGTTCTCAACTTCATGATTCAACAACATTTCAGCCATTAGTATAATTATTTCCATGCCAAAAACATATATACATGCACTCACAAAATGCATTCAACAAAGTGCATTTAAGTATACAATTCCATCATGTATGAGTGCAACTCTGCCTCTTACTAGACATGAGTACAACCCTCAATGCCTATTTATTCAGTGCACCCTTGTATTGATTTACATAATGCTCTTTATCTCAGTCATGTATCTCAGCATCCATAAATTGGAATTCTGGCCAATGTGTTGACACATTCTCCACACACTTCCTATTGTCTTCCCAATTAATTGGATGTGTTCCTTTTCGACCCAAACACTACACCAAGAATACAATTATGTGGTGTTCATTAGTGTTAGCAAAAAGGTTGCCGTACAATTTTTATTTAAAGGTAGGAATCTTTTAGTACCTGTGTGGTTCATAACCTTTCCATATCCATACCTTGCCATATCCAACCAGGTCCTGGTCTCATACATGACTAGCTTACTGGCATTAATTCCTATAACCAGTTCTTATCTTTAATTATTTGGTTATTACCCCATAACCAAATTAACATGACATTCTCATATGTCAGTGTGTGCATTCAGAAGATAAAATCTTTGAATTAATACAGGCCTCCATCCTTTACCACATCTAGTGGTATGCATTCAATAATATAATCATGTGATTTTATAAAATAACTTCGGTTGAATCAATTCTCACCTAAATTTCCTTTCAGCAACTATGCAAAAAGAGTAATAAAAACTCATACCTGCATGACTGCCATTAATAAATTTTATACTAACTAAAATTCTGATGACAGTAGAAGCTTTCATGCTTCTTTTATCAAACTTATAACCAACACTTCAGCTTTCTGTTTCTTCCCTCCTTATGTAGCAACATCACCAACAAAACTTGCAAACATGCAAGCATTCTTTCCTCTAGTTAACCCAACAAGCCATAACATACCTGCTGCCACAGAAATTGCAGCAACTTCTTTCTCCCTTTAAAACTTTTTCTTGTTGATCCCAGAAGTATTCAATTCTTCTCATATTCCTGAATCTTCTTGTGCTCTCATTGTAGTCATTGTACACGACTATTTGTTTCCTAAGCACTTTCTAGCCAAATCACTCTTGGTTGCCTTTGCATTTATAGTTCCAAACTAAGTTGATATTGACCTTTATATTTCATTAATTTCCTGGGTCCAACTAACCCAATCTCGCACTTGGATGAATCAAATTCCACACCAAGTTGTTTTATAGACTCTAGATTATTCAACATCCAGTTACTCTTCAGGACTAAACTTTTTTTACTTTACCATCATAGATTCAAGTGATATGTCCAACCTCTTGGGTTGTCACTCATGGCTCTATGGGTATCCATTGTTATATAAGGAGTATGTCTCCTGAATTAACCTGGTTATGATCCCATAACCAATCATAGAATAAAATGCAACTGACATTTTATATAATTTCATTCTAGCATCAACAACACTTACACACTCTAGGCCTTTGGCCATTACATATCAATTTAAATAATGAAAATTAACTTAGGGAATTCTTACCTAAATCCCCTTCAACATGTATGCATCAACAGAAACTAAATGCATACCTTCTTGGTTGTTACCAGCCTACTTGTTGTTGTCTGGCCAACTTATATTTGTAGAAGCTCACAAACTCCCCCCTTCATCATGTTGATCACCATTCCCGCCATCCTCATGGGTCTTTACCTCGATGGAAATTATACGCAACAACAACATCCACATAATACATAATCCATAATTTAGTCATACCCAAACATTATTTCATAATAACAGACTATTCTAAGTTCACCAGCATGTTATATGTATATCCAAGCATGTACATATGAAAAATTACACATGCATATTGATGCAGACCCCCCCTGCTCTCCTCAGGTTTGCACGACCTCTGGTTATAGGATCATTCTCCCTTTTGAGTCAGATCGACCCTTCGAGCTCCTTATTGAACCCAAAAAAATTATACACATGCCCCCTTCTTTCCTAAGGCCCAAGTCCTGTGATACTCGCAAGCTACTCTTGCATGCTTCCAAAACTCCAATTTTCAGGCGCTAGCCCCTTTTTCATTAGCCCTTTTCTTCTTAAGACCATGGGATATGACCTCATGGAAATTTGTGATTATGGACGTGGGCAAGAGTGGTTTTAGGCCAACCCATTTTTTTCCCCGCAATTCACCTCTAGCTGCCACATATGCCTTCGACGATACCATGGTATAAATTGTGGCCCTCTCTCATATTTTTAACATTAGAGCAAGTTCTGGCCCCGCTATCCAGCTCGTCCATTGATCTCTCACTTTCGGCGATGATCCATGATCAACGGCTGCTATCTATCCTCATTTCTTGTCTTTCATGCACCTTCCCAGACCTCCATAATCTGTCGGCATGTAGCTCCCTTCCAAACCAATGGCTATGATTGATTCTAGATTTTCTCTCTTCGGGAGTTTCAACTCTCAACTCTTGCTCCCTCCTCAGTAGCTATCTTCTGAAGTGGAAGATCTGCTAACACCTATCACTACATATGTGTGGCTATGATGTCCTCCATGAATATGACCTTCGGGAGTTTCATTTCTCAGCCTCTCATTTCTTTCGGAGAGATTTCTCTGAAATGGCAGATCATCTGCCATGCATCCTTTTAAATCGACAGCTCTACTCCTGCTTCTGGACTTTAGTATTTTCAACTATATCAATGGTCCTTCAGCTACCTTCTTGACCAACGATCGAGATCTCTTTAGGGACTTCGGTGCTTTCACCCTTTGCTTTCCTCTGGAGTTCCAGATCTGGTGCCACACATCCCCTTTCAGATCAATGGTTGTCCAACAGAGTGAATCTTTGTCTTCCACATGTCTCCTCACAGATCAATGATCCACGTTCCTTCCTTCGGATCAATGGCCCTTAGACGTTTTGGGCTTCGGTTCTTCAGAACATTCTGAAACACAACTTCACAAAAACCTTGGAGTACAATTCTTCGAAGCTCGCAATCTGGTGACACATGTCCAACCTAGATCAACGGCTCCTAGATGCTTTGGCTATTTGGGCTTCAGTGATTTTGTATCTTCCCAAACCATAAATTTCCTAAGTGGTTCGCTTCGGAGTTATGGATCTTTCGCCACCTATTAGCCTTGATGATGGACAGTCCCAAATCACTTCGAGACTTTGATACTTTGACAATTCCACTCACCTGTGCACACAAGGGTTAATTCTCGTGTGCTTACCTATGGATCCAACGGTTGTTGGTCCTTCATGCTCATACCCAATGGATGGGATATGTTCCTCTCCTCTGTGATTCCTTTGTTCTTTTGGACACTGATCTAACGGTCCAGGCTCCTCCTTAGAGGTGACCTTGGGCGGTGACCTCATGCAAACACACGATTGCAGGCATGCTCAAAGGTGGTTTGAGACCAAACTACTTTTCATCCCACAATTCACCTTGAACCAACATGTGTCCTTTCTCGAAAACCATGGTTTGAATTATGGCCCTCCCTCAACTTCATAAAGCTCGAGCACCTTCTATCCCTACAATGCAAGGTTACCGTCTATCTCACGATCTTGACAATGGTTCTAAACGAACGACTGATATATACCTCCAATAGTTCAGATCTCTTCTGACTTAAAATATTTTATAAGTATTCAAAGGCTTCGACCTTTGCTCCTCCTTCGAGCCCTTCTATCAGGTCTCGTCTTTGCTCACATAAGCGTTATCTCTTATGAGCTTTAGGACTTAGAATAAGTTTGTCTCCCACACACTCCTTGTGTCATCTCTTCTAAGATTTTTGAGTTACTCAGTATCCTAAGGGTCTTGGCCCTTTTGTTTCCTTTCAAAGGAAAACTTCATGCCCTCCTGGAAACCTTCTGCTCAAAGAACACCTTGTTGAGTGTTTTCTACAGAGTTTTCAACAGCTCTGTGACTATCTTCCTCTGATACTCTTCTCCCTGAACTCGAAAAAGATTTCTCTCTGTGCACACTTGCACTTGCTCGATGCCCGCCTGGCAGAGCCCCACATAGTTATATGTGACTCTATCTCTCTCTGAACTCAACACAGAGTTCTCCCTGTGCACTCCTTGCACTCGCAACTCACATGAGAGAAACAATTGAAACTTATTTGTTACCTCACCATTTCACACATTACTCTATAGTCCAACACCACTTATATCATGGTTTTACAATACCACTACTCCTTCTGAGCTTCTTAACATGGCCAAGGTAACCTCTTGGCACTTAGGAACGTTCTGAGGTTCAAAACTAGTTTCTCCAGACACAATTTCTACCTTAAACCTTGAGTCCAATGACCACTTATCCAACCCATCTAGGATTAGCATTGAAACCATGGGTCAAAACTCAAATTTTATCTACTTTGACAACAATTCTTTCCGAAAATTTTTCTTCAACTTCCACTAACATGGCCCATCCAGGCTTAGTGTTGTAACCATGCTCTGATACCATTTTGTAACATCCCTGACCCTCCAAAGACTGGGTAATTCTAGTAACACAACCTTAACTTAGCCTTTAAAGCTCTGATACCAATTTTATTCCAATTTTTAGCACACCCAGCCTTAGACCAGCTGGCTATGCCACACAGAGATTCTTGCAGAAACATCATACTCATCCAGACCATCTAGGCCCAAGACATGCTACCTCATAGAAATGACAATTATCATGTGCATATATATAAACATAATCATACAACATATTCTAGTAATACACAGATTAATGTGGAAATAATAGTAAGCCTACACATATAGCATATAGAGGCATTACTCATCAATTATAACACATGTACAGATACACAGCATGTAAATGAACATAAAAGTGGTACTTATATCTTAGCTGGAGTAAATACACCAACTGTGTGCATACCTTCCATGAACCTCCTAGCCATAGAACGTGTTTCTCATCACTCTCAGCAGTAGGTCATGCCCAAACTGAGACTAAGCTCCACAAGGCAAAGGAATCCTAGGTTAGGCAAGGTCAACAGGAAGACACACAGTCTATGAGGATGGATTCTCTCCCAGGAGCCACTTATTCCCACTACTCACAGACTCTCATTCCCCACATGTCTGTCCCACCCCAAGAGTATACACCTTCATTGTCACCTGGAAATTCCTTTGGCTGCTAAACTTCCCTTGCCTTGGGCTTCAGCAACAGGCCAAACTGGAATTCGCTGAGCTCTATGGTAGCTACAGGACCCCTTCTAGGAGTTCTCACTTCCTCCGGGCACCCTGTCACCTGGAGAAAGTATCCCACAGGCCTAAAAATCTGCTTCTTCAACCACAACCACCTCTCTCACCTAGAGAGAGTGTTGCACACAGGCCTGACAACTTGCTTCTTCAGCTCTGTGCCAGCACAAGGAGAACAACAGTAAGACTCAACAAGGAATGAATTATGGTATCCAATCACACTCAGCCAAGGGACTATGTGGCCACAACAACCCACAGTTATAACACACACGACATAGATAATTACAGTATTCCCAGGTTTCACAGAAGACAACAACCCAAATGGTTAATCATGAACTCAGATTTACAATGTGGATAAACCCAGGTTCATAGGACACACAAGTCATCCTTTCCCTCCCGAATGGTTTCTCAGATGTGTGTGGTTAAACAAAGATCCAACACAGAGGTAAAATGGTAGAGACTGAGAATGTGTCAGCTTCTTAGGGAAAACATCATGGGTTGTCCTCATGGTTTCATGTTTCAGGGCTATGTGAGGTACACATACAGAGATCAAGCATAGAGGTAACATGGTTCAGAAAACAGATCGAGAAACTAGCAGAATGAACCCCACACAACATGACTCAACTCATCAACTTTTAACTGCATGCACCCAGGTCAACATCTATCTTCCTGGGGCTGCATGCACTCCATTTTTCATACGTTTCTTTCCCAGGAACTTGGGACAACAGTTGGTCAATTGACCACCTTATCCTTTTAGGAAATAATAATAAATTATTATCCCCTTTAGAGGTAATCCCCCTAGCTTATCCCCTAGGCCCACACTTAGCCTCCTCCCTTACCCATCCTTATCGAAGCTTAGTTCCCCGTCACTCTTTCTTCATGGTCAGTCGACACACAGTGATGTTTATATTTTATTAATGATCTTCATAATTACATATACAAAAAATTAGGATTCTAGCCTTTAACACCTAGGCTCTCTAGCCTAAATAACACATAACCCCACCAAATCATATACACTTGGCACACCAGCCTATAAACATGATTACAATACATAATATAATAGGGGCACGTCCTTGGGGTATTACAGATAAAGACAAAGATGGGGGGTAGAGAGGGAGTGAGAATGTGAGAGGGAGGGAGAGGGATACCATAAGGAGGGGTAGAGAAAGAGTGAAAGGAATGTGGAGAGAGAGGGAAGGGGGTAAATAGGTAAAGAGAGAAAGGGGGGAATAGTAGGGGATAGAGATGGATCAGGATCAAAAGTGAGGTGGAGAGAGGGGTAGATCTAGGAGAGAGAGGAGAGATAGTGGAATAGAGGGGGGGAGAGAGAGAGGGAGTGTTTGAGAGTGTGAGAGGGAGTGAGAGGGAGACCAATAGGGGGCATAGAGAGAGAGTGATAGGAAGGGTGGAGAGAGAGGGAAGGGGATTAAATAATTTAAGAGAGAAAGGGGGGTAGAGTGGGGAGTAAAGAGGGAGGGGGATACAAAGTGAGGGGGGGAGAGGGGTAGATGTAGGAGAGAGAGAGAGAGAGAGAGATAGTGGGAGGGAGTGAAAAGGAGAGAGAGATTATTTGAGAGTGTGAGAGGCAGGGAGAGTGTAACGTCCTCGGCCACCCATGGCTAGGCCATGTCACATGAGGGAACACTTTCATTCTCTCACTGCGAAACATACTGTAACATACCCAGTATTCAACTAAGCTATGCACATAAATTTTTATCTTCAAACCGCATGAAATTATAACATATACATACAATGCTTTTGCGGAAGATTTACATATAATACGTAAACAAACAATAATATTATGTAAATATATGATTTTATATTGAAATAATGGTAAACACAGACATGCAACATATATAGGGAAATACATGTTATCGCACAGTTTGTAGCTAGGAGAAAAGGCTATAAGGTAGAGGGCCAAACTGGTGTAATAGGAACCTATCCCACCCAATGTCACCACGATGGGTAGGTTCTTTCTCTTTAGGGAGGCTAGGCCCAGGGGAGATGTCCCTGGTGAGTTGGGGTTTTGAAAGGGCAAAGGATAAAAGGACAAGGACAAATTCCACTTTCACAGATCACTGCCAATCAGATAGTCCTGGCTAAATAGCCAATAATAAGGTATAACCAAAGAAAATAAAAGCACCTACTTGAGACAATACAACAAGGAAACTGATACATGCAATCTTTGACTAGTACTTCATATATATTAAAGACTATCTAATATACAATATGAGCATTTTAAAAGTAAATGTTGATGAAGTCAATGTTTACAAAATAGCAATAGCAGTAATGTCACTTCACCCATAAATACTAGAATGATACAACATTCAATACAACAAATCACTTCTTAACTCAATCAATGCCTTCAACAACCATTCAATTGTTCATAAAGTAAAACGTTGCTGCATTGAGATGAAATAACCAAGAGTGACGTCAGTAACTTAAGGTTAGTAGGTTAGGGTTAGTGCAGTTAAGGTTTTAAATTCAAGTTTTGAGAGTGCCTGGATCAAATTCTTACTTCAACGCTGGAGGCCTTGGGATCAGTGCCTTAGGGTAGAATGGAGTCAATAAGTGAAGGACACACAGGTTGAAGGAGATGAGATTTCAAAGGACTAGAGGGAAAATTTTCAAGGTGCTGCTAAAGCAGGGCCTCAAAGATAGAACCCTAGGGGAGAGAGGCTCACTCTGGTGTTGCAAAAGAAGGGCCTCGTGCTCTCTCCTCCTTCCCAACAAACGACTAGCTTAGATGAAGCAAAAATTCAAGACAAGAGAGCTTAATGAGGGAGAGTGTTGCTACAACAAGGCTCTTTCATCAAGCCCTAAAGAAAAAATGGCCCTAAGTGTAGATAACCTAGTCCTAGGATGTCTTCCTCCTCTTGGATTTTAAAAGGTATGGCTAGCGCAAGGGAAAGAGAAACAAGGAGTGTAGCTACGGCTAGGCTCTCTTCCTCTCTTTCAATGGTTGAAGGTTTCTCTATCAGGGGACATGAGACAATGACCTACTTGTGTGCTTGTCACCAAGGGTTTTGATTCAACAAATTTATAAGCAATATGTGAAGAATTTAAAATACAACCATTCAATAAGATTTTTTGCAGAATAAACACTTACAATTCATGAAGAATTAACCATGCAAACCCTAGTTGTAACACCTTCCTTCAAGAGAAACACCATAAATGCCAAAAAATATCTTCCCTCGACAAGTGTGCATCACTTATTTCAGCCAAAAACCCCAATAGGGCACTAAAAATCAGACCTCACTATGAGTGAGTGAATTTGTGATGATAAAATGAGGATCAAAATCCTCAATATATACTGTATCAATGACCTAATTTTACTTTTTAGGTCATAAAAAGGTTGACAAGGCCATAATGTCAAAATCATACTGCTTTTAAATTAAACACTAAGTAAAAACCCTAATTAAGCATAAAAGAGGGAAAAATCCCCTTCAAGGGAGGCGTTATCCCTTTCTAGGGCAAATGAGACAACCAGGAGCAAAACGTTAGCCCCCCAGGGGCCTCTCCAACATGCCACACGTGCCACTGCTGCCCAGTCTACCTCCAAAAGCATCCATGAAGATGGATGATGTCATGGTGAATATGGGGATGTCCTAAGCCTTCCAAGGCTAGCGTTCTACTGAAAAGGGGTCATTCCCCCTAGGTCTAGTCCTGTCAAAGTGTCTCTGGTGGAACATCCTCTTCCTCTCGGGTACAAAACCCTTGATCAAGCTCTATCCTATATCTACCTCCTGATGGGGTATCAACATCCATATGGTGGGCTCTTCAGCCCCATGGAGGTTTGAATTGTTCATCTCCCCATGTGTACCGGTCCAAATGGTACCTGTCTGGGCTAGTGTCCACAAGAAAAGGAAAGTTTCTAGAAAGATCTCATCCAAGCCATGTAAGTAAGGTGATGTGGCTAGGGGATGTCCAAACATGTGGGTGTAGTGAGGGCTAAGGATGCATGAATGTTACCTGTGGGTGCCTTTGTAGAAGGCAAGTTGTACCTGTCATGGATGCATTTTTTCTAAGCCCATTCTTGCCTTTATTCTTTTTCTTGTTTTCTTGTTTTATTTTCTTTTTCTCCTTCCTTTTTTTTTGTTCAAGTACTAACCAGGGGACACTACCTTGGCATGGTGACCAAATCTGATAGCATTACCCACAAGTACTTTCACAGAGATGAGAAGGTTGTCTCATGATGAGACCCCCTTTCCATTGACCATGCAACCAAAGGTCACTGCCCTAGCATGGTAACTAGATGGTGGCAATGTCATATTGTTAGGTACCCATGGACCTAATAGGCTGGCTTGTGATGAGACCCCCTATCCTCTAACTATGTCTTGTTTTTGTTATTTTTTGGGTCCCTCTTATTTCTTGCTGAGAGGATTTTTACTGCCTTCTCGAGGATCCCTGGGCGAGGCATCTTGAGGTTTTATTTCTAAGATTTTGTCTTTTACCAGTTGCTTTTACCTTCTCGGCCTTTAGCCCCTTCTTCCCATGAGATAAAGTGCAATCCTGCAAATAGGTCAACCCAATGCCCACGCAAGGGGAATGGGATAAATGAGTGGGAGATAAGATGAAACAATGGTGTTATGATGGGAGCAGACGATTTCATAAATTCCCCCAGTGGAAAACCAAGACCTATGGGCACAGGCTTGCTAGGGCACCCTGTCAATCTCCCCAAGCATGGTCAAGTGGGATAATGTAAGATCCAAGCAGTTGTTAGAGATAAAAGGAATCATATGCATATATTTAAAGGTTTCAATGATCAAAGGTGATACATATTGTTGGGTTACGAAAAAGGTATAAATATCTTCCTTTTTCCCACAGTTCATGATATGATTTTCATTGATTCTTCAAATATTTATGGATAAATAGGAAAGAACATGATTAATATGTCTCTTAGGGTTGTTATTGAAGTTTTATTAAATAGATTCTAAATCAGGATTGGAATGGTTTGATTTTGTTGCAGAATTGGATAAATAATTGTCAAAGATAACCAAAGAGATTTTGGTTATGCGCAAGCTATTGGAGGTTGAAGACTTTTTAGGCGTAAAGCAGTTTGAAGACAATGCATTTTCTATATTGTAATTTTATAATAGTAAATAAATCCTGAGGATATTTTGATCCTCAAGTTAGCTTGATTTACCCAAACTATTGTAATATATAAGAGGGTAATAGATCCAGAAAAAAAGGGAAGGAAAAAACACATTCAAGTATTTAGACTCAGAATTCCTCTGCACAAGTAGTTTTTGTAAATGTTTTACCAGACATGGAATCAATGAAAGTTTTGAGTGTTTCTATCATTTCTGTGCTCTGAGTTTCTCGTAGCAGTACTTCTGAAGACCGAGGGCACAGTCTGAAGGAGCTATTGTCTCGTTCTGTAATTATATCAGTTTGAAGTTTGATTTCTATTTTGTGATTCAGATCTCTTTTACAATAGCCAAGGATAAATGCATAAGTCTGTTAATGATTTTATGATTGTTTGTGTATAGAAGACAGAAATTTTGATTAGTTATTAATGATTTCCGTTATGATTTCCATTTTTGAAGTTATTGCTTGATGGTTCCTCACATTTTCATCCACGTTGTTCCTTTTCCTTAGATTTACGATTGGTGTTCCTTTCGGTTAAAGTTACAATAGTTGTTCCTTCCGGTTAAAGCTACATTAGTTGTCCTTTTTGATTGGATTATAATTATTGTTTCTTTCCGTAGATAGATAAATTTGTTATTTCCTTTCCAGTAATCAGAATTCATAATTGATAGTTAATTTTGCAATTCCTTACTTAGATTCAATCATTGCTTTCTAGTTAAGTGAATTCAATAGATTAATTAGTTCTTTTCCATTTTACAGCATCTTAGTAATCAGATTTCAATTCCATTTAGTTCTTAGAATCTTTGGTGAACGTTTGAGGAACTTGATTGTTGATGAACTCAGATCTAGTTTAACTACATGATTTTAGGCTACCTGCATAGACTTTGTTGATATTCTTGAGATAAAAGATGAATCTCCGAGTTGATAAATTAATGTTAAACTAAGGTTGTTTTTAGGACATCTTTAGACACCAACACATACCATGATACCTGGACCAATTACCTCATGGAGAAAAAACCTCTTCTAATACATGATCAAACCGATGGTGATGGATTTTTTTTCTACTGACAAGACAAAAATGATGAGTGAAGAAAAGGCGGGGCCCTCTAGGGCCATGCTCAGGTCAATCCTACTGTCAGTACTCCATGTCTAGGACCTGTGGGCCTTGAGACATGATATCCTAGTTATCCCTAAAAAGTGGGGATAACATCTAGCTCCAACTCGAGGACATGTGCTAACCGTAGAGTGCCTGAGAACCTCAACATATCTGGCATAACCTGCATACCTACTCAATCTCGATAGGAGTATCAGTAACAAAATTGGGGTGGTAATACCACCCCAGCATACATATAGATATATATAGAGACTGAAATAAAACAATCAACAATGCAAATGTGAAAGAAAACTAACATGAAATACAAATGGTATAATACATGAATACAAAATGCCTACTTACCTGTACTTACCTATGAAGTCAGGTTACCCCATCCTGGTGGGGTTTGAGGAGGTGCCCTCTGATGGGCACTGTGTGCCTTCATCCCTCCAGTGTAGATAGGTAATAAGAGTCATTAACTGACCTTCTTCCAACCTTAAAAGGGGCAAGACAAAAATGATTGTTTCCTTTGATATTAGTAGGCTTCCCTTTATTGGCATCCCACATCCATACTACGTCCCCCTCCTTGTATTCTCTAACTTTGAAATTGGTCGTTCCTTGAACAACCCTAGTGTATTGTGTAGAGGGAGGTGGGTGGGATTCTACTATAAAGATTTCCTGTTGCGAAGGATGGATCCGTACATCATCTTCCACCTTCTTTAGTATTTTCACAGTCTTAGATTCTTGGCCTTTGAACTCGTCCAGGAGTTGTTGGTATTCATATTTCTTGATCCATTTAATCTGATTAGAATTTTCCTCCTTTCTAAAAGGCATATCTTCTGGAGAATATTTATGAGGAGTCTATCTAGTTTTGTCACGTGCTTTGTCATCTTTGATGGAATCACTGGGATCTTGCACATAAGTTGTAGTCACATGTACATTATGGATACAACCAATAGTTCCATCTTTTAATGGTCCATCTGATCCTTGGAAAAAGTTGTCAAATCGCTCTTTGACAGATGGTACCTTGATGACTTCTCTCAAAGGGATGGTTACAAAAATCTTGGATAATGCCCCTTCAAGGTCAAAGTTCAGGTTAACCCTTTTAGTCTTGGATGTTTTAGGAAAGATTACATCCAAAGGTGGGTTTTTTGTTTGGTCAGTGGCAGGTTGGTTCAACTTCTTTCTTCTATACACCTAGAACTCTTGTTTCTTTAGCTTTTCTTTTGATTCTTGGTCTAGTTTGTTTATTACCACCATTTTCTGGATGACATGGTTTCTTCTTTTATGGCCTCTTGATGCTCTTCAGTGGTGATATTTATTTGAGGGCCTTCTATGATGTGGTCTATATTGTTCACTTGTTGATGGCCACCATCATTGTAAGGACACTCATGTTCCCAATGTGCTTCACTGCATTGAAAACACCAAGGGTTTTCATCCACAATGTCGGTGCTTGGAACTTCTATGTCTTTGAAAACATCTTCGTTCCACTCAACAATATTACTTAATCTATGTGTTGGATAGCCATATTCATCTGAATCTTCAGAGATATTAGAGGCATCATCGGGATAATCACCCCAATCTATGTCTTCTTCTGTTAAGGGGAAAATGGGGCAATCTTGAAACAAGTACGGATCCACTGAAAAGGGTGTTTATTCATCCTGCTCAGAATCACCGGTTTGCAATAGTGTGGGAATCCCCTTAAAAGGTAATTGGTCATCTGAGTCTTTCTTTGTTAGAAAAGAAAATTTCAACATTTCACGAATCCTTTCAACCCTTTGCAAGATACAGGACATACTAGTGCTTAGATTGGTTCCACTATGTACCCAGGGCTCTTCAGACCTAATGGTTTCACTCATATCTTGATTTTCTAACATTGGTGTGTTCAAGACAAACAAGGAATCTTCAAAGTTAGGTTTTTTATGAGTGGCCATACCCAAATCCTCGGATGGTTCATGTTGTATTGATACGTTTAAGACATTGTTGATGTTTGAGAAGGATGTGATCCATTTCCTTTTGGGAGGCATGAGTTTTACCTCAAGAATTTCTGGGAATTTGGGTTCAACTTTGGTGATATCCATATCACTAGATTCCCAAGGGTCATTATTGTACGAGAGATTGACCTGATGGATGTATTCTTCGAATTCAAGGTTCTTCTCAATCTAACAAGCAAAATCTTGTGCTTCTTATAGAGTCAAGGGTGATCGATCTTTGAGAGTAAACTACAAAAATCCTTCCAACGAGTTCAAGTAGTGTTGGAGGACAACTTCTTCTGAGAAACTAGGTCCGATCTTCTTGGGGAGAAGGTTGAGCCTATCATTGAAATCCCTAATGCCCTTGCTAGAGGCTTTGCAAATATCAATATATTGAGAGTAAAGGGAATCCATGCTTTCCTTTTCACACCAATCTTTCTTGAAGGCTTGTTCAAGATCTTCAAGGGTTTTGATGCTTCCTTTCAGGAGTTTGTTAATCCATCTTCTGGCACTTCCAGTGAGTGAGCTCACAAAGAGCCTTAAAAAGACATCGGGGTGTTCTTGTCCGGATTGGTGAAACTGGAATGCATCACAGAAATCGTTCCAATGAGAGTTTCCATAGGATCCATCTTCCCCTAAAAAATTAGGTATCCAGGACTCGACCTTCTTGGGTAGATCATGTAACCCCCCTTGGGTGTTAGGTAAGCTTAAAGGGCCAAAGAGTTCTTTATGAGACCATTTGGGAGAACATACAAGGGTGACAAGATTTGTGGAGGTCATAGTAGTAGATGAAAGTATATACTAATGCCCACTATGGGTCATCATTAGCTATTTGTGGAGATGCCATATGATTTGCTTGAAATCATCAAAAAAAAGGGAAAACACCCTAGTGGAGTCACCAGGTAATCTTGTAAGATAAGGCTTCTGAGGCAAGGCTTACCGAAAAGTTTCGTCTTGAGGAGAATTGACTCAATGTTCCCCAACAATGGCGCCAAAATGTTATCGCATAGTTTGTAGCTAGGAGAAAAGGCTATATGATAGAGGGCCAAACTGGCGTAACAGGAACCTATCCCACCCAATGTCACCACGATGGGTAGGTTATTTCTCTTTAGGGAGGCTAGGCCCAAGGGAGACATCCTCGATGACCTAGGGTTTTGAAAGGGCAAAGGATAAAAAGACAAGGACAAATTCCCCTTTCATAGATCACCACCCATCAAATAGTCCCAACTAAACAACCAATAATAAGGTATAATCAAAGAAAAGAAAAGCACCTATTTGTGACAATACAACAAGGAAACTTATATGTGCAATATTTGATTAGTACTTCATATATATTAAATACTATCTAGTATTCAATATGAGCAGTTTAAAAGTAAATGTTGAGGAAGTCAATGTTTACAAAATAGCAATAGCAGTAATGTCACTTCACCACTAAATATTAGAATGATACAACATTCAATACAACAAATCACTTCTTAACTCAATCAATGCCCTCAACAATCATTCAATTTCTCATAAAGTACAACGTTGTTGCATTGAGATGAAATAACCAAGAGTGACGTCAACAACTTAGGGTTAGTAGGTTAGGGTTAATACAGTTATGGTTTTAAATTCAAGTTTTGAGAGTATTTGGATCAAAGTCTTACTTCAACATTGGAGGTCCTAAGATCAATGCCTTAGGGTAGAATGGATTCAATAAGTGAAGGACGCACAGGTTGAAGGAGATGAGATTTTAAAGGACTAGAGGGAAAGGTTTCAAGGTGCTGCTAAAGTAGGGCCTCGAAGACAGAACCCTAGGGGAGAGAGGCTCACTCCGGTGTTGCAAAAGAAAGGCCTCATGCTCTCTCCTCTTTCCTAACAAACGACTAGCTCAAAAGAAGCACAAAGTCAAGATAAGAGGGCTTAATGAGGGAGAGTGTTGCTACAACAAGGCTCTTTCATCAAACCCTAAAGGGAAAATGGCCCTAAGTGTAGATAACCTAGGCCTGGGACGTGTTCCTCCTCTAGGATTTTAAAAGGTACGGCTAGCACAGGGGAAAGAGAAACAAGAAGTGTAGCTATGACCAGGCTCTCTTCCTCTCTTTCAATGGCTGAAGGTTTCTCTATCAAGGAACATGAGACAAGGACCTACTTGTGTACTTGTCACCTAGGGTTTTAAGTTAACAAATTTATAAGAAATATGCAAGGAATTTAAACTACAACTATTCAATAAGAAGTTTTGCAGAAGAAACACTTACAATTCATGAAGAAATAACCATGAAAACCCTAGTTGTAACACCTTCCTTCAAGAGAAACCCCATAAATGCCAAAAAATCTCTTCCTTCAACAAGTGTGCATCACTTAGTTCAGCCAAAAACTGCAATAGGGCATTAAAAATCAGACCTCACTATGAGTGAGTGAATTTGTGATGATAAAATGAGGATCAAAATCCTCATTATATACTGTATCAATGACCAAATTTTACTTTTTAGGTCATAAAAAGGATGACAAGGCCATAATGTCAAAATCATACTGTTTTTAAATTAAATGCTAAGTAAAAACCCTAATTAAGCAAAAAAGAGGGAAAAATCCCCTTCAAGGGAGGCACTAGCCCTTTCTAGGGCAAATGAGACATCCAAGAGAAAAATGTTAGCCCCCCAGGGGCCTCTCCAACATGCCACATGTGCCACTATTTCCCAGTCTACCTCCAAAAGAATCCATGAAGTTGGATGATGTCATGGTGAAGATGGGGATGTCCTATCCCTTCTAAGGCTAGTGTTCTACTGAAAAGGGTTCATTCCCCATAGGTCTAGTCCTATAGGAGTGTCTCTGGTGGAACGTCCTCTTCCTCTTGGGTACAAAACCCTTGATCAAGCTCTGTCCTGTCTTTGCCTCCTAATGGGGTATCAACATCCATCTGTTGGGCTCTTCAGCCCCATGGAGGTCCAAACTAGTCATCTCCCCATGTGTACCGGTCCAAATGGTATATGTTCATTAGGCATGGTCCTACACATCAAACGCTACACCCTCAATGGGCTCATCAGGCACATGGATCATATCAATGTCAATCACATATCATCATCAATATTATTAAACATATGCATAAAACCCCTAATATATTAGTCAATAGCTCAAAGACATTACAAAAACCCACAATATAGGATTGGAGAAAAGGACAAGGCATCCTATTCGGCTAGTTTCCACAAGAAAAGGAAAGTTTCCAGAAATATCTCATCCAAGCCATGTAAGTGAGGTGATGTGGCTAGGGGATGTCCAAACATGTGGGTGCAGTGAGGGCTAAGGATGAATGAATGTTAACTGTGGGTTCCTTTGTAGAAGGCGAGTTGTACCTGCCATGGATGCATTTTTTCCAAGCCCATTCTTGCCTTTATTCTTTTTCTTTTTTTATTCTTTTATTTTCTTTTTCTCCTTCCCTTTTTTTTTTTTTTCAAGAACTAACCAGGGGACACTGCCTTGGCATGGTGACTAGAGCTGATAGCGTTACCCACAAGTACTTTCACAGAGATCAGAAGGTTGGCTCGTGATGATAGCCCCTTTCCCTTGGCCATGCAACCAAAGGTCACTACCCTGGCATGGTAACCAGATGGTGGAAATGTCATACTGTTAGGTACCCATGGACCTAATAGGTTGGCTCATGATGAGACGGCCTATCCTCTGACTAGGTCTTGTTTTTGTTATTTTCTGGCCCCCTCTTATTTCTTGTTGAGAGGATTTTTACTACCTTCTCGGGGATCCCTGGGTGAGGCATCTCGAGGTTTTATTTCTAGGATTTTGTCTTTTACCAGCTACTTTTACATTTTGGGCCTTTAGCCCCTTCTTCCCACGAGATAAAGTGAAATCCTACAAATAGGTCAACCCAATGCCCGGACAAGGGGAATGGGATAAATGAGCGAGAGATAAGATGAAATAGTGGTGGTATGATGGGAGCGGACAATGGCTTTTCAGAAATCCCCCTAGTGGAAAACCAAGACGTATGGGCACAGGCTTGCTAGGGCACCCTGTCAATCTCCCCAAGCATGGTCAAGTGGGCTAATGTAAGATCAAAGCATATTTTAGAGATAAAAGGAATCAGATGCATATATTTAAAGGTTTCAATGATCAAAGGTGATACATACCATAATACCTGGACCAATTACCTCATGGAGCAAGAACCTCTTTTGATACAGGATTAAGCCGATGGTGATCGATATTGTTGTTGTTGTTAAGATAAAAATGATGAGTGACGAAAAGGCGGGGCCCTCCAGGGCCATGCTCAGGTCAATCCTGCTCTTAGTACTCCATGTCTAGGACCTGTGGGCCTTGAGACATGATCTCCTAGTTATCCCTAAAAAGAGGGGATAACAATAGCCATAAACATACAGACAGTTATAATCACACATATGATAATTCGTAGCATAAGCACGTAAATAACAATGCAACATGTAAATTTATCATACAATTGGTACTTACCTTGGAAATATTATCACCAACTGCACACAAACCATCCACGAACCTCCCAGCCTTAGACTACATTGTCCATCACTCTCAACAGTGATTCACCCCCGAGATGAGACTAAACTCCACACGGGTAAAGGGATTCCTACCAGGCTAAAGGATCATAGACAACAGGAAAGACTCTATCTCAGGTGCTCACTCAACTAATAGCCTACAGCCTCTCATTTCCCACATGCCTGTCCCACCCAAGGAAGTGTGCCCCTTCTCTTCTCAACAGTCCCTCGGCTGCCCCACTTCCCTTCCAGGGCTTGAGCACAGGCTGGACAAAAAGTCTCAAAGCACCGTAACTACAGTTTAGCACCTTCAAAAAATCAATCCCCAACAATTCTCTCACTTAGAGAATTTCTCACAGGCCTAACAACTTGCCTCTTCAGTTTTCCATGGGCCTGACAACCTACTTCTTCAATCCCGCTCCCAAGATAACCAGGCACACCGACTAGAAATGTTTATGGAAATAGGCTCA
This sequence comes from Picea engelmannii, assembly GCA_009831015.1. Classification (NCBI taxonomy): domain Eukaryota; kingdom Viridiplantae; phylum Streptophyta; class Pinopsida; order Pinales; family Pinaceae; genus Picea; species Picea engelmannii. The sequence continues at coordinate 110,479 of ML781968.1, read as the reverse complement.
GATACTGTGAAATGAATGTCTGAAGGATAATTGACTACGTGAGTGAAATGCTCATGGAATCATTGACTAGATGACTAAATGATCCCAAGAATCATGGGAGAGATCCTCGTAAGAATGATGGAGAAGGTGCGTAAATGAGCTAAGTCCCCACGATATGTATGCATGTCCCCAACTTGACACGTGTCATGTTGGAAGCTACTTTGGTCCACTTGTCCCCAACTTTAGAACTTCGGATAAAATAATTATCCATACTTTATGTTTTCATATATTAATATAATATTCCTTTTTGGCTTAAGCTCTCTAGCTTAGCCCTTTCCCTTAACCTTTGGCCCTCCCTTTCCCTAACCGGTGAAGTTTAGTCCCCTATCTCTTTTATCATGGTCGGTCTGTGTGCAGCTATGTATTTTATATTAATCATGAGACATATACAAAATAGGTGCATTGGCCTAATTCCAAAACATAAGCATCCCAACTTATATTAACTGGCTCACTAGCCTATAACACATATCATATACATAAGGTCTACTGACCTCCATACTACGCGCACTTTAGTTACTGCATGCGGTATCCAGGAATGTGCACACTACATCATTTTACTGCGCAGTACATACGCGCACTATGCCATGAAAGGTGCATTACAAAATGATGTCAAAATAACTCACCAACTTAAGTATACTAACCTTACATTTACAATTGGGTTTAACCGAGGGATATTACAATCCCCTCCCCTTATTTATGCATTGTCCTCAGTGCATCATATACCCATATACAACAAAATTTTCAAAAATCCTCAAAAAGATGTGGGTATTCTATCTACATTGCATCCTCATGCTCCCAAGTAGCATCCTCAGGACCGTACCTGGTCCTTACAGTCCCTATGGTTCGATTCTGGAGCTGCTTTATTTTCCGATCCATAATGCGCACCGAATGCACTCAGAAAGCGCCTTCTTGCTCCACCTGAATCACATTCCAATCAATAACCTGATTAGCATCAGGTATATATTTCTTTAGAAAGGATACATGGAATACATTATGAATAGACACAGATGCAGGTAATGCAATCATATAAGAAACTGGACCAATCCTCTCTAGGATTTCAAATAGCCCACAAAATCTGGCTACCAACTTGGCGCATCTTCCCAACTTCAGGGAACTCTTGTTAGCTTTCACCTTCAGGAAAACATGATCACCCACTTTGAACTCTCTGTGGGTTCTATTCTTATCGGCATAAATTTTCTACATATCTTGGGTAGCTTTTAAATTCTGCTTAATTTTTATCATTTGATCCTCCATCTCCTTGAGAAACTCTAGCCCAACTACTGTCCTATCAGTTGGATTATCCTAGCTCACTAGAGTATTGCACTTTCTGTCATAAAGTGCTTCAAATGGGCTCATCTTCAATGATGCTTGATACCCATTGTTGTAACAGAATTCTACCAAGTGTAGGTAGTCCTCCCATTTCAATGGTTTGTCCATCACATACATTCTCAGTATGTCTTCTATCACTCTATTCACCCTCTATGTCTATCCATTAGACTCAGGATGATAAGTTGTACTAAAGTTCAGATTCGTTCTGAATCCTTTGAAAAATCCTTTCTAGAAATTCAAGGTGAACTTCAGGTCTCTGTCGGACACAATTGTTTTAGGAATTTCATGCAATTGTGCCACTTCCTTCATGAAAATATCAGCAACTATTTCCTTGTGAGTAGTTTTTAGTGGAATAAAATGGGCAACTTTTGTAAGCTTGTCCACCACCACCATGATCGAATCATGCAACTTTCCTGTTCTGGGCAATCCCATAATAAAATCCATTGTCACTATTTCCCACTTCCATTTAGGAATGGGCAAAGGTTGCAGCAACCCTGTTGGGTGCCTATGGTCAGCATTAACTTTATGGCATTCCATACATCTAGTGATGTATTCAACAATCTCTCTCTTCATACCTAGCCAAAAGTAATGGCTCTTGACCGTTGCCACGGTTTTCTAATATCTAGGGTACCTTGCATAAGGAACATTATTCATTTCATGCAAAATCATACGTTTCAAGTCCTGGACATTTGGAACAAATATTTTTTTTCTTGTGCAACAGTATTCCATCTATTCCCAACTTATAAATATCCACCTTTTGTGGCATCATATCCTGCTATAGATTTTCTACCAATTCTCTGTATTGCAGATCTGCATTTGCAACCTCTAGAATTTTACTTTTAATATTAGTATGACACATGCTAATGGTTGTATCATGTAGTTCATACACCCTCCTGCTGAGTGCATCAACCACTTTATTCTCTTTCCCTTTGATATGCTTTACATCAAAGTCATATTCACTTAGAAATTCTAACCATCTGCTTTGCCTAGCATTTAGATTTGGCTGATCAAATAAATATTTTAGACCATTGAGGTTTGTCCTTATCTCAAATATATTTCCCATGAGGTAGTGTCTCCATTTCCTCAAGGCATGCACTATGGCTACCAACTCTAAATCATGAGTGGCATAGTTTGTTTCATGCTCCTTCAACTTCCTTGATTCATAACATATAACAAACCCAATTTGACTGAGGACTCCACCTAGTCCTTCATTACATGCATCTGTGCATACAATGAAGTCTTCATTTGGGTCTGCAATCCTTAATATTGGAGCATTTGTCAATAATTGTTTCAAGTGTTGGAAACTCTTTTCGCGATCCAGTGTCCATTGAAACTTCACACCCTTTCTTTGCAAGGAAGTGATTGGGTGTGCAATCTTTGAGAATCCTTCAATAAATATTATGTAATAGCCTGCAAGACTCATGAATGATCTCACCTCTGTCACATTCTTCGGCGCTGACCATTCTCTAATGGCTTCTATCTTTTCAGGATCCACTGCTATCCCATCCTTTGAAATGATATGCCCCAAATAATGAATTTGTTTCTGATAAAATGAGCACTTGCTCAATTTGGCATACAACTGATGCTCCCTTAATACTTGCAACACCATCCTCAAATGATGTTCATGCTCTTCCTCTGACTTAGGATATATAATAATGTCATCCAAAAAGACAATGACAAACTTGTCCAGATATTCTCGGAAAATACCATTCATTAAGCAGATGAAAACAGTTGGTGCATTTGACAACCTAAATGGCACCACTGTGAACTCATAATGACCATACCTTGTACTGAAGGCGGTCTTGTTGATATCTTCATCTTTAATCCTTATCTGATGGTATCCTGATCTGAGATCTATCTTTGAAAATATATTTGCATCCTTCAATTGATCAAAGAGATCATCAATCCTTGGCAGAGGATACTTGTTCTTAACATTCACTTTATTCAATTGTCTGAAGTCAATGCACAATCTTAATGTTCCATCTTTATTTTTCACAAACAAGATTGGGTCATCCCAAGGTGACACACTTGGGCGTATATACCCCTTCTTCAGAAGTTCTTCAAGCTGAATTTGCAACTCCTTCAATTATGATGTACTCATTCTGTAAGGAGTCTTTGACACTGAATCTACTCCGGGTATTAGATTTATAGAAAAATCAATGTCTCTTTTTGGGGGTATTCCTAGTACTTCCTCAAACCCATCTTCAAATTATTTCATGACTGCATAATCTTCCAAATTTGACACCATATCTTTAGGTGTATCTTCTATAAGAGCTACAAATATTTGACACCCTTTTCTATAACATTTCTTCAGCTGCAATGCTGAAATTTCTCTAATGGTTATTGCCCTGGGAATTCCTTGTACTTTACTTAGTTTCACATCCTCATCCAAGCAAGTAAATTCTTTTTCATGACAATCTAGGAGAGCATGATGTTGGTTCAACCAATCCATCCCAATTAGATAGTCATAGGAATCTAAAGGCAAGATGTTCAAATCTACCTTGGTGTTCAGTCCATTCATGTCCATGAGGAAAGACTTAACCATCTCATTAACTTTTCTTTTGGATCCTGTAGCCAACTGCACCAACCAAGATTTCCCATGCTTGCTTCTTGGCAAATGCAAACTTTTGACCATTTTTGGGTCTATATAACTATGACTAGCTACCGAATCAATTAAAATAGCAATGGTTTGGTTGTTGATCATACCTTCCGCTTTAATCATGTGGGACTGATACTCTGCTTGCTTGTTGTCCATGGCTGCATAGATCCTTGGCACATTTTTGCCAATGTCCTCCACTATTTTAGCTTGTTGTACATTGTGAACAACCCATCCTTTTTCACTTCAGTGAGGACAATCTCTAAATCTATGATCTCCTTTACAACCCCAACAATGAATAGGTGGTTGCCTTGGCCTTTGACTCCCTATGTCAATCATTCTGGTTTCTTTAGGCATTTGTTGTCCCTGTGGATTATTTCTGAAGAATGGTGGCTTAGCTCCTTTCTTCCTCAGTTCCATATTGAATTTATTTTTGTCTTCCCAAGCCTTTTGGAAAACTAGACTTGCTTTTTGCTGACCATATATGCATTTAGCTTGCCTTATGGTCTCTTCCAACGTCTTGGGTTCATCATATTGTATTTTGTCACTGATGAATGATGGAAATCCACTCAAATTCCTTTGAATTTTGACCGTCTCATCCTTAATGAAAGAGACTTACTTCAACAATTCTAGAAATATTCTCTCATATTCATCTACGGTAATACTTCCAAGCTTGAGTTCAGAGAACTCTTTCATTTTCTTGTCATAGTATCTCTTAGTCAAGTATTTCTTCTCAAAATACTTCTTGAATTCCCTCTAAGAAACACTTTTCTCTTTAATGTGTTGCACCTGCACAATCTGATCCCACCACATGGAGGCCTTTCTCTTGAGTTGATAGATGGAAATTCTACCTTTTGCATGAGAATAATAATTATGCAATTGAAAATAATTTATCATGCCCAACAACCATGTTTTTGCATCTTCATCCTTCTTGTGCTCACCATCAAATGTAGGAGGTTCGATTTTGTTCATTTATTCTCGTAGCTCATCCACTCCAGACCTCTTATGCCTTCTGAAAAGGGATGGACTTGATCTGCTTCCCATTCTCTTATTGGAATGCCTTGGGGAGTGATGGTGGTGTCTGCTAACACTTCTTGTTCTTCTTTTATCATCTGAAGGCTTGTGACTTCCAAATTTGCTTATGCCACTCTCCTTGTCCAATTTATTTTCTATTCTATTCTTTTCAAGCCCTCCAATAACTTCATGTTGAAATCATCCTGTTGCTCCTTGACTCTCATAAGCCTTTCATTATCATCCTTATGGATTTAGACATCCTTCTGCAACTTTTTAATGGTCTCTGCTATATTCATGTTTTCATTCCTTTCTTCTCCATGTCCATTGAAGTTTGTTCCTTCGATGCCCAAATGGACATCCATCCCTCTGCTCTCGTCTTGATGACTATAATTATCCTGTGCTTCTTCTATTCCTATGGACTCTACATTGATCTGATCTGATCTAGTTGTTGTTAATTCTGTAAAACGTGCAACCATCGAAACTTGTCAAACTAACTAATTCAACAATTCATGAAAAATATGAACCATTTTGGTTCAATATATACATCAAAATTATTTCTCTTGATTCCCTGGTGTTATCACCATGAAAATTCTAGATAAGACCCAAGTCTTGAGAACATAAACACGTGGCACCTTCAAAGATACATTTGGCAAAAGGTGGTTTTCTGAAACAACTTTTTCCAAAGTCCCAATGTCACGTGCTTCAATACGTCTAAACCACCACTTGTGGAATGGGTGACGGCTAGTCAGATCACCCCGTTTCACTCGTTCGATACTTCACAGTTGTATGATACCAAGTGAACGTCACCATATAATGAACTCAAAAGATAATCATTTGAAATGGATTAACCGTGCATGACAAACCAATGTATTTTTATGTAAGTCTGTATGTGATTCATGATTGGGACTCTATAAATACCAATCCTCAAGTATGGAGGCTTCATCTTATACATAAATGGAGTAATCTTCAAATTGCTCGACCTTTTGATCTCAGTAAAAGAATTTCGGTGTTGACGAAATTGAAGTACATGGACAAAGCTATGTCCAGTGAGACTGGTGCTTTTGGCAACATGGTATATTTTCCTTCGAGTAAGGATGAAAGGATAATCACGTAAATACTAGCGACTAATTTTCACACGGAACCTACCACAGACTCTAAAATTGAAGCCAAGTTGAATCCCGTTATGAGAGATCTGATCATCAACAGACTAGTTGTTAAGATGAAATGGAGCAATCAACAAAACAAAGAAACCATCGTTGAAACGGCTGAAAGTGTTGGAGAGAATCAACCGACCTAGTTAGATACTTTAAAGGAGGAGATCTCTAAGCTAAACCGAGTCCTCAAATAAAAGTATATTTCATAAATTTTTGGTCAGATGGTAGCAGAGGTAAGGGGTTCTAGAGATGATAGGCATGTTCTTAAACAGTCCCTTTGCCATAGGATAATTGTTATCAATCCCTTTTTGTAATTTTGGGATTAATACGATTATATAAATGCAGAAGTGGATTTTGGACTGTTTATTACAAGATTCTAACTGGTGGTGTTATTAGTCTTGTTTTATTTCATAGCATGTATTTCTTGTAAGCTTATATTTCACTTCCATCTGTCTGAATCAGAGGAATATAAAACTCAGGATTCATCTCTGAGATGCTCTCAGCTTAGCAATTTAGGCTATATTTAATTCTTCTCAAACTAACTCTGAATTCATTTTTAAAAATGCTCTGATGTGGTTGTGTGTTTCTTTTTCCTCTAATACCATGCAATTTTTATATTAAACTCAGACTCATCGCCTTCCAAACGACTTCGCGCACACAAAAATTCGACATGTATACCCATATTTATCATGCACAGTAACACCACAAGGTAAATCGTGTTTCCGTGCACCTATATCCACTATGCATTTCTTCTCCGTCGTGCCAATAACTTGTGCACACTAATTTTGCGTTGTGCGCCAATAACCACTACGCACAGTTTTGGTATCGCACACTGATATTCCACATGCATTTCTCCCTATGAATTTCACCATGACAAAGTTCAATACGCCCCACCACGCACAATAATTTGCATGCACCATTGAATACACTGTCGCGAGACAACTTATACTCATACTATGTGCGCACCACGTGCACATTACTATGTGTGTGATCACCGCACAATGCTAAATTTAGCGCACACATCTGCACACAACATTCTTCTGCACAGCGCAACAATTTACCACGCGCACCTGCACGCCAACATTTTACATGCGATGCCAAAATTTTCCATGGATGCTCTGTGACTTGAAAATTTGGCCACTTCGAAATTAATCTTCTGTGAATATTTGCTTCAACTTAACCTTTCTGGCCCATCCAGGCTCAGTGTTGGAATTGAATATCTGATACCATATTATAACGTCCCCGTCCACCCATGGCCGGGCCACGTCACACGAGGGAAAACTTCCGTTCTCTCACTGTAGAACATAATGTAACATACCCAGTATTCAACTGAGCTATGCACATAAATTTTTTATCTTCAAACTGCATGCAATTATAACATATACATACAACATTTTTGTGGAAGCTTTACATATAATACGTAAAAAAAAAATTACATTCTGTAAATATACAATTTGATACTGAAATAACGGTAAACACAGACGTGCAGCATATACAGGGAAATACCCATAAACATACAAGAAGTTATAATCACACATATGATAATCTGTAACATAAGCACGTAAATAACAATGCAACATGTAAATTTATCATACAATTCATACTTATCTTGGAAATATTATCACCAACTTCGCACAGACCATCCACGAACCTCCCAGCCTTAGAATGCATTGTTCATCACTCTCAACAGTGAGTCACCCCCGAGCTGGGACTAAACTCCACCCAAGTAAGGGGATTCCTACCAGGCTAAAGGCTCATAGACAACAGAAAAGACTACATCTTAGGTTCTCACTCAACTAGCAGCCTACAGCCTCTCATTCCCCACATGACTGTCCCACCCAAGGAACTGTTCCCCTTTTCTGCTCAACAGTCCCTCTCCTGCCCCACTTCCCTTCCAAGGCTTTAGCAATAGGCTAGACAAGAAATCTCAGAGCACCATAGCTACAGTTTATCACCTTCAGGAAATCAATCCCTAGTAATTCTCTCGCTCAGAAAATTGCTCATGGGCCTGACAACCCGCCTCTTCAATTTTCCACGGACCTGAAAACCCACTTCTTCAATCCCGCTCCCAAGCTAACCAAGTACACTGACTGGAAATGGTTATGGAAATAGGCTCAGATACTGTGAAATGAATTTCTAAAGGATAACTAACTGCGTGAGTGAAATGGTCATGGAATCATTGACTGGATGATTGAATGATCCCAAGAATCATGGGAGAGATTCTCATAAGAATGATGGATAAGGTGTGTAAATGAGATAAGTCCCCACGATATGTATGCATGTCCCCAACTTGACACTTGTCATGTTGGAAGCTACTTTGGTCCACTTGTCCCTAACTTTAGAACTTAGGATAAAATAATTATCCATACTTTATGTTTTAAGAAATATTAATATAATATTCCTTTTTGGCAAGCTCTCTAGCTTATCCCTTTCCCTTAACTTTTGGCCCTCCCTTTCCCTAACCAATGAAGTTTAGTCCCCCATCTTTTTTATCATGGTCGGTCTACGCACAATGATGTATTTTATATTAATCATGAGACATATACAAAATAGGCACATTAGCCTTTAACATCTAGGTGCATTGGCCTAATTCCAAAACATAAGCATCCCAACTTATATTAACTGGCTCGCCAGCCTATAACACATGTCATATACACAAGGTTCAATGACCTCCATACTACGCACACTTTAGTTACTGCACGTGGTATCCAGGAATGTGTGCACTACATCATTTTACTGTGCAGTACATGCATGCACTATGCCATGAAAGGTGCATTACAAAATGATGTCAAAACAACTCACCAGCTTAAATATACTTACATTACATATACAATTGGGTTCGGTTGAGAGATATTATAGAGAGGGAAACCAAGAGGGAGGGTAGAGAGAGGGAGAGAGTGAGATTAAGAAGGGAGAGAGAGGGAAGGTAGGTAGAGATGGGTAAAGAGAGAAATGGGGGAAGAGTGGGCGATATAGAAGGATGGGTATAAAAAGTGATGGGGAGAGAGGGGTAGATGTATGATAGAGAGAGAGGAGATATAGTGGGAGGGAGGGGGAGAGAGTGTGTGAGAGTGTGAGAGGGGGACAAAGAAAAACAAAGATATTTTATGAGAGTGAGGGAGATGGAGACAAAGAGTGGGGGTGTAGAGAGAGAGAGAGTGAGAAGAATGAGTGCATAGGTAAGGGGGGTAGATAGAGGAAAAGAGAGAAGGCAGGGAGAGTGGGGGAGAGAGAGAGAGAGGGGGATGCATTGAGTGAGAGAGGGAGGGTTAGATGCAATATAAAGAGGGAGGGGAGATATATATAAGGGGAGGTAGGGAGAGAGCCAACAAGAGAAAAAGAGAGGTGGAGGGTGAGA